>OX101814.2:60946726-61546726 GCA_944452925.2 Chrysolina oricalcia
TACGACCCCCCTACAATCTACAATCTACCATTGGAAACAGAATTGAAAGCCAATTGATGTGCTACTTGATCTACCACTCCTAGGGAGTTGAACCAAGAGGGCCAAAATAGTCCTAGAAAGTGTCCCCCTTGCAAATAAAATTAAATCGTTTTTTTTTATTCCTTATTGTTTACTAAAAGGGAGAGATTGAAGGTGGAAAGTTTTCAAATTGACCCAGTATGTCCGTAATATGTTTTAGTGTAGTTGTATATAGACATTATTTTAATAAAGAATTAATTTTTACCTGTATTTCTGAATCATGATTCAGGTGTACGATGAATAAAATAAATGTAAGAAATCTTTCTTTAAACAAACTATCACTAATAGACGATTGAACTAATAAACAAAAAATATTATTGAATGCATGAAAAACAAATGAATTTGAAACTTGAAATATCTTCTCATAAGCTTGTGGCCTTATTCGACTCCACGCTTCGAACTTTCGAAAAATATTCCAATTTCTGGAAGTTCTTTGTTTTTGAAACACTCAATATCATTTTTGAAGTTTCTGTTCAATCATTCATAAGTAAAAGCTTGTGTTTGATGAGATGTTGCAAAGTTTCATTTTGTTATTTTCAGCATTATAATTTCTTTAACTCATAGGATCTTATTATGGCTTCTTCGCAAAATGTTTTACGAAAAAATAGTACAGGGTTTCATTGATTAGCAAGGGTCAAAGCAAACATCAGGTTGGTAAATCATCGATGAATATAATAAAAAATAGGGGGCTCCAGTTAGATCCCTGCGGAACTCCAGATAGTGCCTTAATTCCATCTGAGTAGGAATCGTTATGTTTGAAAATGAAGGAAAATTTTCAACGGACTATATTTTCCATGATATTTACGAATTTTTCTCGATTTTTTTCGCAAGTTTTGTAACTGAGATAATAGTCAGAATTCTAACCTATAAATTCAGTCATCATGATTCCGTTTTACACGCCATTAAATTGGCCTAAGAGCATTTTAAACTGTTTCATTTACTCACGATTTTTCAGGAACAGCTGGTACAGAAAATCATTCACATCCTTTGATTTTACGCTGACCAGCTCCATATGAATGTCCTTACAAAACTGATTGGCTTGTAAGAACGTTGCCTGAAAGAATTGTTTGTTTGAGTGTACTGAGTGAGTCCAGATGAATATTAGTGGATAAATTAATGTGATATATGTCTTACCGTTGACTTACCCTGAAAATATTACCAAGGTAATAGCTTTTGTTTCCAAAATTGTGGAGGGGTACTATGGAGCCATCTTTAGTGAATGCGCCATCCCACCCTAAAAAAAGTCCCGAATATCAAATCAATGACAAGACGAAGTAGAAAAACAAAGTTTGTATGAATGAATATTGGGATAAAAAGAAAAAATAATATGTTTTTTTTTCAACTTTTCGAACTTATATTTCGATATTCCACCGGAAAAGTGATGAAAACTAGCAAGGTCACTGAATGCTAGAAGGCTTTGGCATTCTTACGGGTTTGGACAACGGGTGGAGTCTAATAGTTCCAAATAAAAAAAATATGGCCGATGTTTGAACTACTGACACATGTTGTATAATTAGTGACAATGTATTGCATGTTTTATAAATATAGAGCACCAATAGTTACACTTCCTTTTTCAGCATTGTTCTATGCATTCATTCATGAGAATACAACATCAATAATGCCTTTTTACAACTTAATACGATGAAATGCAGATGTCAATAGATACTGAAACCTTCAAACTTTTCCTCTTTCTTGAATATCAGAACTTCATGCAAGCTCTTTTTTTCCAGGATTCAAGCGGAAAAAGTTGAGAAACAAATAATAATAATAATGTTTATTCATCATTAATCAATCAATCAATCAATAAGACAAACATAGTTATGAGAACAAAGAACGAATCCACTAACGCAGGTAGCACAGGTTAGTGAAGGACGTCTTATTAAAGTCCCTGCTGGTCTGTGACGTCCTCGACCAAAATGAGACCTCAGAATGACGTCTTATTTCATGACGTCAAATAGACGTATTTTGTGGAGGTCATAATGACGTCCCTGCGAAGTCAACTATTTGTTATTCGAAAATTGTCGATATAAAGAGACCGTTACTGAGAATTATTTCAGAATGTGTGATTACAGAAATCTGGACCTCTCCTGTTAGCAATTCTTCAAAAATTGCTTAGGTCCGGCTGTATGAAGCTTTATGTAACATTGCGTCTACTTTACGACTGAAATTTGTATAAATGGTTGTTATATTGTACCAATTTTGTATGATTATTTGTTTACGTAAGATTAGTCAGGTTAGGTTGTCAAGTAATTAACGCATTTTCAACTCTATCTTGTCATTTAAACTTCCCGCTATTACAGTGACCAATCGCTGAGTTGCTGCAGTCGGGACGTAGACGCTTGTTGAAGACACTCAGGCAGAAAGCCATGGTAGCGGACAGCGTTGCAAATGATATCCATTTGCATGTTCCCAAGAACATTTTATTTTTGTTTTGTCACTAGATGGTAGAGGAGTATACTTTGTTTAATTCTGTCAATTAAATTCTCATTACAAAAAAGTTGTCACAAGGGGTCAATTCTGAAAAAGTGATTGATAATCTTGAAATAATTTGGTGGAATAAAATGATGGTTTCTTTGACCTGGCACTCTGTCGCGGCAGCGTGGGTTGTCGGTCGGACTCGGCTGGATTCGATCGTCAGCGGTACGGTACGGGTTGCTGCTTTTGAATTATGTTTTATTTGTCGAATGAAGCTAAAATCTTTTTTCTGGTTTGCTGCTGTGTTGGTTTGTTTGGTGGTTTGGTGCTAACATTTTTGTGTTTTTTGTTGTTACGCTCTCGGATCAATCATCAAATAATATCCTACGTACTGGTAGAGTTCTCCGAGAAGGACAAAAGAAAACAGGAACTGTTGTGGCCGCCATTGAAAAACCAAATCATAGAGGCTGAAGAAGATTGGAAGTTCCATTCAATCAGTCCATGTTTGTATGGTACAGATTAGTATTCATGAACAGAACACCGAAAAACTGCGATTTAGGTACCCAGGATTGCTGAAGTAATGAATTCTTTGTGATATTATGAAACCTGAATTCCTACAAGAGAATACAAATTGGTGATTATTCTTTCACAAAAATAAACTATTTTCTAAGATCTATCATATTTCATGCACTGTTAATTGATATTGAATGTAAGTTTACTACAACATCATGTAACATGTTTTATATTTGAAATTTATTAAATGTAATATTGTAATTCAGTTAATTTTATTCTACTTCCATAAAACTATCAATTTCCACATGAAAACGAGGGACTGTGGAAGACGTCATTTATTGGACATTTGACTGACGTCTATTGATGGTCTTATAGGTCTTCAAATTGACGTCATTTATAGTCTTCTTTTCAGACGTCAGAATGAAGTCCTGCTGATGACGTCCTATGGCTGTGACATTTTGACGTCTTTTCAGAGTCTCTGAGACGTCACTTCCTGAAGTCATTCGGTCAATTATTTGACCAAATTAGGACGTCATTTTGACGTCACGGTGCTACCTGGGAAGGCAAAGCCAGGTCGCAGATTGTAGACATTTAGGTAAACAAACTTGTACTGTTACATTATAGATAGGATAAATAGCTTATTATATTTATAAAAAGTAAAGATAAGTTTGATGTTACAAAAATAATGTGAAGGCAATGAAATACAATACAATTCAATAATGAAATTAGTAATACAGTTGAATCAATTAAGTGAAAAAATTGAGATATAGGGAGTATCCAAATATTGGATCAATTAATCTGTGAATAGCAAATCTATCCAGACTAAAGAGATAGCATCTGGTTTTTTTCTTAAATGTACACATAGTTGGCGCTTCTCTTGTTTCCAGGGGCAAAAAGTTATAGAGCCTATTTGCTAGGTATATAAGTGAAGGTGCGTTGGGTGATTGTCTTTGAGGAATATATTGTGGTGAGATGTGCTTTAGCTTTATGTCTTGTATTATGGGTGTGATCTACATAATTAAGAATCATTCCATTTTTATACTGCTCATTGACAATTTTGACAAAATATAGTTGTCTCATATCAAGTATTTTTGCCTCTTCAAATAGTAATTTTGATGCGTATTTAACTGGTTTGCGGTAAATAATTTTTAGGTACTATTTCTGCAATACATCTAGTTTTTTCAAATGTTTTGATGCCATCCCACCCCAGTTGGGAATTCCATATGTTAGTCGCGATTCAATAAGTGCGTAGTAAATAATTCTCATCTGGGCGATGATATTTGAATTTGTATAAAGTACTGCGCAGTGTTTTTGTAACTTGGTCAACATGATAATTCCACCTCATATGTCTGTCAATAATCACTCCCAAGTATTTGACTTTTTCTGATGATTGAATAGTGATATCGTTGCCATGGTTGAAAATTTTTAACGAGTCATATTGAGGCAGGGTATTGGTATAACAAGAAAATGGTAAGTAACAAGTTTTTTCATAATTTATTGATAACATCTTTTGATTGAAGCAGTCAATAAGTTTACTCATGTCATGTTGTGATTTCATTTTCAGTTCATCCCAGGTATCAGCATCATACAAGACAGATGTATCATCAGCGAAGCATATTAGTGTTCCAGAGGAGTCGAATGTGAGTATGCTATTCATGTAGATCGTAAAAAGAATTGGCCCTAAAACAGTTCCTTGTGGAATTCCACACTCCATAACTCGTTTTTCACTGATGGTGGAATCAATCTTAACATACTGTTCCCGGTCACTCAAATAACTTTTCATGAGAGTGTACGTAATTCCTCTGAAACCTAGGTCATGCAAAGCCTCCAATAGCTGTGAGTGGTTCACAGTATCGAAGGCCTTAGCAAGATCCAAAAATACACATAGCGATGGTTTACTTTTTTCTAGATTTTCAGATATTTTGGATGTGAGAAGGCATATGGCATCTTGAGTGGACACACCTTCTTTGAAGCCAAATTAGTTTTTTGAAATTATATTATGTTTAGTGGTGTATGAAATTATTCTTTTTTTGATTATTTTTTCTAGTAATTTTGCAATACTTGTAATTAATGTAATAGGCCTGTAATTGGAGATATCATTTTCATCACCCTTTTTATGGACTGGCTTGATTATACATATTTTCAGTTCATTTGGAAATTTTCCTGTTTCTATTACTTTATTAATCACAATCCTCAAGGGAAAAGCAATTTCATGTTTAATTTGGTGCAGTGTTTCTGCACTAATACCATCAATGCCTGGTGCTTTTTTCATCTTCAGAGATGATATTGTATCAGTTATTTATTTTTCTGTTGTAGAAGTGAGAAAGATTGACTGTGGTAAGGAATTTCTTTTGATAGGAGGAATGGCAGGTTGCTGAATATTCTTTGCATGGTTCCGCCCAACAAGCGAATAATGCTTATTGAAAGAATTTGCAACATTTTTTTGGTTATAGGTAAGTTGACCTTCCACATTTCTAATGCGTTTTATTTTGATCTCTTTTTTGTTACCAGATACATCTTTCACCGTTTGCCATATAATGCTTTTGTATCATTTCGTGAATTTGTGACGCGTTTTTTGTAGAAGTTTATTTTAGAGTCTTTGATAAGTCTGTTCAAAGTATTCCGGTAATTAATATATTGGTTTTTCAGTTCCAAGTTATTTGGAAATTTCTTCAGGTTCTTGAATAAATTGTCTGTAGTATTGATAGATTTTACTAATTCATTTGTTGTCCATTGTTTACGTTTCACGTTTTTATGTTTTATTTTGAACCTTTATTTATTAATTTTCCTATTAGGTTCTGAAAATAAGTAGCACTTTCATCGGTGTCATGTATGGTAAGAAGGTGGGACCAGTCATATTGTGCAAGCTCGTTCTTCAATGTTGTATAATTAGTAAATTTTTGTTGTCTTTCTTCTACATTTGTAATGGCTTCATAATTCTGGATAGGTAAGTGTACTATGGTGGTGTGATGATCGGTTATGGAACTTTTCAGTACAATGGGTAAGTTGAATTAAATTTATTTTTAATGAAGATGTGATCAACACAAGTGCCACTCTGTGGTCTAGTTACAGTATTAATAACTGGATGGAAGTTAAATTCATACAAATTGTTTAAATACTCTGTGGCTGTGTCATCTTCAACTAATATATTCAAGTTCATATCCCCCAGAATCACGTGAAAATTGGCATTAGAATTCTTGTTTTCAAGGTATTCGCGAACATTTCCGACAAAAAGATTTTCAACTGTTGATGGTGGTCGATACAAACCAGTTAAATAAACACTTTTATTTTCGACCGTAATTTAAAGCTCAATAGACTTACAGTTAACTATATCAGTTATAACAAAATTATAACATAAGTTAAATAGCTTCCAATATTGAGTAGTTCAGTGAAAAATTGTAACAATGGCGTGTGCAGTGTGGATATTGACATTTTCACTAGGACTGACCATTTTTTTTTCTGAATTCAGATTTTCAACCCATTTCGTCAATTTGCAGAATCTTTTTAGAACCACTGATTCCGATCAAAATAACAGGAGACGGTCTTTGAAAATCGAGGCTTATCCTAATAAGCACATGTAAATTGCAAAAATGGAACCTTTCCTTTCGAACAGAAGATTAATAATTATGAGGTGATCTTTATCTTAGAAAAAATGGTTGGACTATAAAAAAGGTAGTGAGTGTGAGTATTTTGGTAATCTTTCTAGAATTGCTGTTTCACCGAAGTGCATGGATATATTTCCTTGTTGTCAAAAAGTCAAAATTCATATTCAGATTAGTGAAAACTGTACTTTATTTTTAATTGTACAACGAAATCTCAAGAAACTTTGCAATTCATGCTAGGAATCTAAAAGAAAAGAATACATTACATAAATGACATTTCCTAATCTTACAAATAAAATTTGTAGAAATGTAATAGGTACCTACGTATTGTAAATTGGTTAGTCTGAAATGCAATATCTCCATCATTTAAATGTATTTTTGAATATTGGTCGATATATCTCTTATTAATTTGTTCTGAAGTATTTGAAAATTAATTATATGTGTTCAAACCAGAAAGTAGAATTGATTATTGGCCAAAGCTTGATTGGGTTTGAGAGGCTTCAGCTAATGTATTCGACATGTTCACAAAAAGTCACTTCTTTTAACGGAAAAGAAAACTGTAGGTCTTAATGAGCTTATGACAAGAGGCATAAGATGCCCGGAGGACTGCTCATTGCTAATATCCTATACAATAGGAAAAGTTCTTCTTTTAAGTTCAAATTCAGTAACCGATATTATTCGGTTTTTGAAGTGTTAGCAGTCAACCGACGCTTTCTTGTATTTGAGTTAATTGTACATCTATCAATTCCATTCCATATAAAAATCAAAAGAATAGTAGCTGGTATATATCCATTCAACAAGAGAACATGATATACCGGCTTTTGAAAAGAACAAAATTTTCTTTTTGAGAAAATGACAAATAACCCAACCTTTTTCTTTCGAAATTATCGAGTCACTCTCTCTCTGTCTTATGATTCTCGCCTTCTAATTGGCGCATTTGTGGGTTATTTGTAACAGTGGAACAATATGAAGAAATTAAAATTATTAGACTCACCCACTGGCCATACTTGAAAGAAGGCCAAAGCTTTCTAGGATTCAGTAACCCCAAATCTAGCTGTTGCTACCTGCCATCTGCTATCAATTGAAGTAACTTTTGGAGAAAAAAGTGTAATGGCTATGTACTGAACATATATGTATATATTAGTAACCAGTAGGATGAAAAGATTTGGGAGATTAATTATAAATTGGTATGGAATGAATTGTTAATATTTCATTCCTCCAAATCCATCAGAAAAACTGAAGAAATTTAGCAAGGGGACATTGATCACCTGTACAGCTACTGAGGAAGGTTCCATATTCTCTACTTCTGAAACATTTCTGTAGGAAAAGGAAACGCCATGATGTACCAAATGTCAATCTGAATTGGTTTCGAATAGAATTCCAGGACTCGATTAAATATCCAGGCTACACCTTTTACTCCAAACTCACATGATTCCGCACCTGAGCGATCTTAGGGTAAGATGCCAAAAATCACTGAATGTAACGAAAACAATAGCTGGGATAAGATGGGGCGCAGATCAGGAGGTACTGCTGAATATTTATCAAAGTCTGACCCTCTCTAGAGAATAGAAACATCAGTCTACTCGTCTGCCAGGAAAAGCCGTCTAAAAGCCTTAGAAAGGACTCAGAACACCGCCCTACGACTGGCAACTGGAGCATTCAGAACAAGCCTGGCATTATCACTAAACTGTATATCAGCCTTCCCTCCTCTGTTTTTTTTTTGTCTTTGGTCTTAACCTTTAGCCACACACATAACGTTAATTATATTGAAATTTTTAACTGTAGAACTCAGATACATATTCCGCTTCTTATAACAAATTCTACTATCAGGTCATATATCACTTTGTCCCCTTCCCTCCTCAGAGTCTTGTCTAACAGTGCAATGAAAATATATGTCCAACCACTCCACTCAAATTTTGAAATTTTGATATGTTGTACGGTCATGATGACATTTACAATGAGTTTTCTGCAAAGCCAACTATCACGAGACCGAAGGGAACACGCATCAGAGAAGAAAACCTAATCAGTAATTAGAACATGTTCAGCATACAGTTTCCAGCACTTCCTCTATGGACTTTCTCGGACATAAAACGTTACTCAACCAAGAGAGATAAAAAAAATGGAGTTGAATGCCCAACAACTGATATCGGAATATTACGAGAATAATGATAAATTTTCAAATTTCACAAAAATTTATACAGGCGGATCGAAAATGAAAATTGGGGTTGGTTGTGCATTTGTTGTACAAAAACATGAATACTCATGGACACTCCACCCATCAGCAAATATTTTCACTGCTGTACTCTACGCTATTAGGCAAGCTATCTTCTACTGTGAAGTCGCTGATAATAGCAAACACTTTCTGATATGGTCTGACTCTTTGAGCTCTTTGAAAGCCATGCAAAATGAATTTACTTCCGATCCTCTAGGCGCTACTATCATCACTCGACTTCACCTTGTCGTACAGGTAGGCAAAACCATAGCATTCCTCTGGATACCAAGCCACTGTGGAAGAAGGGAAAATGAATCAGTCGACATTGCTGCTAGAAGAGCAGTCAACTCACAATATCACGAAGACGTTCCTATTCACCCACACGACCAGAAATTAGACAACAAAAAAAACAGAAATGAAAAACATTCAAAATGTCTGGAACAATGATAACTCGGAATTGAAAATGGTGAAACATCTATACAAGAAATGGACTAACCCTCTCAAGCTGGCCAGACGGAAACAAGTTGTTTTCAACCGTCTCCGAATTGGTCAGACGATTCCAACCCACGGATATTTATTTTCTAGACAAGATAGCCCCACCTGTCAACGTTGCCAAGTTCAACTGACAGTACAGCACATCATGTAGGAATGTGGTGCTTACGATATACACTGAAGGCAGTCTAACATGAAGGCATCAATTGTAGATATTTTGTCTAATGATAAGGGAGCAATTAGACGTCTGATGAACTTCTTGAAAATATCAGGCCCACTCAATAAAATTCAACTAAGCAGTCCAGGAAAACAGCTAATAACCTCAGAATTTGATGACGTAAAAATTTAAAAAAATGAATTGTTGAGGATTGTCATTATACGATTTTCGAACATGAGTAGTTATCATTCTATATGCGTTATATCCCACTTGTCACGTTGACAAATAAAAATGCTCGATAGAGATTAACAATAATCGAGATGTAATTGGATCTTCCACATGAAATTAACCCTTCATATAATCTTGCGAACTAAATGTGATACAACTTACCATTAACCGTAGCTGCTGGTGGATCTGCAGCTTCTGCTATCACAACGTAGCATTCAACTAGTACCCAACATGTGAAAAAATGTGCAAACATAATATAGCTATCAGTGTGGTTGTGCATGAAATTTTTGTTAACGAATTTATATCATTTCCAGGAATTTCAGAGATATGTTGTGATACTCTTTTGGTGGTAAAATAATGTAACAATTTGCAGATATCATTCCTCAAGTCGATTAACGACAAAGGCACGAATACCATTACCGAGGTCGCACGTCAATTGTCACCTGAAATCAGTTAACAATATCAAATCATAACATTCTTGAGAGTTATTCAGTTCACATTCCTCTGCAAACGTTGATAGCGTCTTATCGGGAGTAATACCACGAGTGCTTGCAATATTATCAGCAATTCTGTCAGAAATCAACGAGATGAAATCGCTTGGTAAAACAACGAGTCCTTTAGGGCAAGTAGTGTAACCTCAAAGCAATTTGATCAAATTTAAGATTTCTGACAGAATTATCAATAGTATTGTGAGCAAAAGTTGTATTCCTTGAGACGATTTTACGAACCAACAAAGTCAATAAAGTTTCATTGTCGTGAATTCTTCAATAGTTGATGACTAATGAACATCAAGTCTGTCAGACTGACATTTATGTAACACTAGTTTACAAGATATGTTTTCTAGTATTGTTTGAAATCGTACGGTTACCAATGACAACTGACTCTGAAGGAAGGAACTGCGTACCTACTATCGAGATACACCATTTTAATTGGCCATCATGTCCAAGGAGAAAAGAGATTCATATAGCGAGTGAAATAATCCTGGTGAGTCGACTATATGCAAATCGTCTGTTGTATCTGTGAAAGAAACTTGTGACAGTGTGTTCAAAGTATTCTAAGTTATGTAAGATTAGGTTTGAACGTGAGTGGGCCCATATCAGGCTCTCTACTACGGCCAATGGCCTATTGTGGCTCACCTTATTGTTATATTTCTTCCAGTATATTCAATCTCTCAACAGAATTATGGAATGTATTTGGAGAACATTTAACCAGGTTTTATAGTCTCACTCCCGTATATTGGAAATCTGGTTCTGGCCGCTGCAGGGCATGTATTTAGCCGTTTCATCATCCACCATGCATATCCGGCATTCTGCATCCAGCTATGCCTGTGATGTTTGTGTTTGCAGTTGCCAGTGAGCAAACCTACTATAACTCTAAGATGCGCTCTAATGAGTTCAAGCAGTTTGTCAGAGTCCTGTTCTTTCCTTGTGCAATCGATAAATGCTTTGGAATGAGCTAGGCCCAGTAGAATACGCGAGAACTCGAGTCTTTTGTTGCCCAAGCTGTTGTGATATTCTTGGCAGTGCCGTATGCTAAACCGATTACCGAATAACCGAGTCATGTTCAGTGAACGTTGTTTCGTCCTCCTTTTTGCCAGGGCGTCCGCTATTTCGTTTTTTTCTAGACCAGTGTGACATTGAATCCAGACTAGGGTGATGTTGTTGCGTTGCGCTGGTCGGTTTGAGGTGTCCCTGAAGTTCCATACTGCTCTAGATTCAGAGCAGTTGGATTCAAGCGCTTTCAATACTGCTTGACTATCTGGAAATATTTTTATTGTTTTTCGTGTGTGGTATCGATTTTCCATCTCCCTTGCACACATTTCGATGGCATATACCTCTTCCTGAAATATCGTAGATAGTTTACCCATACTGGGTTCATCCCATATATTCCAGTTCCGAAACCTTCCAAAGTTTTGGAACCATCGGTAAACTAACGTTCATTTGCCCTACATAGGTCGGGAAAGACCACAGTGTAGGACGTAAAAGTTTATTGTTTCGGGCATGTTTGAAGGAAACCAAATCATTATACCTACCTGAAGATTTAAGGTCTCACATAGAAGATAAAATACATTTTGGTCATGTTGGAATAGTGAAATGTAAAAATAGAGCTAAACAATATTTTTTCTGGCCTGGAGTGAGTTCTGAAATTCAAAAAACTGTACTGAAATGTAAAGTGTGTCTCAAATATAACATAAATAATCAAAGAGAGAAATTAAAACAACATGAAATACCTGAAATTATGTGGTATAAATCAGGAGTAGATATATTGTATTTAGGTTGTCAAATATTTTGTTAGTTGTAGATTATTACTCTAAACGGATTGAGGTAATGAAATTACGAAAAAATTCACATTGTGATATAGTCTTTCCAAAATCAATTGCAACAACTCGTATAGGTTCAAAGGAAACGCCACGGTTCACGTGACCTTAATTGACGTGCTGCAAAATGCAGAATATTTGGCTAGAGAGTCATAAATTATTATTTAAATATCATACGAAATTGTCGGTAAGGCTTTGAGACAAGTTTTTATGTTGTGCTCTTGATATTGGAAAGACTATACTGTAATATGTATTCATTAAACGATTCTTTACTTTCGAATGATTTTTCAAAAAAGTGGGATTTTAAGCAAGTTTAGAGACTAGTCCCCACCATCCACAGTCAAACGGAATAGTAGAAAGAACAAAACAAACTATTGAAAAATAACTTCAATAAACTATTGAAGAGAAAAATTACATTGAATTAGTTTTGCTCATGTATATATATTTACCACTGGAAAGCTGATTTCGTCCAGCTCAGCTCATATTTTCAAATTTAAGGGATATATCACCTACTACTAAACATGCACTCGAACTTCAAAAAGGTTGATTCTGATTACTACAATAAAACTTTAATATCAAGACGAGATTCACAGAAGTTGTATTATAATCGTTCATATGAAAATTTAAAGCAGTTAAAAATAAATAATAAAGTAAGATATCAAAATCAATCAAGTTCTAATTGGGAATTTAGTAAAATAATTGATCAACCTCGAGAACGCTCGTATATTATCGAAAAGGAAATGGAAATCAAATAACAAGAAATCGTAGGTTCTTTGAAGATTTGCTGGAATTTCAAATTGTTTTGTTGTTTTTTCCGTTAACCAGCTGTCGTCCCCTTACGAACGGCAGCCCTCAGAAGTCGAAACTTGTGCAAGCCAAGGATTAAAGAGGTCTTACTTTTTTACTTGCGATTCCTAGCACTTTCTCGGGCCATCAGATAAATGTCTGAAGTCGCTAGGGTTTGAACCTTCGACTGGCAGCCAGAGTGCGATTAAAATAATGTCGCTTCAACCACTTGGTTACCTAGCCCCGTAAGTAGGCATTATCGATTGAAACAGAGTTTTTTTGGGAGATAGTAACGACCGATGTTTTACCATTTACTCCTATGGCAAGTACCTGTCAAAGAACAACTAATCTCCTGGCTGAGATCTCGACGGGTGTTGAATTATATTTAACAGACACTTCTGCAATGTTCCTTATTGCAAAGGAAATACTTGCAAGTGCTCCCTGTAACCAACTAGCATAATTATGTTTTGATTTGGATAGGGGTACCACCTACAGATTGATTTCGATGTTTTTGCTCCCATCAGTTCAAGAGGAGGTTGACGGAGACAGCTCTAAAGCCATCTGTTCCTCGTCTGGATCATCTCACAACTATGGCTATTTGATCACACTGATCTCAGGCGATGGAGCGGTTTCTAGGCCGCTCCACCTTGCGAGCAGAGAAAGAAGCACTCCAAGCGTCCGGGTTTGAAGATTTATTTGAAACGGAGTCCTATTGGCGATATTTTGGTATCGTAAGTCGTTTCCGACCGATGTGTAATCCCTTAACTTCATTTATTTAAATATAAATAATATTTGCATCAACGCACTCAAATGTCTACGTAATTATTTGTGGTTAAATCAGACTGAAACAAAATCCTAGTAGAAGTCATGTGTTCAATTTCCACACCCTGAAATGTCTACGTAAGGTTAGTTCGTTCTGGTGAGATCAGACTAAAAATTATTCCTCACAAAATTTTGATGTTCGATTTTCCCGCACTCATATCATTCGACCCCACAACCAGGTATCTGAGACTTAGTTTACGTGAACCTCAAAAGAAAAATACATGTACCTACCTATATTTTGTTAGCAATTTGAAAGTGCGACAACAAGGCCAAATGTTTTCAATTTGACAACCTATTTTGTTCGGGGTCCAATTCAGCCCACACCTGTTTGAAGGTGGATGCAACCGTGGAATCCTTGGTAACGATTCCACTCATTTTGAAGTGCGACATACGTTTCCTTTGACGTTATCATAATGTGTTCTTTTGTTTCAATTAATCCTGTCTTACTTATACTATCATTGTACTTTTTGGAATTGTCACCCTGTAACTATACAGAGTAATTCCAAAGATGTGTTACAACACCCTATCAGGTGATAAAATGATGATAGAATGTGCAGATATCATTACTTACTATGTTTCATGATAACATGTATGAAAACCAATGTCAAGGTCACTCATAAATAAATCAACGGTGAACATAAATTATTTGAAAATGTAGAACTGAAACATTCCTACCGGAGAATTGAGTTCAATGTTATCACAGCTCGTGCATAAAAAGCTACCCCTAGTTCCAATATGTTGATTTAGGTAGTCAAAATAATGAATGAACAACAAAGATATCATGACTTCGAAGACATTGCTTCAAATAAACCCACAACCAACGCCATTGCATGTAACAGTTTCATATGATACTAAGTTGAACACCATAAGATTTCAGCTGACTTCATTGAACTCGCGACATGTTTTACTACATCTCGAAAACGCTATCAAAAATAATAGATACAAAGAAAACATCACAAACGAAAGTTCATTAATTGAATAAGAGTCTTTTCACAAAGTAAATGTAGGCCAGACAGGTAGACAATTCACAAACCACATACATGAACAAAAATTGTGAAATAAAAACAGTTCAACAAATGCAAATCACACTTCATGAGAACGTCACAACTTTAATGAAAACTTAAAATTCCTTATGTCAAAGACGAAGGAAGTTATTGATCTCAATCATTCAGAAATCTTCGTAACTGATTTTCTTAGCGAAGGTTTCATTCTTTATGATTTCAAATATCACAACACAATATGAGTGTTGAATATGAAATGAAACGAAATATAGATATCAAATGGTTTTATTCATACTGCAATTTATACCAACAGAACTCAGGTATGTATATCAATATTAAAATTAGGAAATGAAGAAAAAGGGGAAAAAAGCAATATTTCTTTAATTTTGTCTACTATCGATACAAAATAATACTCATCATAGTTCATCTGACGCATCTGAAATGGTTGTAAGGGTACGGTACCAAAAACTTCATTATCTCTCTTATTCGAGTACAAAATTGAGGTGATTCAAGGTTTATTGTTGTCAAAATTCAACAATAGTTATCATATTAATACGGGGTATATTCAGCAATTGGATCATTAATTGAGGTATCCCAACACACTGGAAAAATTCAATGACAAAATATTCAAATTCAGATCCTAACAAAAATCAAATCAAATTTTGAATTTACTGTAATGCTGGTGTAAATCTTGAAGAAGACGTAGTGGTAGTTGTGGTAGTTTTATTGGTATAGTCTTCATCAGAGATATCAAAACTACCATTGAAGCTCACACGAAATTCTTCATCTGCAGCATCGACATTCTTCGAGGAAATAAAATTTTCAGATAATTTCTTGAACGTTCCATCTTCCCTTACTAAGTTGTTACTAACAAATACATTGAAAACTGGTTGCTGATATCTGGAAAGAGGTAGGACTTTGTCGGTTTCGCAAATGAAGTTGCTTTTTTTTCCACAAACTTGGAGTCGCCCTAATATGTATTTGTCTATGACTACGCATTTACCGCCGTATATGTCTTCAAGATGTCTGTTCTTCCAGGATTGGTTGGGTTTTGCGACCCAGTATATCTTTGCTAAAGCTGCAAAATAGTATTCATCTGTCAGACAGGACCGAACTAGTATGATGTTAGTAATAATGCAAGAGTTTATTGACAGGGAAATTTGAAATGCCTCAGGGATCGATACCAAAAGCACTATTTGAGTGATTGATATAATGATGTGACGATTAGATTTGGAAGGGGGAAATGTCAAAGTGTCTCATTATGCACACGCCTCTCGATTATCAACGGTTCAAGTTCGCGAACGTTCAATTTTGAAAAGAAAAGAAGCAGTTCTCAATCGAGTTTCGAATACTATAAAAATATAAGAAAAATAACCAAAGTATCAAAAGAAGACACGATGTTGAGAATCGAGTACCTAGGAAAATAGCAGAACTCCTTGGTGAAGATTTCCGATGGTCAGACAAAACCCACTTGTCTGGAAAACAAATTGCATGAGCTCCAATACAACTCTGTATGCTCACGACATGAGGAAGATCATATAGTAGAAAAGATCAAATCTGAAATGGAAGACTCCAGAGACAAGCCTGACTCAAACCAAGACTCGAAGAATTTGCAGCAGCTTGTAGCTGTTATTCAAAGCTAAATCTATCTGGCTGATCCTATGAAATTTTGCACAAAAATTGTTTTTCGATATTTCATCTGTCGGATTCAAAAACAAACTGATCAGGAAATACCACATATCACCAAATTCGAAACTAGTGATGAAAAAGGACATTTAAGTCAACCTTTCAAATCCCTTAGCTGGTGTAGCAACACTAGGCTATAGTGGTCGGTAATCCCGGCCAATGGCCAGCGTTCCATGTACGACCGCAGCTTCTCAATGGATCATGAGACTGCAGGGCATTCTTTCAGTCATAGTCACATATCACAGTTACATATCACTATGTCCTCTTCATAAGCGATTGAGTAAGCATTGCACCAATGCCGTACTTTGAAGCATCTGTCTGAATAACAAATTGTAGGAGATAATCTGGACGACTAGGAAAGGGTGCGGACATGAGATGTACGTCAATTTGGTGCAACAGCTGAACATTTTCGAGAGTCCAAAACTTCCTGAAGAGGGGGGAGTGATAGGTGCAATAATCATGGAAAAGTCTGGTTCGAACTTTCGGTAACATAGAAATGTACCATGACTAGACAAACCTCAGAGGTGGTTTTCCACATAGATTTTCATCATTGCCAGAACCTTATCGTGGTACACCCGTAAACTTCCTCCAATGGACATGAAACCCAGTGCAAAACAACCAAGTGCTTTTCGGAAGTCTAAGTTATGACATTCATAATACTAATAGCAAAATATTTGGTCTTGTTAGTAGCTCCACGCACCTGGAACTTGATCAATCAAATGCTGCCAAGTGGTAGGCAGATTACGAAAGCCGAAAGTCATATGACGGAACTGAAAGAGACGCCTGTTTGGGACTGTGGTCTGCGATTACTATTTTTCATCAGTACCCTCTACTCGTTTATTGAATCATAGAATAACTCAAACGGAGATTCAAAACAATTGTGGAAACTTGAAGCTGATATTCGACGCATCATTCATCTGGCTGATTCTGGAGTCTATGAAATTCCGCGAAAACTATTTTTTCAATATTTCCTTCACTAAATTGGAAATCAAAGCCAACAAGTAGTGATCATCCTGAAAGAGCGGAAGAGTGTAAAGCAGAAGTACTGGGTCTTGTGGGTTTTTATCGAAAGAACCTGGAAGAACGATGATGAATAAGTCAACAATAAAGTGTACTAAGATACGTGTATCAGCTTGACATTCCGCCAAAAGTTGGAATTTTCAAAAGGTTGAGAATACTGTATTATTCTATTGCCTCATCAGTAAACTTCATGACTCTCCAACAGAACATATCCACCTTTGTTTACACCTCAACATATAAAGAAATACCACCTAAGAAATTAAAACAGGTTCGATTAAGAAGAAAGAATGGTTTGAAAACAGAGAATACGAATCACATTGACCAATTTTTTCAAAGGCAAATTCTTCAATTGGTACTATTTTCTATTATGAATATGTCATAGGAAAAAAACAAATAAGTTGGAATAAATGAACGATAACAAATTTTTAGGATTTTTAGAAGCAATAAACTAACCTGAATCTGCTAATAGTCGTTTGACGATATCCTTATTATTTTCAGTCAACTCCAACAACTGCATATTATGGTAATTACAAAATATGGCGGCTTCAGCATTGGTTGCCTAAAAAACAACACTTAGAATGAAAGAATTGCTTGCCAAAGTGGTAATAACTTCTGTTGACGTTGACAGATCTACTATCTGGTCTCTTATCTGACATAAAACATTTTTCTTCTCCCAATGACGCATCATTAATGCTCCCGTATGCCTGACTGTTTCGTTCGATTTTTTTTTGACATGCAAATGGCTTCGTTGTTAATTATCAGAAAATAAAACCCTGACAGCAGTCTTATAAACATATCTGTTGAAGAAAAAACCTAATCTTGCTCCAGAAGTCACTTCACTTGATATATTGCTCACTAGATGCATCAGTCTTGAAATATGTATTTAGTTGTCTTACCTCTAGATCAGTTTCCACATGAAATGTTTTTCCTTCGAGATGAGATATATGTATGGAACCAGGAGGAAATCTTCTCATTCTTCTCAGCAATTCGGAATCTGGAAATATGAAGGTTCAATCCAAAGAAACAAAGATTGATCAGCGAAATGGCATAATCTCTGTGGGCTTTAGTTATTTGCCGTAGCGCTCCTGGCGGCTGAAAGGCTTTTGGTTACGCATTAAATTTTTCATTGTAGGTAATCTCGGAAAAATGTACTTAAATACCCTGAGTAGTATAGATCAAACAAGCAAGCACTCAACACCAGAATTGACACTCCACATCTCATTCTTTTCAATGAATGTTGAGGTCACATATAGCAGAGTATTCGCTGAGACCTAGGACAGTTCAGATGCTGACTACACCTTTTTAATGATCGTGAATATTTCCATTATTTTTCAATCAAATCTATGCTTCATGTCACTATGGCGATGTATTATTTAAAATTTCCCTACTACCATTGGAAGTATTTTTTCTTGTAAACATTGGTGACAACGTAGTATCTTCCGATTTTAATTTCAAATGAGTTGATGGAAATCTCACGAAGATGACACTACTAACCTTCATCATTTCCAAAGTTTCCATCATTAATTCGAGGTCTCCAGTCATCTTTACCCCAGTGGTCATCATAAACACCTTTTTTAATTCTTCTTTCATCTATATTGTTGTAATCTGCATTGGGAGCCTCGCAAATGGCTTGCAGTAACGTGTTGCAGTTATTATCATTCCAGAAGAGTCCATTGTTCTTTTGATGGATCAGATGGATGCACAGATCATTAATGTTGTCTGGTTGTCCCACTAACCAGTTTGTGTACTCGACTTGTTTTCCGGTGGACATCCAAACCCATCGTTCACCATCCAGGATCCTGCTGCCAGAGGTCCACCAATTATCACCAGCAACTATAAAAATTAAAATCGATTTTGAGATAAATTAGTTTTGATTCATACCAATATAAAATTAGTTATTATACGAGAGAGCTTGGAAATGACAATTCCCCTCATAATAAACAGAGCTGTGCCGAGCACTGATAAAAGGTGCTTCGAGTACTAAGCACTAAGCACTCTTGAAAAGTGCTCGGGAGTCTCGAGCACTAAGCACTTTTTTCATAAAGTGCTCGCGATAACTAGGCACTTTCAAAAGGTAATTCGATTCAGCGAGCACTAAGCACGTTTAGGACAATCAACAGGGCTATCAACCTCAACTTAAATTGCTCCACCGATAATTTTTTTTTCAAATTGAGAAAAATTATCACCTCCAGGGGGTGGAACCCCCCAAAAAACCCGTTGAAATTAATTTTTGAGGTAATTTTAAAATATCTCAAAAATTTTATTTTAAATCAAAAAAATAACTTGATATTCAGAAATAGTACAAATTTTTACAAAAAAACTATCCTAACCAAAATTTTGAGAAATCGCACGGTATTCTTGAAAAAAATTGTTGAATTTTTATGCTTTCGCAATGGGGAAGGTGTTGCATTTTTTCAACCAGCGCGTGAAGTAAAGTCCTATAACTCCTCACATAAATGTTCAATTTGAATAAATCTTAAGTCATTTTGAAGATAAGGATCGCAGCTTTGTATTCTGATATTATTTATATTTTGCACGCATAGTTGACAGCTGCAAAATTGCAATTGAATATTTAAGTTCCTGACTTCGTGAAATAATGCTTGTGATTACTGAAATAATGTCTTATCACTTCTAGCAAGTAAACTGAACAGTTGAGGAATACTTCATTGTCAAATTGCATAACGTTTAATCGGTCCAAATGATGTTGGTTTTAAATACGAGTGTTTTCAATTCTTCGCATATTTTAGGTTACAAAATCTTGAGGGAGTTTATAAATTCAAATGCTAATAGCTCAGAGATAAAAGCACTTATCAACATGAATGAAAAGCCAGTTTGCAGAAAAAACCATGCTCTTATTGAAAATATTTTTACAAATTTGGTTACTTGTACAAATTTTAAATACAATCCAGTCAATCTTTTAAGAACTTAAAATAGAGGTTACTCGGCATTTGATCGTATTATTGTGCTATGGAAAGAAAAATAAAATCAGTCACTGATGGAATATGGGGATACCTCCTTTAAACTCATTGAGATTCTTAAACCTGAAAAATAGCGGCTTGGGACCTTGTCAATGCGACAGCTAGCGCGCCGATGTATAGTATACAGCGGCGCGGTTCTGTCGGTGCTCAGTGGGCAGCAGTCAACGTTGCTCTATATAAACGTCAGATAATATAAAAGTTCCTGTGCAGAAAACACTGGATACTGGGATAACATCGATAGTCTGAGACTAGGAAACATGTCTTAGGTCACTGTTATTAATTGAAAATGGTGAGTTTAATTTTGAAATATTTGTTTCATGTTCAACTCAGCTCTGTTTCCAAATATCGCAATGTCAGATATCTGTAGAAACTTGGCAGTGATTGTTCCGGATTGTGAAGATGAAGACGAGGAGACTGAAGATGTATAGATATATTTTCCAAGTGAACTAGTGACTGTAGATGTCATTAGGAACTTTCTGATATATTTTCCTATACATTTCTTGATGGTGATTACTTGTGGATTCATTACTCCATACCCATTCTCGATATCATTGAAAAACACTTTCATATTTCGTTACCTCCGGTCCGCGTTTGATTTATACAATAAGTTGATATTCTCTCGAATAATTTTCATAGCAATACTTTTCAACGATTATTCACCCACATTTATATCTAAGAGTAGTAGTTTGAGAGTGTTTTCAAAATATATTCTCCCCCTTCCCTCTCGCCCCAATGTTTCCGCGATGCGGGGGATTGCTCTGTTTATTGTCCTATTTTCAAAAGGGCGAGACCGTTAAGGTGGGCGTGCAATTTCGTGTATTCCAAGTTCATATTGCCTTTGGAAATGGTTTCACTAGGAAAACTCAAATTTGGTAGGTGAAATCGGAAAGGATTGGAGTACTTATTGAATATATTGACATTGATTTGATATCAAAAATTGAGATTTGTTTGTTCGACAATTGAAGGAAATGAGTCAATACTTGCTTTTGTTTTATTTCAATAGAAAGACCCATAAAAACAGTGCAACTTTCAACTGATAGGGAATATTTGGAAGATTAATTTGATTTCCGACATGGGCGGCGAATAGCCAAATTGAAATAAAGATCGCGCGAAATAGTTCCTACCTTACCAACATTCTCACTGATTTCTTAGTTCGACAGTTTTCGGACAGAAAACACCATTGAATAGTATATTCTGTTCATGTCAGAGCGGGCTGCCACAGGAATGAAATAGGAATGTGATATTGATACCCATCGGTAGACGCTAGACGGGCAGAACCAGTTACATCGAGAAAATGAAATGTTCATATTCATAAGCGTTAGATTTTCAAAAATTTATTATTTTCTGCTCAACACTGACATAATTTTCAGTGACTAAAATCCCTGAAAAGAGAAAATGAGTCAGTAAAATCTGTCATCATTATTATTATAAAAACATGTATTAATAATTGAAATATTTAACGTACAAAAATAACCAGAAATTGCCACAAAACAAGCGTTATTTACCCTGTTGGTGAGGAAATATTCAAACAATTTGCGTTCTATCATTTATCAACAACATATTATTTGATTTTGACATGTAAATAGGCAGCTATAATGACACCATCGCACGGAAATTTTTTCAGTATGCTGAATAAGCATGAAAATATAGTGTTTTCAGATAGGTATAATGAAAAGAGACTTTTCGAATCACTGTCCCCAGCCCATGGTATTTTCAAATAGGTATTTCGCCTCTTCCTTATATAATAATAATAATAATATAATAATAATAAGTTTATTCACCGAAAATAAAGTTGTACAATAGTACATAAAAGTATATGTGCATACATGAAATAAATGAAATGAATAAATAAATATATATATATATATATATATATATATATATATATATATATATATATATATATATATATATATATATATATATATATATATATAAGGATGGATTTAGCGAGGGGCAATAGATGTAAAAATTGAAACAAAGTAAGTCAACAACAGGAAGCCAACCACACATTTGTGGCTTCGGTTA
Organism: Chrysolina oricalcia; assembly: GCA_944452925.2. Classification (NCBI taxonomy): domain Eukaryota; kingdom Metazoa; phylum Arthropoda; class Insecta; order Coleoptera; family Chrysomelidae; genus Chrysolina; species Chrysolina oricalcia. The sequence goes on from OX101814.2 coordinate 60,969,062, forward strand.
GAAGACCCTGTGTTTACAAGGCAGCAACTAACGTCGCCACGGAGGCAGCTATAGCTACCAGCGTGACAATCCTACCCAGGAAAATACAAATAAGGATGGATTTAGCGAGGGGCAATATATGAAAATATAAGTAGAAAAGTTATTGGGTATAACCCTCAAAATGTTCTGCAACCGTAGACACGTGTTTCGAGCTTAAGCTCTCATCAGTACGGTAAAATCAAGTGCGAAGATGTACAACACTTGGATGTAAAAATTGAAACAAAGGAAGTCAACAACAGGAAGCCAACCACACATTTGTGGCTTCGGTTAGAAGACCTTGTGTTTACGCTGGTAGCTATAGCTGCCTCCGTGGCGACGTTAGTTGTTGCGTTGCCTTATATATATATATATATATATATATATATATATATATATATATTGTATGTATTGTATGTATATATATTCTCACGTTAGTAAGTACTCCATTTATTATTTCCTACAATTATTGTACAAAGCGTATTTTCAGTTGTCCTGAGGAAGGTATCGAATTATACCGAAAGCTTGACAGTATCAAAGAGTTTTCTTTGAAATAGCCCGCAACCCTGACTGCAACCCCACAAATACTACAAACTATATATATATATATATATATATATATATATATATATATATACAAAGCAGGAAATTTTTTTTGGGTATAGCAGCAAGCAAAACGTGTACTCTTTTAACACTATATTTCCGATATTTCAACAGTGAATACTGTCATCTTCAGGGAAGCTACAAGTAACAAGCAAAATTGTACGATTAATGGAAAGAAAACTTTGAAGAAGAACCACTTACTGTGTTGATGTAAGTGTAAGTGGTTCTTCTTCAAAGTTTTCTTTCCATTAATCGTACAATTTTGCTTGTTACTTGTAGCTTCCCTGAAGATGACAGTATTCACTGTTGAAATATCGGAAATATAGTGTTAAAAGAGTACACGTTTTGCTTGCTGCTATACCCAAAAAATTTCCTGCTTTGTATCCTAACTAGTCAGCAAAGACTACCCTTCTACTATATATATATATATATATATATATATATATATATATATATATATATATATATATATATATATATATAATAGAATATACAGAACATGGTAAAATAAACGGGGTAATCACTAAAGCTCTTTGAAGAGCTTATTTGTGATAGATGATTCTGATTCAATTTGGTTGGTACCTTGATCAGCCGCGTTTTCTTTTACTCCTTTCAATCACATAGTCTTGTAATCGTTTCGGGAAGTGTCTAAAAAGTAAAACTTGAGCCGACTATCTCTCAATTCGAATTAAAGCTATGCAAGATTGCTATTTGAGGAATCATGTGGAGGCAATGTCCAGTATCAGTTGATTTGAAATTCCTTCGAATTTCAGTTGTAGTGCGTGTTTTTGATGTCTATCATTCCGTGAGAAAATGTTCGAGTATTGCTAAGTATCCATTTCTTGATTTTCGTTTTGAATAATGATATTGAATTGATCATTTTTATGTCTGAGGGTACAGCATTAAAGACTTTACGTTTCAGGAAAAAAGCGGATCTTTGTGAAATAGACTTGGATACGAAAGGAACTGAGAGTTATGTATCACCTTGTTTGGTCCCATACCTATGTTTAATATATTCCTTTTCACAATTTTTTTTCTGTTTCAGGATAAGGATACTCAAAAATATTTGTTTCACGTCTAGGACTTTCGCCAACTGGTAAATGGCATCGCTAGGGTAAGTTATATTTTTAGAATAAATAATTCTCAGGATCCACTTCTGTAAAGTTTCCACCCCTTTCATTTGGTTATTGTACGCTCCGCCCCATGCAACTATGCCATACCTGAGCTGTGTCTCCACTAGTGCAAAATATAATGTTCTCAAGTCGTTTGTTTCGAGCATGTTTTTCAAATATTTGAACTTGGGTACAAGACTTCTCAGCTTTTGCAGAAGTTTGCCGACGTGACCATCCCATTTCATTTGACTATCCAGGTAGACACCCAGATATTTAATATTCTGTACCACAGGAATTTCTATAATGTTGTTTTCTTCTCTTATCAATAGTCTCGTCAACTCAGGTATTTTATTCTTGTTTATAGCAAAGGGAACACATTTAGTTTTTTCAAAGTTTATTGTGAGTAGCTTCGAGTCGAACCAGGATTTAATTTTCAAGAAATCTTCCTCAGCTTTTTCGATCAAACTGTGCCAATCTTTTCCGGAGTAGAAGATCGCAGTGTCATCTGCAAAGCTGATTATTTGACCTTCTGACTTTATATTATATAAATTGTTGATGTAGAAATTAAACAGTATAGGTCCATGAACTGTGCCTTGGGGTACTCCATATTGAATAGTGTGGAACTCGCTGTTATTTCCATCTATATTCACGCATTGCTGTCTATCTTCCATGTAGCTTTCCATCAAAGACAATATCCTCCCTCTCATTCCCACTTGTTCAAGAGACTCTAGGAGTTTCTCATGGCTGACCGTGTCGAAAGCCTTTGCAAGGTCTACAAAGATGCAAAGTGATTGGTTACCCTTTTCCAAGCAATTATAGATATTTGATGTTAGAAGTTCCACTGCGTCGTCGGTTGACTTATTCTCTCTGAATCCAAATTAATAGGGTGAAAGTAAATTGTATTTATTTGAAAAAATTTGTATTCTGTTTTTAATAATGGATTCGAGAATTTTTCCGATATTTGAAATCAGTGATATGGGCCTATAGTTGGTACAGTCCAGCTTATTACCTGTTTTAAATATAGGCCTAATCACAGAAGTTTTCAGAGACACTGGCCATTTTCCTGTTGTGAGAATTTTATTTTAGAGGTGTGCTAATGGACGAGATATGATGTACACTACGTGTTTTAATATTTCAGCAGTTATATTATCAATTCCTGGTGCCTTGCCATTTTTCAATCCCATTATAATATTTCTCACCTCCGTTTCATTTGTTTCTTCTAGGTACAATGTGTTTTGTATTCTTCGGTTACTATTAGCCACCTCTACTTTCCTAATTTTTCGGGCTAAACTCTTACCAATTCCAGTATAATGTTCAACAAATTTATTTGCTATTTCATTCGGTTTTGATGAAATTTTGCCTTTCTCTATCTCTATCTCTTTTATATCAACTTTTGTTGTTTTATTTGAGCAAGCCTCTTTAACGGTTTCCCAGAGTTTTTTCGAATTTCCTTTATTCGATTGAATTCTGTCTTTGTAATATTTGAGTTTTGCTTCTTTTATTACGGTGTTGCTTATTCCTATAGCTCTTGAATTTATTTAACAAATCATGGTTATTTCTCTGACTCATCCATTTTTTATACATTTGGTTTCGTTTATTTATCGAGGTTACAATTGCTTCCGTTATCCATTTCGTTTTTTTTCTGGTCCCTTTTATCTTTATATTTTTTGTGTTTTTTTTTATGATGTTTTTTTATGTTCTCAATCAATTTTTCTGTACAGTTTTCCACTTCATTACAATTATAAAAATCCTGCCATGTTTCTTTTTCAAAATCTTTTTTCAATTTTTCGTAGTCAATTATATTTCTCGTTTTAGGTGCTTCCGCTTTATTCGAGAAATCAACTTCAAATTGAAAGATAATTGAATAGTGGTCGGTTGAAGTATGTTCTTAGAATTATAGGTATTATTTGACTTTGTATGTTATTGAAAAATAAATGATCAATACAAGTGTTTGAATTTTCTTGAACCCTAGTAGGCCCATTTATTGTAGATATGAAACCAGCCTCACATAGAATATTTTGGTACTCTTGTGTTAAGTCTGTTTCGGTCATTATATTGATGTTCAAGTCTCCAACAAAAATATTGTGATTTTTGTTTATATTTTCCTGAAGGTACTGTCGAAAGTAATGATTGAATGATTCTGAACTAGAAGATAGAGATCTATAAAGGCTTGTTATGTTCAGTATTTTTGAATTATGTTTTAGTGTTATGTTACTTGCAGTGGACTCAAATATTTGTACTGTTTTGTAGGTATAATTATATTTAGTTTTGATAAAAATAATACAGCCATAATTTTGGTTATACTGTACTATATATAAAGTGTCGTAACCAGGTAATTTGAAAAGATCTATATGTTTTATTTGCCATTTTTCTGACAGAGCGATGACATCAAAATCACTATCGTATTGGTTCAATAACGTTTCTAGCTCTTCAAAGTTCTTGGATATACTCCTAATATTACAATGGATTAAACGAAATTTGTTTCTCGAATCATAATTCATTATTTTATCACAATCTCTGACATTGTCTAGAATAAATGTTTGAGGTAGGTAGTTGTCAAATTCACGAATGAAGGAATCCATTTTTGAGTTACTTCAATGATATGTTTCATAATGTTTACCAGCAGATGATTGGAGATTTCAGTAACAAAAACAATTGAAAGACAATACAAATACAAATATAAAAAGTGTATCAAATACTATTTCTCATTCGGATAATGATCAGATGGACACATTCAAATATTTAAATTTAAATATCACTTCTTGATTTGGATCTAGTATTTATTTTTTGTTTATATGCCGAATTATTTCTAGGGGTATGCTCGAATTTTCTTTTCTTTCCTTCTTGACTAATATTTGAGATTTCAGTGGATGACGCACTTGGTGTTCCTTGCTCACTTTGTGACTTCGTAGTTTCTGTTTGTAGTTGTTCGATGTCGATTGTTTCGGTTATTGGAATAATTTGTTTCAGTTGTTCATACGAATATTCTTCTCCATTCACAACTAATTTATTCTTTTTAATAAATGCTGAGTATTTTTTTCCCTGGCTTCCTTGAGTTGGCTATAAAGAATATGTTTCCACAGTTGCAACAATCACTGTAAATTCAACGTCAGTTGGACGGTTCAACTCTTCAACTGATATTAATGACACAAGGGCAGCACGGATTCTTCCCAAGTAGATCAATAGAAACAAATCTGATCTTGTATACAGAATATATATCATCCGCAATGGACAACCAATCTCAGGTAGACTCCGTGTACACGGATTTCAGTAAGGCATTCGATAAAATTGATCACAATATATTAATATCGAAATTGGCTGAAATCGGCGTCCATGGAAATCTGCTGCGATGGTTTGCCTCATACATCTACAATAGAACGCAAATTATTACAGTTAATGGGCACCAATCAACACCTTACATAGTTAACTCTGGCGTACCACAAGGTTCGCATCTTGGACCCCTACTTTTTATCAGTTACCTGAATGATATAAAATCCTGTTTCGAATTTTGTGAATTCATTTTATATGCGGATGATTTGAAAATATTCTCAAAAGTGGATAGAATTACAGATTGCTCTATGATTCAAAGTGACTTGAATAGGTTCTATGAATATTGTAAAATCAATAAACTCTTCTTGAATTTTGATAAATGCTGCTTTATCACTTTCACTCGAAACCAAAATGTATTTTCTTATGATTACAATTTCAACAACAAAGTGCTAAATGAAGTAGAAGATGTAAAAGACCTAGGAGTGGAAATTGATAAAAAATTATCATTCTCAAAACACATTGACTGTTGCTTCAAAATCTAATAAAGTTCTGGGGTTCATTATAAGACAATGTAAACAATTCACTTCTATTGTGGCCATGAAATCATTATATTACTCATATGTCTACAGCAAATTGAATTTTGCGACTGTCATTTGGTGTCCACAGTATGCTGTATATAGGACCAGATTGGAAACTATACAGAATAACTTCCTGAGGTTTCTAGATTACAAAGTTGTTGGCACGTACAATAACACTACGAGTACATCCCTCTTAAGAAAAAAATACGACTTTCCTACACTAGGGGCTCGTCGAGAACAATCCGATATAGTTATTTTATATAAGATTGTGAATAATCTGATTGATTCTGCAGAAATCTTATCAATGATAACGTTCAATGTGCCATCCCGGAATTTGAAAAACAATTTTCTTTTTTTCGAAAATTTCTGCAGAACTAATTTGGGAAAGAATTCGCCTTTAAACAGAATGGTAAAATTATATAACCGAACATTCAATCATATTGAAATATTCAATACCTCACTTAGCTCGTTTAAAATGAAAATTAAATATTTCATTAAATCTAACTGATAAGATAATGTTCATATTTACTTGCTTGCATATATAATGTACTCAATATTTTTAGGAGACATACACTCTGTACACATTACTGTTTTTGTGGATAACCTTTTGGGCAATGTGTTGTTATCCTATATGATTTCAATAAATAAATAAATAAATAAATGATGAACCGTTCCTGCAATACGCATTTAGTCCATAATAATTTAATGTATTCGTGAAATTGTCTGATCGAATATCCCTTCAAGTTGCTGAATTTACATAATACCTTCACCTTGCTAGTCGCTCAAACTGTGTTGCTGTTCAAAACACCTCTCGTGCAAACACTCGAGGAGATTCTAAGCAAGACAATTTTCAGTAGTAATAACCCAAGGACAGTGATAATTATTCAAAAAAATTTCATAACAGATTTCGAAAGCTTGTTGCTTGGAAACAGGACAACGCCGCAGGCGGAGGTCTGTTGACTATAAGCAACAAGCTTGAGAAATTTGTTAAAAAAAATTGAGCATTTATCAATGTTCGAGGGTTAATTATAGAAAAATATCCAGAGCAAAAACAATTCATATGAAGGTGCAATTAACAAAAGAACAATTAGGAGAGTTAAATGAAGGTCCAGACGTGCAACTTTCTATTACTGATGTAGTTGTATTTCCACTACGCATGCTGTTGATAATTTGATTATGATGGTCTTGGTCAATATTCAACTAGGGTTTCTCTGAGATGGCATATTATGACCCGTAATTTTTATAAGCTCTTGCCCTTGTACACCACTTTTGGCAAATCGACTGACCGCGGTCGATCTATTGGAGTATTAGGTAATTTTTTTTCTTTGGTGTTCAAGTCAATCGACTCGGCAGACGATTTTATCAAATTTTGGATCATATTTCTTCCAATAGGCATATTATCATACCAGTGATCATTTTCAGCCCTCCAGTGACGATTTGTTCTTAGGAATAATCTATTGGTTTTAATATTTGGACCTCTTCTTGACATCAATTTTTTAAATAATCTGACAGGACAAACGTTGCTTCCGTTGTTTTCTACTAAAAATTTGCTTTCAGTACACATTCTTGAACCACCTTGGCAAGTCTTGCTGAATACAGGGTCATATTCTACTCGATTTGTTACAGAACCATCGTTTGATTCGGTACGAAAAAAGTCAGTCAAGCAAGCAGCAGCTTCCCCACCTCGTCAAGCTAATTCTACCGCGGCTATGTGATAGAATTTCTGTTGCAGCCCTTCGGGGGTGTTTTCATTCCATAAATTCATCATTTTGGTTATTTCTGTTGAACTTAATGCTGCTGCACTTTGTTTCCTTTGCAGTTTTCGTCGTAAAGAATCGCGGGCAGCTCGCGCTTGTTGAAATACAACACTTTTGAATGGGTCAATAATTACTTTAATTTCTTTATAATATTCTTTTTGTAACAGCTTACTTGTTACGTTCCACATGGTTTTGACCGTAGTTTCTTTAAACTCTGTACCATCTTTTCCTCTCATGTTCACAGACTAATCTTTTAAAATCGACGCCAATTCTTCCGCACTGTCCGATTTCCATCTAATTGATACTTTCTATCATTACAAAAGTCCATAAATGCTTTCCACACAAACTTTTTACTATAAACAGTATTTTTTGGGATATGCTTCTATAATTTGACTGATATTCTCGTCAGTATCATGACTAAATCGTGACATTATGAAATATTAAATATTTGAAACGTCAAATTCGAAATAAATAATCAAATTGTATTCATGGCAACGTGATAGAGTGGAAACAGCCCATGGAATCTGTTTTCAATATAATGTTGTTCTGATTGGTTGTGTTCAATCAAATGACCTCAAATTAACTGATTCAATTGGATTTCTACTATAGAGCAAAAATTTTTCATGATAGCAACATGGGAGTATTTTTTGATAATTCAGCATTTTGGCGGAATATTACTACTGACTATTTCCTTGACTCATTTTGACATTGACAGTGCTTGAGTGAATGAGTGATTTATCTAAAGAAACTCTCAAAAACTCACTTGTATCTCTGATATATTTGTGCAGCCTGCTGTTTTCTTCCTCTGATGTGATTGTGACAAGCTGCATGTTGATCATCTGACAGAATTCAACAGCTTGCAAAAACGTTCCCTGGAAAGCCATGTTCGAATTTTTAATGAAATGCAATGGCTATAGAAATTTTCCCACAATTACTGGGCCATACAAACTTCAGGAATATGTAGAATGAGTTGTCCAATATGACTGGGATAATTTGTGGATATTTTTTGAAAATTGGTTATTGTGTTGGTTTTGCAGAGTTACATTTCGATTATTTTCCATTTACTTTTATATACATCGGTTCTATGGAATATGTTTAGGTACTGAATGTTATTGGTTCGATACCCCATTTTGAATCATTTCAGACCGTCAGATAGTGACAGATTTAGGTGCCCCATTTTCGCAAACAAGCTTCGAATAGTGTTGAAATGTACATCGATGTTGAGTAAAATGGAGGGAAATTTCCGAGTGGCTCCTGGGAAGAAAATATGGAAGAATCAAAAAGAATTTCTATTAAATTTTCCGACGACAAAATCTACTTATTTATTCGCGCCACTCAAGCCAATATGTTTTTAGGTTTAGTGACGATGTAGGTTTTCATAGTGTTGATGGGCTTCTGTGAAAATATCTGTTAAAATCTCGATTTTTCCTTACAAAATTACGCCCCCATTATAACTCTTCAGCTACCTAGGACACTCAAGCCTTTGCTATTCCGAAGCAAGGTTCTTAACTAATGATTAGATGGTCACGGCTCGCGTGAAATTATGGGCAACATACTTCTTTTATTTCTATTCTGGAAAACCGAATTTTCCATATGTACTCCCCAGGAGCCACTCGTAAATTTCCCTCCATTTCAATGTGCTTTTCAACCATATTCGAGGCTTGTATGCGAAAATGGGGCACCTAAATGTGTCACTATCTGACGGTCTATTTCTGAAACATTCATTTACAAAACAAGAAGTAGAGGAAATATAGAATGGTATTTTTGACTCGAGTCAAAAAAGGAAAGCAAGAAAAGTAATTAATGATTTAGTTGAGCCATGTTGAGGATTGTACTTTGACGAAGTTGAAGTGATACACTTTATTTTGCCACTTTCCAGCAATCCTCTTTTAGGTCATGTCATAGTGACATTGAATCTATAGTAAATTGATTGAAAAGTAAATTTTTGCTTACTCACCTTGAACAGTCGCGAAAAGTAGTAACTTTTATCTTTGAAGTGTAGGAGTTTGATATTTGGCCACAGCGGCGACATCTGGATAGGATTTGATAAGCCTGAAATGAAAGAAAAAATCTATTGAATTCCTGTATCTTGCTTTAATTCAGTCTACAAAGTTGTATTTTCCATTGCTTTCAAATTGTTTTTGAGAGTTGAATCATGTATATTTTGATGTCGATTTTGATGCAATAAAGGTTTTATTATTTGTTTGGAATCGAAAAAAATTTGCGAGATTTTCTGTTCCAAAATGAAGTAGTTCCGAATTGAAATTTTCCTATAAGAAATTTTTGAGTAGAAAAACAATAATGGGAAGAGAGATAAATACCCAGAAAAAACTCTAGTTATTTGTTTTCGAAAAATGTTTACAAAAAATCTGTGGAAAGGGTCTAGGATATGACAGGATATTCAGTTCACATGGAGTGACACTACGACTTGAATTCCTAACTGAAATTATTGACAGAATTACAGAGTCCGTCGAAGTTGAGCTGAAGCCTGTCCGAGAAATGCAATTTCATTCGTTTTACACATTTTTATTAATTTTCATACAGAGCTGCAGTCCTCAACAAATATTGTTGGTTGGTTGTGATTTTTTTTTGAATTTCCTCGTTCTATATACTCACCAGAAATACGCAACTCAGAGTGATCCTCCCCTTCTTCAAATTCCTTCTCACAGATGAACCAAGCTAGAACATTGCAGTCACGGTCATTCCAGAAGAGACCGACATTTTTTTGTTGCATCAACAGCACACACTGATCCACGGCACTGTCTGGTTGACCGGTAGCCCATTTGGAAAATTCGAACTTATGTCCTGTGGTCATCCACATCCATTCTTTGCCATCGATCATTCTGGATCCCGAAGACCAGTATTCGTCTCCTTTATCTGGGAAGAGAATTATTATTTTCAAAATATTAATTAGGAATCAATTTCCAGTCATTTAGCACACAAAAATCAATTAACATATCATTTAATCACGGGAATTTAGAGTGATTTTGAAGAACAAAAATTGTATTTTTGGGACATAGGCATATTCTGGTACACATCCGGTTTCATTGGAAATTGTACTACTTTCTGTTTTTCGACTTTTTGACATCTAGGGTAAATTCCGAACACAACGTAAAATAACATAACAAATAACATAACATATAACATAACATATAACATAACATATAACTTAACATATAACATAACATATAACATAACATATAACATAACATATAACATAACATATAACATAACATATAACATAACATATAACATAACATATAACATAACATATAACATAACATATAACATAACATATAACATAACATATAACATAACATATAACATAACATATAACATAACATATAACATAACATATAATGTACCATCACAAATCGTTTCGAATTCTCATTTCGAAAAGTTACTTCCAGTCAGTTACTTTCCGAAATTGTTGGAATCAAACGAGATACACAATGGTATATTGAATACATTATAGTATTGAAAGCTTATTATCTTGGATGACATGAAAAATGGAGTCTACTCATGTGTTTTTCCTATTTGGGATGAATGCTGACTCCCACAAACCAATCGGATATAAAATTGTCAAACCTCACACATTTTACAAATAATCATCATTTCATTTCAATACGGAGTAAAAGAATTACGAATATTGCATAACAGTTATTTTTCGTTGCTTGGAAACAACTAGATACATTCGAAAAAAATTATCAGAAATATCAATACTTACCAAAGATTTACCAAAAAATATTTTTTACACTACGAGTAGGTATTAGAATAATACGGAGTAAAACAAGTACGAATATTGCCTAACAGCTATTTTTCGTTGATTGGAAACGACTAGATACATTTGAAAACATTTATCAGAAATATTAATACTTACCAAAGATTCACCAAAAAATATTTTTTCCACTGCGAGTAGGTATTAGAAAATATTATTATTTATAGTGTGTTCGAGTTGAGAAAATTAATTTCTGTCTAAGTAGGAACTTGATTTTCATTATCTCCTAGTAGGAGAGAAACATTCAAACAATTGACAATAGTAACATAGCAAAAAAAAAGTTGAATGAACCAATCAATTAATTATAGAGAAGTTTAATATCAAAAAACCACTTACTTATTAAAATAGTAATCATTCGTGCAAGTGACATAAGGAAATGTCAATTTCATATATTGAATTTTCATTCATTCGTTTCCAAATTGAACCCTTTCCAAAACAAAAGTACTCCAAAAATTATCATAGTCAAAATAATTAAATATTCCCTTCCCTCGATCTCAGGCTAATAATTAAATCTCTTTTATACCTTGTTGTATAATATGCTATTATTTCATTCTGTAAGTATTATCAACCACTCACTTATTTCTCGAATTTGTTTGTATATTCTATCATTTTCTCCATCGGACTCGATAGAAAGCAGTTTCATGTCGATATTTTCACAGAACTGTTTAGCCTGCAGGAAGTTTACCTGAAAATTAAATAATTCACCTTAAGAAGTACAGGATTCGTCGGTAATATTGGTTGAACTCACTTTCATATGAACCCCCATATAGTAGCTTTCATTTCCATAATGGAACCGTGGTACCAAAGAGGTGAGATTGTTGCCCTTCGTTTCATTTCCTGAAAAATGTTTAGGTTTTTATCATATCTTTATTTGTGAATATTCCAATTATTCAGTGAATCGAATATAATGCTAAAAATTTCAGTAATTTCAACAACTCAATTAATTCTGGGAGTCTATTTGTTGACTATAACTTCTTCTTAGGAAAGCAGTTCTCAATGACCTCAGTAATCGATGCCAAATAACAATGAAAAAAATTATAATGGAAAACGATTCTTCTATCATCTCCATTATGATATGAAAAAGGAGACAAATATTGATAAATTCAAGACAAAATTGATGACATATTCAGTGAAATCCTATTTTTACTACATTATCGCGAAGTTTTTTTTGAAATCTCGAGGTATTTGTTCGTCTCTGTTTGATGTTTGTTTCGATATGGTTTACGTTCTATATACATTTTGTGATGATATTGAAAGATCATTATAACTATTATTTTCTATTGAAATCCTTCAGTCAATCACTATGGGGTAAGCAGCTATTAGGCCCGGTGATCGTGTGCCCTGAGCAGACGAAAAGAACCAAGGATGATGCTTTCTGCATTCGTCTGGCTATCATTTTTATCATCTTGGGATATGTCGGTATTCGGGGAAAATTTTCCTACAGTTGGCGCTGCAGTATCTGTCAAACTTGTCAATGGAATGGGGAAAACAACGTGAACCCCCATTTGATTCAATGATGAATTCATCATTTCTATTTCGATTTTTTAACGATAAAGGTGAATTTTGAAGTATTATACTTGTTGAGATCAAATTTGGAGGACATATACAAATATATTGGCGATAGAAATCGGCCGATAGTGGAACATATCATTTCGTGTCAAGTCAAACATGTGGAGAAACTCGAGGTATTTGGGCTGGTTCAACAAACTTTTGCTTTAACATCGAAGGCTCATGAAGTGAATTTGAATATAAAGATTATTTCAATATTATAACCAATACTGAACATCAAGACATTTCCTTGAAATAAGTGAAATTACCAAGATAGAGTATGTTATGAGATTTTCTGGAATTACTTTTATGATATGTTTCTACGAAGTGCCTGCTACACACAGATATGTATTTAGAATAAATAGATTTTTTAATTTTCAAAATGTTCTGCCACACATTGCACAATTTTGGATCTTTTGGGATCATGTGTATTGATACATTTGTATCTTTCTAAGTGTTTACATTGCAGCACTCAGCAATACCTCTTGCACTTGCTGCTCATTATCAGAATCTTAATTTTGGTACATAAAACTTCAGCAAACTGTTTTAAAAACAAAAAAAACGTTTATTATTCGATACTAAAATCACACGTACTCTAATGGCGACTTGGTTTGTTTTCCCCATCCTGGTAGTGTATATTTTTAGCTGTAGGTGTCGCACCCTTCGCGCGTTTTCTCTAATAATTTTCAGGTTCAAAAGCAATCATTTTTCCAGAATGGCCTGGGTAGATAGAGCCTGCGGGGTTCGAATAGCAAATCTTGATATTTTGTCCATTTTTCTCTTCTTATTTGGGCGATATCCAATGTACCCAATGTCCATTTTTCTACCTCGAATGTTTCAATTTACCTCCGAAATTATAGGCCTTGTGTGTACAGAGAAAGGAGAGAGGAGAATATTGGCATTGGCGTTTTTGACATCAAATGTCCTGTAGTACAGTTGCAATCCTTTTTATAGTAGAGTGAGATGCTGTCTGAATGAGTACCGTACATACCAAATAAGAACCAAACGTGACCAATCTATTCACTGATTGAACGTTGTGTAAATAGGCAGTAACTTATTCCCTTGGTCTGAAATTGGTATGATCAACTTGGTCAGAATACCAAATTTGCGTACGGTATAAACGTGGCCACTTTCATGGTCGAGGAGGACTAGGATTATTGGCCTCTACATATTTGCCAGTGGGTGGGAAATATAGTTGATGGTAATATGACACTCGTAGATAAGCGTTATGTGTGTGTATATAGGCTGAAACAGCCCACTTGAGTTTTCATGTAAGCAGAGGTCTTTTACGTTTTTGAAAAAGACCTCATCCATAAGTTTATTCCTGTGAATCCGCGGCATTTATGTGGGCTTTTGCAAACTCGGTAACAGAATTCGTGTCAAGTCGTTTGCTATCGAAAATGAGACAAAGTTCATCAGCCGCACAGGATGCTGCTTTGTTTTTTATTACTATTAATATTATCATTATCATTATCATTAATATGATCAATCATGTGAAAAAACTGAGACGTTCTTCATTCTCGATAACTTTTTGTATTCTGAAATATGAACAAAGTTGACGTAAAATATATTATATATGAAATATTTTGTTTGTACAATCTACGAAATCAAATATTTCTTATGATCATCATTTAGAAAATGGAATAGTTGATGACTGTGGTGTCATTCGTTGACAAAAAATAGTATTTTTTCCCTTAATATGAGTATTTTTACTTCAAGATAGATACCCATGCATCAAACCAATCGTTTGATATATACATATATATATATATATATATATATATATATATATATATATATATATATATATATATATATATATATATATATATATATCAGTCAATCAATTCATATGAATTAATATTGAAATTGAAAGTGGATGTGATCATGACTGATAGGTGTGGTCAGGTACGATCTCATACACCCATGCCGATATAGGTTATTATTCCTTGATGGGTATATACTCAAACAGCTGAAAATTCAATGAACCCTCATCATTTTTGAACAGGGGCTCATTCAAACCGTTATTGTAAATAGCAACACTTTCATAACAATCTGATTTTACTGTAATCATCGACTGGTTTTAGTGAATTTTATGGTGAATTTGTAATGAATGATCTGTAAAACTGAATCTATTTTCTTGCAGATATATAGTACGGGCCATATGTTCGCCAAAAAATCATTCTTAGATCTCTTGGTTTGGCCCTAGTTTACTTTATCACAATTTTGTAAGCTCATTTCGTCAATTGACAATATTCCACAGGATTTTGGTGATCGTTTGTTTGCTGTCAGGTTGGTAATCAATTTTGTTTTTAAATGTTTGAAACACTGAATTGCGAGACTGACATGTGTCAACAAAGTCATGTTCAATTTTTTTAAATTTGAATGTATTGAAAAGTATTAGCAAAAAAGTCGAGTTAACTAAATTTGAGGCATTTTCTGTTAGGAACTGTTAATGAAGCAATTAATACTATAGGTTGTGTAGAGAAGGATATCTCATATCACACCGAACCATAGTATGAAATTGTTGTCTTTCTGAAAATGTATGCTTCTCAAATTTGGAAAGAAAACAAATGACTTGTACTCATAATCAAACAGAAGGCCTAGATGATGAATAATAGCAGCCATGAATGCTGGGTTGGATAATGAAGATGATTCGTGCAGCTAAATATAAAACAGAAAATGCATATTTCACATGTTTCTCATGTGGACTTGTTATTAACCCAGGAATCCCTTTCTTGTCAACGTTCCCCGACAGAGTTGTTTTTGATACCAGTATCAATATCTACCATTTGTTGAAAATAAATACCTTTTTATCTAAAAGATTGAAAAAAACATACAGTGTAAAACAATGAGTGGAACAGGTGTATTTCTCGACAACAGTAAGGGATAGTCTAAGAGCCGAGGGACCAAAACTGCAAGAGTTTTATAAAAGCTGAAATTTTGATATTGGGTCATGAATAGGTTGTAATATCAATAGCCTGCAGTCAGTCAGCCAGTTTTTGGCACAACTGGCGTGGAGGTGGTTCCAAACTTGTAAAAAAACACGTATGTCGCAACTGTTTTATAAAATCTGAAAATTTGTCTGTGGATAGCTAGGCAACCAACAAACTGTATGGACATAGTCAGTCAGCACAATATTGGAACACTACGCGTCAGCGGTCCGGCAAACCCGTCAAAAAAAATGGGTTCGTGAAAGAGTGTAATAAAATCTGAAAATTAGTCTGTGGATAGCAAGACAACTAACAAACTATGTGGACATAGTCAGTCAGCTCAATATTGGAACACGTCAGCGGTCCGATAAACCCATCAAAGAAATGGTTTCGTAAAAGAGTTTTATAAAATATGAAAATTTTCGTGTAAGTGGTTCATATTACCTAAAATAAGACTAATATAATCAGTCAAAAGTTTCATCGAACAAACGCCGTCAGCACGCAATAGAAAGGCGCGCCGCGCATCTGATTTATATAGCGCGTTCGACCGCAAAATGGTTTTATATTCAGAAATATGCATTATTCAATACGTTATTCAGTCTGCTATATTCTGTAGATCATTATATTACAGTGGTGCCATGAGCTTTGTCTCGAATGAATGCATCATTGATTTTTTTTGTGCATTTTAATGTAAGCTTGTTTTCATTTTTTTTTAATATTCTACATTCAAACAAGTTTGACGAGGTTGTATTGTATGAATTTGGTAACCAAAATGAAAGAATATAGAATGGCATGACATGACGACGTTGAATGTAAAACATTCATTACTAAAAATTAGGCTTGTAAAAATACCCAAGGTAGACAATAAAATATGTAAAATCTGTGTTTAAAAAAAATTGTAAATGTAATTTTGATGTCGTATCCAATCAAAAATGTGCAGCTTCATATTCGTGGCAAGTCTGTACGCCTTCCACTATGTAAAATCTTGAAATTATTGCATAATTTTAATTAGTATATCCGCTGTATTTCCGAGTATTCAAATTTGACAATTTTCTATTACTTTGCACATCTATGAAACACCCAATATACTATTATTATTCTAAACAATAGGTAAGTATAGTTTTTATTTTATTTGCGATTCTATATCACAGGTTTGGGTTTGGTCCAAAAATCAAAATAAAAAAATTCACTATTAGGTTTTGAAACACCCTGTATATGGTATGGTAAAGAGGAATATCCATGAGATATTTCCAAAATGTGTTCCAAATCATCTCAATTTGAAATTATTGAAATCAAATACAATTGATACCGATGCAATATAAACCATTTCAGGTGCAAAAAACAACATTTCTAATGTTTTTTAGAAAAAGTGGAAGAATATGCAACTTATTTTGAGCCTTCCACACATGCTGTATTAGAAAACAAACTGTAGCACATATTTCTGCTCCCAAATGTTACGTTATAAAGAAAACCTTTTTGTTGTTATGTTTCATATCACAATTCGAAACACTATTCAAACTAAGCAAGTTTGAATTTCAAAACTTGATGTCATATTGGACAAATTCAATTCAATACACTAGGTATGTAGTATGATTATGTACTCATCATCAGGAATTTGTTACATCGTCAATCAAATAATTTAAAGTATCTCCTGTGATAAAGAATAGTATATACAATGTATCTACCTCAAAAGTGACAAATGTGAACTGACTCGAAGGGAAGAGCAGTAGGCCTTGACTTCTGTGTTGGTATTTCAGAGACACGAAAGTCAACAATTACAAACAACAATTTAAAAAAGTATAATTCAACACATTTGATCTTTGGCCAGGCTTTTGTGCGTCGTTATTAGTGTTTAACAGTGAAATGGAAGGAAGTGCGCGTCCTATTTGTCTTATTTGCTTAAAAAAAGGAGGCGAAATAAAATTGGTTGAAAAGCAGACTCTTGAAACATGCAAAATTATTTGTTAGTTAGTTGTCTTGCTATCCACAGAATAATTTTCATATTTTATAAAACTCTTTCACGAACCCATTTTTTGACTGCTTTACCGGACCGCTGACGCGTCATGTTCCAATATGGTGCTGACTGACTATGTCCACACAGTTTGTTAGTTGTATTGCTATCCACATACTAATTTTCAGATTTTATAACACTCTTTCACGAACCCATTTCTTTTTGACGGGTTTGCCGGACCGCTGACGCGTAGTGTTACAATATTGTGCTGACTGACTATGTCCACACAGTTTGTTGGTTGCCTAGCTATCCACATACAAATTTTCAGATTTTATAAAACAGTTGCGACATACGTGTCTTTACAAGTTTGGAACCACCTCCACGTTAGTTGTCCCAAAAAAACTGGCTGACTGACGGCAGGCTATTGATATTCAACCTATTCATGACCCAATATCAAAATATCAGCTTTTATAAAATTCTCGCAGTTTTGGTCCCCCAGCTCTCCGTCTAGGAGTGTTAGCTTCAAAAAACATCAATTATTTGCAAATTCTAGGGCAATAGCTCTGACGGGATTACATTGTTATGGACTGGGCTTTGGATCCTGTATCAGTATTAACAAGATTCTAGTTTCAATATCTCAATTCCAGTCATCAGCTTTATACAGTCAGGGTTCACTGTGGTTTTGGAGTTGATTCGTGTTACCACTACACACTTTGGCCAAGGACAGAACAGACTGGTACAAATTTGATAACAGTTGCTAAATAGACAGTTTTCTATCGAATTGGAGACTCTAGAAACCATTCATCCTTTTTACTAAAAAGCAGCTATTAATAATTCAACAGACCCCGTGAGGAATTTTCATTCAATTGATTCCAAAATTATACAAATGACGTGGTGTTGTAGGTTTTTCCGTGTTTTCTACAGCTGTAGTAGCGAATCAATTTGAGCAGCCTTGGAGCTCCAAAACATTTTTTTTTCATTATTTCTCTGTTATTGCTGTATTCAATATTTTAATAAAAGTTCTTTTTTTTACTTTAGTCTCAAATACCGATTTTTTTTCAAATCCTGTTATAACACAAGTTTTCTCCAGTTTTCAATATTTTTCTAGTTCATACATCATATTGTGATCTATGAGTAGAAAAATGGGAAAAATTGCAGTTTAGGGTAGTAACCCCGATTTTGACGAAAATTTTTTTGGGGGTTATTTCGAGGTCCTTGAGCACAAATCTGAAGTCAAAAAGCCTCGCTCTCACTTACTTTTTGATTTACGACCAATTAAATGTCGCAAAATTTTTTCTACAAAAAGCAAAAAATTTGCCTTTGCCTTATATCAGCATGATCTAGACACATCAATTCACTCATTTTTGGCACATTTTGCAGTATTTTCAACTTTGTATTGAAAATATAAGATTTAAATTAACATAACAATACATTTGATGGAAATCGTTTATTGACAGCAAGTTACTAAAAATGACAGTATGACAGATATGGATAACAAACGGTCGTGTTCCGATATTCTGAAATTCACTAGACACTTTTCGCGCTACCTCTCATGAAACCCTGTTAAGTCTCGTTCATACCCTCGCGAATATCGCAATTTTTCTGCGAATAAAATGGATGCAGAACCATGTGTTCTGCATCAACGACTGGTCGGGCATGACTGGTAACCATTTTATTTGCAGAAAAATTGCGAATTGCACGAGAGTATGATCAAGTCTTTAGAAGTTAAAAATTTACTGACATTTAGCGGAAACAAACGTTCTTCAGAGGTAACTGACATTCGACTAGGTATATTGTGGAAAAGAGAGTGTTCAATTTTTGTTTTGATATTTTAGTATATTTTGAATCTGTACCTTCACTTGGGATGCTTTAATTGGTAATAAATTAAAGCAACCCAAATGAAGGTACAAATTGAACATGTACTAAAATATAAAAATAAAAATTCAAAACTCTTTTTCCTATAATATAGACTAACTCTGGGCTAAGCACGGCAGTATAAATGAGGAAAGTGATGACGTCACAAATGTCATTCTTGTCAAAAACTGATTCCAAACAAACCTTCCTCGAATTAAAATCAGCTTGTCCGATATTGTTTCCGTTAAAGTTTTTCGACTTATTTTGCTTGAGTAAACAAAATCCAAACAACCAAACACAATTTGAGAAGCAAAGCAGCAAATAATTAACAAAGAATGTCACCTAAAATTCTTTGTTTAGAATCAGTTTGTTACAAGGATGACATTTTTTACGATACACTTTCCTCGCCTATTCTTTGATGAAGGTGTATAGCAAGAACTACACGCGAGCAAAGCTTTTCTACTACTATTTTATCTACTACTATTTTATCTTTTTATATCCACTTTTTGTAGAAAGGTTTATCCCTTATTTCTTGTTAAAGATCAGTAGCAAGACATACACGAGCGAAGCGAGTGCGCTCGGCCGACATTTCGCAATTCCGCGCGCGTGGAATTGCGAAATGTCGGCCTAGCGCGCGCTTTTCTACTATTATTTTAATTTTCTCTACTTTTTGTAGAAAGGTTCATTCCTTATTTCTTGGTGAAGATTCATAGCCAGAAATACGCGAGCGAAGCGAGCGCGCCCTTTTCTACTACTGTTTTATTTTTTCTCTACTTTTTGTAGAAATGTTTATTCCTTATTTCTTGGTGAAGATTCATAGTCAGAAATACGCGAGCGAAGCGAGCGTGCTCGGCCGACATTTCGCAATCCCGCGCGCGCGGAATTGCGAAATGTCGGCCGAGCGCGCGCTTTTCTAGCAGTATCTTTTTCTCTACTCTTTGTAGAAACGTTCAATTTTTACGTGGAGAAATAATAATGCAATACTCGATAAACTGCAACATTACGATGTTATACCAAAAAGTAGGGTAATAAAATGCCACGTAGTTATTGCGACGGTTTTTTCATATCGCGAAATAAAATGGTTACCAGTTATGCCCGACCAGTCGTTGATGCAGAACACATGTTTATTCACACATACATTTTATTCGCAGAAAAATTGCAAAATTCGCGCGGTATGAACAAGACTTAACAGGGTTTCATGAGAGGTAGCGCTAAAAGTGTCTTGTGAATTTCAGAATATCGGAACACGACCGTTTGTTTGTTGTTGTTGCTGTCACTGCTGTCAGTAAACAATTTTCATCAAGTGTATTGTTATGTTAATTCAAATCTTATATTTTCAATACAAAGTTGAAAATACTGCAAAATGTTCAAAAAATGCGTGAATGTGAATGTGTCTAGACTATGCTGATATAAGGCAAAGGCAAATCTGTTGCTTTTTTGTGGAAAAAATTTGATGTTGAAAAAACCCTTTTTGTGACATTTAATTGGTCGTAAATCAAAACTTAAGTGAGAGAGAGGCTTTTTGACTTCAGATTTGTATTCAAGGACCTCGAAATAACCCCCAAAAAAATTTCGTCAAAATCGGGGTTACTACCCTAAACTGCAATTGTACCGATCAACATTTGATTATATTTTGATTTTTAGTTTCAGACAATAAAAATAGTAAACAATCTGTTGAAGTTAACAGAAGACAATTTTAATTTACAGGAATTATCGTATCCAACATTTAGAAACCAAATATTTTACCAACCTGACAGCGAAAAAACGATCACCAAAATCCTGTGGAATATTGTCAATTCTTGATCAATTTCAAGTTGGTATTTTAGTTTTCGGGTCACCTAATTACATTTGAGGATTGTTAGTGCTGCCATGTACAAGCTGAAGGTTTACCTCTCAATTTTATCTTCCGAAACGCAGCTGTACGTTCAACTTGAAAAATCAATACGCTTGTGGCAAATATTTGAATCAAATTGATCGCACTCACCTGATTTATTGAGTACTATCACTGCAGCTTGGGATGTGGGATAATATAAAGCAAAACATATCACTGTTAGCAGTTGCAGAAGCATCTTTAACTCATGGGTATGATATGAAATGATGACAATTTCAATTATAACTTGAAGATATAACAGATTTGTTTTTATTGATCTCTGACCTGTATATATAAATTACGATACGCCAGTTATCTCACCACAAAGTTCTCGGAGATAAAACATATCTACCGTGTACTAGGGGATGTACATGAGTGAGGACGACTTTAAATCTTGTTTTCATTCCAAATAATACAAAATTAATTTTCTACTCTGATGGAAGACACTGCAGTGCTACCTGGTATGTCTTATATTGGCTGAAACTTGATTTAACAATTATAATAATAATATTTATTCCGAATACATTGTGAAAAGTTAATATCAAACAACATATTAGAAATATTGTGTGAGAACAAAATAATTTCAGATAGCGATGTTATTCTTGAAAAATTTTATGAAGAAAACTTCATCTAACGGAGTGTCGATTGCAGTTGAAAATTGGATTTTTATGAAAACTATTGAAAAGTAATAAGGGGCTTCTTTCCATGAAATTCCATTCAAAATTTATAAGTGCCAGAGGTTTACGTGATTGATATTCAAGGTGAAAATCATCGTACGCCTCTATTTATCAAAGAGTTTCATATTTTTTCAAAATAAATAAACAAATACAACTTTTTTATAATGCTGAACTTCATGTCAAAGTCAGTGGCATATAAATGGCGTAGAAATGGTGAAATACACAAATTTGATAGCATCTTGGTTGAAAATCATTTCACCAATAAGAAACAAATCTTATTAACCTTCATTAAGTCAGTATTGGTTGAAAATATTTCTGTCATATCGATTCTAGGAATGAAAAATAATATTGAATATCTGAGTTTGATACTACATTGATTGAAACGATTTTAACAATTTCAACACATCTTATTAAATACTACAAATAATTCAACATGCGTGACTCAATTTATTGCAGATGCTTTAGACAAATCCTCTCAAGTCGATGTAATTTACACAGATTTTTCCAATGCCTTTAAAAGAATTGATCACGGTACACTCCTTAGAAAACACTCATCATATGGCTTGACCAACAACTTCATTCTTTTTCAGGAGTCTTATTTGATCGAAAGACGATTAGGGGTTCATTACCATGGATTCAGCTCTGTAGGAATAAAGTCAACCTCTAGTTTTCCTCATGGATCTGTACTTGATATTATTCATAATTGACTCGAAAATCCTCCTATGAATATACTGAATGAATGGTGCGAAGGCAATTCGTCACCACTGAATATGAGAAAGTGTAATGTCGTCACCTATCCTAGTAAAAAATTTAATCCACCTACACCGTACATGGACCTCATCTGCAGAAAGTGGCAGTGTTCAGAGATCTAGGAGTAGTCTTCGATGCAAAGTTCACAATTTCACATCAACTTAGTACCATTGCTAAAAACGGTCTAAAAATACTTGATTACATTATTAGAAACCCACTTACTTCTCTTCAATGCACTTTTCGACACGATCAACTGCTCTGAAGATATCAAATCAACTCTCTGTATAAACGTCGTGAATATTTAGGAATATTATTTCTGCACAAAATACTTGTCTCACGAATTGATTCTCCATTTTTGCTATCACATATTAATTTCCATATGCCTCGGCTACCTGTACGTAATATGTCTACATTCTACTTTCCCGCTCCACTAACGAATGTACTTCTTTTCTCGCCTCTGTACACTATATGTCGTGATCACTTATTAATTCAGAGTTATGTGGACATTTTTCATTGTAAGCCGGGCTATTCTAACATGAGTTTTTTTATAATAAATTCTGTCAATGACTGCTGTAGTGCCGTGTGTGAAATTTTTTCTCACTGAGTTTTTCTCAGTTTATACAAGGAATTTCTACGTGTTGTTTTTCTTACTATATGATGACATGGCGAAAGGCCCTCAACATTTTTTTCGCCCCATTCTGTGAAAAGCTCTTGCTGTAGAATGATGTACTCAATAAAGGAATGTATGAATAAATTAACCTATTTTGTGTCACAATATAATAAATTCAAAATAAGAATAGAACTAAATGTGCGAATTAGTCCCTTTCTCCTCATACATCTCCGCTTACAAGCGATTCAGATGAAATTGAGGACACTCGTGAATCATCATACTCGTGCCACGAACCAGCATATGGATGTCTACAGTAAGCTGTGTAGTGTCCGCTATTGGTTGTCCCACTATGATTACACAATGCGTACAGACTGTAGCGACATGGATGCACGTTATTTGCTGCATATTTACTCAAGTCCAATTCCTCTGGAAAATCAATGGTGAAATTCAGTTTCTCTCGGCTATTTCAATAAACCAAATTTTTTTCCAATTTCTGGAGTTGAATCGAAATACTCCTATACGAGTAACTGAATAGAAGAAAGATATTGTGGGTAAGTGAAGAAATGGGGAATGGCAGAAAAGGTCCATGGGGGCCTACTTGCCACTGGTTTCGAAATGAAGATTGCATTGACATTCGTGTATGCATTAAATTGTCTGAATGTGCATGTTAATAATTTTCAGAAGTATTCATTTGTGTTGGAAAGCAGAAGCACGTTTATGGAAATCACAGGCAACAAAGTTGCGATATATCGCATTCTTCTGAAGATAGGACAAATGAAAAGCGCACACAGACCGATACAATTTTCTATCAAAACCGGATTTTTCAAGAAATTACTCGCATTTCCCGGATACCCAGCATTCTACGTCAATAAACATTCTGGTCAAAATGTTATGGTAGTATAAAGAACACTCTCTATAATCCGCAGCCAGGAAGTGGCAGTAAACAATATTCTCAAAAGTTGGGAGCTGTCCTGCGGGAATCACCGACGAAATTGCTTCTGACTAGCTCCACAACTTTTGATGAAAAAACGTTACTCATGTTGGGACTTTTCGCGAATAAACTTATGTGGCCCGAAGAAGGCTCCGGAATGCGGAATGAGACGTCGCAAATTTACCTCATCAGGATACAAAGTGGGTTTAATTTCGTTTCGTGGGTGGATCTGAACGCACAGAGAGTAGCGTTTATTCATTCAATGACATTGATGGAATTACGTGGGTATTGACGTGTAAGTGATTTATTATTTCGTAACGAATTGTTAACGGAACACGAGTTGTTCGTAAACAACCCACGGAATATTTTCTGATGAACCTGTATCTAGGTTTGATTTCGATGAGAAAAATGCATGGCCACATTTTGCGACTTATCGGAGTTTCCTGAAGTATATTTGTCGTTTTATCTAGATGGCAGAAAACACAGGTTTTATTATTAATAACTGACCTTCCAACATTGAAGATCGGAAATGTGGTGTACTACAGGGATCCATTTTGGGACCTATTCCTTGCACTATTCAAACTGTATTATTCGGAAATTGTGTTTTCCTCTGTTTCATACAAATGATGAATGTTGGTGATATCCAATTATTCTATTCCTTCCCTTCCTCTACTATTGCAAATATCTTTTATGAAACTCAACGAAGCAGTCGACTGAATTTACAAAATATCTTCCGTTTTGAATCCGAACGAATATAGTCGTGAAACACACTGAAAAATTGTTCTAGACGAATAAAATGTCCATTAAAATAGAAATGATAACCCTGTTCAGTTTCTTACGAAGTGAGAAACAAATCTATGAATGTATTCATAGAAGCATCTGCACACTAAAATTTTGTACAGCTCTCGGGCATCGTTGAACGTGAATTTAAAAAAACTGTGTGAATTCCTAATTTTTCCCACATTCATAAATTGTGCGTTTGAATGTGAATAAAACACAAATTTTGCATTTTGATAAACAAACCAATAAACAAAACATACTGGTTGACAACGCAGTGGTTGAAACATCCAGCAATCTATTTTTTTTTGAGGGTGAGAATAGATCATCGTTTAGATTGGAAAGCCCACATAGATCAGTTAACTCGAGATCTGTCAAAATATGCATATGCTCTATACAGTGAGCACGTAAAGGTTGGAACAAATTCGTTAAACGCTTGATATGGCCATTAGGGAAAATAAGCTCAGACACGTCGATTTTATTTGTTGGTGGCGCCGAGATAAAAGATATTTCATTATTCACAATAATGTAATATTACGTCTGTTAATGTGTACTTTTGACTTGAGGTATCCCCACAAAAAAAAATTTAGTGGGGTTAGATCAGGAGATCTAGCTGGAAACTCTAAAAATCCTGCGATCTAAATAATCTTCATTAAGTTCATGAATTACTTTCACTTTATATGGATGCCACTTATTCTTCTTTAGTCATTTTAAAACAGACGTTTGACTCATTCATTGCTCCAATGCAACTAGACACTGACTGTAGGTAAATACGTTTTTAAAATTCGATAATAATAGTTAGCTATCAAATAATTGTGGTATAAATAAGTTATCGACACCATGCGAAAAGCGAAAAGTGACGCAAAGATATTTTAATGATTTCAGGTTATAAGGATAAGACTTGTATGCAAGGTGAGGTTTGTGACTTATTTAACTATAAATATCCCAATTGACCTATTACACGTTCGACAGCGAGCAAAGTCGAAGCAAAATTTAGAAATTCTGACAATGTCGGTGATAATTATACGAAAGGTCGTCCAGGCGTTACGGAAGATCAACAATTGGATGTATTAATATCATTTCAAGAAAATACTCGTATGAATCATGAACTTAATGAAGATGATTTCGATCGTAGTCGATGGCTAGCTAGATCTCATGATCAAACCCCGCTAGATTTTTTTTGTGGGGATCCCTTAAGTCAAAAGTTTACGTTAACAGACCTAATATTACATTACTATGAATAATAAAATATCTTATGTCGGGGCGTGGCGCAGTGGTTAGAGCGTCCGACTCTGAGTCGAAAGATCCGGAGTTCGAACCCTGGTTGGGCTGGGATTTTTTAATTTAATTCAACCGATTACATTATTAAAATCTCGTGGCTCGAGTAGGGTGAGTCCTGCACGATTCACTGTTGCGTTCCAATTAACAGTGCTGCTCCTAAGGTGGCGCATGGAGTTAGTAACAAGGACTATAAAGAACACATGGCTAATGACCATAGCAGTCGATGCCAAAACACAATGAAAAAAAAAATTACTTTTATTTTTAGAACATACGGTTATGTAACATAAGAAAAAATATGACTTCCATACACAGAAAAATGCGTTCATTTTTAAAGTAATTTCAAAATGGGGTAATGCCATTTGAAAAAATTTATAATGACGTCATAAGCCGAACAGTGATGACGTCATCAAAAATATGATTAGATCAAAAAATGCGCAACTGAAAAATAAAATTGACATGTCTGAGCTTATTGTTCCTAATGGTCATATCAAGCGTTTAACGAATTTGCTCCAACCTTTACGTTTTTAAAATAAAAATGCATTCTATAACATTGAAGAATATTTTCAACATGATATGGGAAGTCTGTTATAATAATAATAAAATAAATTGCATATTTTCAAGAAGCGAATATGTCAATTTCATGTATATATATATATATATATATATATATATATATATATATACAGTGTATCCTACTTACCATGCTCACCATGGGTTTCTTTTTAATGGTAAGAGATTCGAAGTCGGTTAAACGACACCAAATGTGGAGTTTCTCAAGGCCAACTATAATGTGAAAAAATATTTTGATAAATTCTATTCGTTTTTGGTTTATAGGCAAATAACAGATTTTGATCATTTTCATGTCTATTGCAAGTGAATTTTGACCCACTTCTGGTGGTCCTAATAACTTGAAATTTGGCAGATGTTCATAATTCCGGTGACAATGCACTATGGAATTTTTATTGAAGTGAAAAATGAAAAATGGCGGTTCCTCCAATATGGCGGACGAGATTTGTGATTATGGTCCAATTCCATTCAAAATTGGTATGTGGGGGTTTTTGAAGTATGAGATCATGATTTTTTTGTTAAAATTTATAAATTCAAGATAACTCCGTTGTTATCAACAAAAAACTATCACTGTGACATCTGTAGGAGAATAATAAGTTATTCATAACTGAGTCATAGTGAGCTTTGACCTACATTTGAAAAATAAAAGTTGGTGCTGATATCTCAAATTCTAGAAGAGTTGGTATAATTTTCATATTTTTTTCGAAATCTCATTGAAAAAGTGCCATTAGAATGTGAAATTCCTATTCGAATATTTTCATAAATAAAGAAATTACGGAGGAGAAATGAAAATGATCAAAATATATTTTTTGCGTATAAAACAAAAAAGAATAGATTTTATCAAAAATTTTTTTACATTATAGTTGGCCTTGATAAACTCCACATTTGGTGTCATTTAACCGACCTCGTATCTCTCACCATTGAAAAGATACCCATGGTGAGCATGGTAAGTGGGACACACTGTATATATTTTTTATATACAATTTCATTTAAGTATATTATGTGTACTTGTAATTTACATGTGATTATTTTACAATCTATTTTATTTATTTTTTCATCTACAATTTTATTTAAACATATATTTATATTATGTGTACGTGTATCATGCATCTGGATTATTATAAGAGTGTTGTAATTTCATGACAAGCAATGAGATATGTGAAAACTTTTTTTAGTAATTTTCCTCATATTATTTATTATTAAATGTTATTAAATTATTTAGTTGACATGTTCTACACTTCTATGAGGTATTTAACAGAACTAATAAAGACAACTCAGTAACTTACTTACTAATAGTGAATTTTCTACGTTTCCATTGCCGTTCCAACAATTTCGAGAGTATTTTCGACTTGCTTTCAACATCAAAATCTAATCATTCGGTCCTTTTTATAAAATTGGGAGTGTTTAAAAAAAAAACAATTCGTCATTCCCCGACTAGAAAACATAAATAATTTGCCCGTTACTCCGCAGTTTTTTCCTTCCTCAAAGCGAACCACTCTACAACAATGAAAAATCACCCATCGAGTTGACCAACTAACTGTGATTTGCGGTATTCAAAACAGCCACCATCCATCCAGTATACGAAACGAGCCACGAATAATTTGTCATTTTCCAAGATACGTGACATAACACTGGAAATATATTCGCTCCCAGATAGCAGCAAATGGACTCTTGAAATATCCATCATTAGAGAAGAGCATTTGACAACCGCCATTACAGTCGTAGTGAATATCGATGATGCTACGCGATCCTCAATAAATCTTCCTATTCTGTGACAGTTTGCAGAGCCTACACTCACAATAGAATATACAGAGTCACGTTTTGTTCGCGAATATACTTTTCCCATATTATGTCTACTCGTTTGTTCTGGATATCCTCGATATGTTGGATGAAAAACGGGTTACAAGTGGAATGTCATTTTGAATTCAGAATTGGAGCATTTGATTCGAATCATATACAATAACTGACAGATTTTTGGCAACAAATAGAACTCTCATGGACAGTGAGTACAATTTTACATCAGCAATTAATGAGTACAAGGTGACAGCAACAGTAAAGTAAGATCACCAGAGACAGCTTCAAGCTATTTCTATTAAGAGCACGGATAACATATCATTACCCCATTATACTGAATTCATTGGAACTTCAGAGAAATAATTGAAAAAGACAATGAAAACCGATATAACTAACAGAGATTCACGGGTTTGGCTTGAAATCAAACCAAGCTCAACAAAAATCAAACCGAGTCCAACTATTTTTTTTTTTGTATTACACTATTCAACAGATACAAGATCCAATTATAGAATAGGACTATACAGGATGAACTAATAATCTAGTAATACCTACTTAACAATATCAATTTGTGGTAAAAACAGAATAGTATAGTTTTTTTATAGAGGCCACACTGCAGCAGAAAATATCAATGGTTTCATTCATCTTATAAGGAGAGCACATTTTATGTACAGGTGCATTTAACTTAACGTTTGTGTGACAAAGAGGGAGCCAAAAATTATCATTTCTTCGAGATGTGAGCCTAGGAATACGAAAGTTTAACATGTTCAGAATATAGGTACAGTCCAAATTGTTGTGAATAAGATTGAAAATGAAAATAACATGAGACAAGTTTCGTCGAGATTCTAGTGAATCCACTGAAAATCTAGTAAGAAGTTGCACGTGCGAAAAGTCTACAGTCGGGTAGTTACCATTAAGCTTGAAACAAATATACTTCAAAAATTTTCTTTGAATATTTTCAAGATTAGATATATGTATCTGATAATGCGGTGCCCATACTATTGAAGCATATTCTGAGTTTGATCTAACAAATGTGAAAAATAGTTGTAGAAACGTTTTCTTATTTCTTCGAAATTCTTTTTTCACTCTGATGATGAATCCTAATGATCTATGAGTTTTTTTGATGACGTGCTCTATATGATTTCTAAAGGAAAGTTTTTTGTCAAATGGTACTCCTAGATCTTGGAGGGTTTCAGGACGGTTCAGTATATTATTGTTCATTTCATAATTGTAAAGAATTGGATTCAGCTTGGCGGTGAAGGACATAACATGACATTTGGAGACATTAAGGAATAACTTATTCTCGAGGCACCACAGATTGACGCGATCAAGATTTTCTTGAAGAAGAGTACAGTCCTCTATGATGATGAATTTATGGTATATCTTAAGATCATCGGCGTACAGTAAATGACGGACGGTGAGAGTATCAACAATATCATTGATGAACATTATGAAAAATAGTGGCCCAAGGTTGGAACCCTGGGGAATACCAGATGTAGGAAGGATTTCAATAGATCTGTGGCCATGGAAGCTGACAAACTGCCTTCTCTCATGGAGGTAAAATTGAAATAAAGATGTGAGATTTAGTGTAAGTCCAAAATTTGAAAGATAATTCTATCAAACCAAGCCAAGCTTTTGAAGAAAAAAAGCTTGAATCAAAACAAGCCAAGCTTTCGAAGAAAAAAGCTAGACATTTCAAGTTTTTCATTAACAAGCTCAAGCCTCATCATACAAGCCTCAAGCTATTTTGCAGCACACTCAGAATTTCATCCTACACTGAAAATGATATTCGGAGTTTTCATTTTCTACTATTGAACACCAGAAAAGGAGAGAACACAAAATTTAAAAAATATTTTTAATGGATTCTGCAGTTTACTCCATTGGCAATTTTTTGTTGTTAATTTTTTTCATCCTAAAAAGGACTTGAAGTCGACAAAATACAATTGGCTTCTTTCTCTCGCTATAGCAAATAGTTGTGACGTACTCTCCCGAGCAACCAATAGCATTGCCGTATCACGTCACACACTAATAAAAAGGATAATTGCGTTGATTCAAACAGATTGTATTCTTGAATAGGTCCAACCAAATATTAGTTTGAATTTTTAACGGATTCCTCTTGGCCACTCACAAGGAAAATATTTTGAAAAAAGTGAACATTTGCTTCATGAGTTGGTTGATGCAAGAATATTTTAGCTTCAATAATGGGCACTTTTTTTGTTGAATCACGGGAGTAGGTTGAGACAAGAATATTGCAATTTCAATAATGAATACTATTCTTCTAATCTGCACTTTGCACTTGGTTATAAAATTTTGAATAGATGCCATTTTCATTTTGGCGACATTGAATAGATTAAACAAATGATAAATTCACAACTACGAACAATTTAGGTATAAATGATGGTTTTATAAAACCAGTTAGTAGTGTCGCATATTGCAGTTTGATTGAATACATAATAAACAACGCCACTCGCTTTTAGACACAAAATATGTAGAAGACCCAAATATATTTCATTCATTTTCACAACTGGCCCATAATGAATCAAATTCAATTTTTGATATTGCATTTTTATTGTATAGAAACATTTTTCACTAGGCACAAAACTAACATATATGGACGCATAGCCTCATAACCTCCAACCCAAATGGTCAAACTGGATGAAGTGGTCGAAATGGAAGTCGTGCCACCACCTGCTTTGATTGCTCATTGGTTGAATGTGTCACGTGGCACGGGTAGTGATATCTACCAAGGAATTATATTCTTGTGCCAAGAGGATTATGTTTCACAATGAGTTAATGTGAATGTTTTCTAGGATGAAGAGTAGAATGTTTTCACTGCAAGCAAATTCATTTCAAGAGAATTTATGTAAAGAAGCAAACATCCCAATCAGTTTGAAATGAGAGTATATTCATCATTTAGAAATAATCATTCTTTTCAGAAGATTATTCTATTTAAGAATATGTATATTTTTGATTCAAGAAATCTTTTTTAACTGTGCAATTAACCCAATCGAAATACACCCTTCGGCTGAGTGGGCTCGGGAGAGTACGTCACAAAGACCGCCGATATTAGCAGCTTTGAAATTTGCTGATTCTCAGTAACGAATTGAAATGGTTGTAATTGAAATTCAACCTCAAGAGTATTTTCTGGGTTCATTTATGTATGCGTTGTGCATTTTGAAGCACATTTGGAAATAGTTAACAATGTTACAAGACCGATATACAGCAAATAACGAATGAGGTTGAACCTCATTTGCGCGTTTTTGACCTAACTCAACAATTTCTGTGATACCGATTCAGACACCCACATTTGAATCAGTCTTTATGTGAAAAAATCAATATCCAATTTATATTGGAAGGTATACACAGTCCCTTTTTCAACGCAGCTTATTCAAATTCGATAGAAAAATTATTCAACACAACCGTCCACTGCGATATTTCGGCAAATTCAGCAGGAGTCAACAGGATGTCGAAAATCTCGCCTGACCTAGTACACATATATCTGCCGATAATGGTCGTAAAATATCGAAGTCACATTTAACAAAACCTCAATGGTGCGATCAATTCCCAGCTCTGCAACATGCCGAACGCTGAAATGTTCCTACATGGACACGTTTTGAATGCGAATGAAGCCACCGGGACACCGGATACTAAATCACACGCCAGCCTCTGTCTGCACCAGGCTAATACGGGCAGAAGTTTGTCGCAATCTAGCAGGTTCCTGCAAGGTCGTTCGTGTCTAAGAAAAAAGTGTTTATGAGAGATGAGCTTCTGAGAAAAGGTGGTAGCTGTTTCAGATGACAAGTTTTTAGGTGATATAATATATCGTCTGTTTGAAATTCTACGATGAAATATTCACGCACTGAAAAATATGTGTGTGGGACAGTATGAACCCGGCTGAACCTTAAATTCATGTTGGACATATTCTCAGATAGACCTAATTTACAATGATACCTGAAAAGCGTTTCACCGAGCTGATCGTGTTATTGTAGGAGCAGGGCAGGTTTGGCTCATCCAATGTTATGTTGAAATTACATAATGGTTTTTAACTCAGATATAATTGGGGCACTATCTGGAGCTCCGCAGGGATCCCACTTGGGGACCCTCTTCTTTATTATGTTCATAGATGATTTACCTGATATTCTCAAATATTCAGATATTATTATGTTTGCAGATGACTTGAAAATATTTAAACGTGTTCGGAAATCAAATGCTGATTTTTTGTGTGACACAGTCGCATCCCACGGATGGCCCGCCTTCCTTTAGGTATAAGACCAAAGTTTCTACCGTTTATCTAGCTAAATTCTCGGCAAAGAAACCTATCCCATCTTCCACTACTCCTTAAAATTGGGACAGTCAGAGATTGAGTTTTCTTGCAGAAAGATATGGATAAATTAAGTGAATGGTGTGGTATGAATGAACTAGGTGACGATCTCAATAAATGTTGGGCTTTGAACACCACTCTCCAAACGAAGCCAGTTATATCTAGTTACACAATAAGTGAAGAAGACCTTAAAAGACCCTACGCGGTTGAAGTTGAATGCCAAAAAACGCTAAGTTCTTATTTCCAAAACACATCAGAACTGCTATCACCGATACGATTCAACATCCCTACTAGAAGGACTCGTCCATCTGTTATATTCATCACTCCAATGATAGTCACAGTTGGCCTTCGCAAGATTTCGTCTTGTGACCATCTTTCGCCTGGAAAACGAATTCAATGTTTTTATAGATTTGAACTGGATAGCCCCATTGAAAATATTTAGAGATACAGTATCAAAATATATTCTTGATCTATCAATAGGAACAGTCCAGAATTAAAATGTAAAAATACCAATCGTTTACTTATGTAGGACCTACTTGAAGGGTACGTTATTGTCAGTGTCTTATACTTATATTCATTATTATAGATATTCGAAACTTCATTCGTATTTGTATTAATTTCTGAATAATAAATTTCACTTGTTATCAGATTGTGAAATCGGTATGGATGATGAAAAATCAAATAAATATTGTAAACGTAAGAATAATGTTGATCCAATACGGATGAATTCTGGAAACGCACACATCTAATTATGAGTCAATATTGGTTGAATAACATTCAACAGTAATCTCGAAAAAACAATATTGTCTACATATTGTTCCAATTGTCAAGAATAAATTTTGCAATCCTAACATTCTGCCCATATTGGTTATAACTCATTAGGATATAGAACAATATCGTACATTCAAGTTGGTAATAATATTGGTTGAATATTATTTCACCAATATTCAATAAATCATAGTAACCCGTGGTGGATGAATATTAGTTGAAGTTTTTCATCAATTTCTATAAAACAAGGCAAATGATGTACCAATTTCACTGAATGTTTTGAGGTCAAATTTATACAAGAAAATCGTACCAATATTATTGTTAAAATGTCTAAGCAATATTGGTCCAATATCGTTTACTCAAATCTTTTTTCTCGTCGATTAAATTCTGAATGTTTAACTGATATTTTCATAATATTATCCCAATCTTGGTGTGCTACTTGATACGAATATAAAGTAACCATGTCAGTTAATACAGATTCAAAAGTTTCCCAACGATAACTCGGTATAATAATTTGAAAAACGTTCTGTTTGAACTAAAATGTAATGAAAATTCGATGAAACACAACCTGGAATGGAGAAATCAATCATAATACCATCATATTTCTTAAAAACTTTTTGAAATTGTTATTTCCGTCAACCTGTTCCACCCCTAAGCACAACTCTTCCAGGACAACCCTTAGAAGTATACGCGAGTATTGTGCGAGCTAGGGAAGACGCAGCCATCACCTTTCAACGTTTGATGCCATGTACGAAACCATGCTGGGAATTGATTCATTACAGAAAACTTGTGGTGGGTTTGCAGTTTTCATCTTTGATACGGAACTTCACTTTTTTATCACGATTTCACCACATTTTTTGGGAGTACTCATTTTACAAAAAACACTTCTTCTGACTGAAATTGGTTTGGGAAATCGTCAGTAATTTTCTGTCGCTTTAGCAGCCGTTTTTTCTTCTTAAAACAGCATTCAAAATTTCATTATAATCGATCGTATTTTACCTGATTCTTTCGCTGACATATTTGATTTTTACTCTAATGAGTTTGAATCCATTTGGTTCTCTTTAACAGGTACTTACACGTACATCTGAAAAAACAATTTCGAAGAGTTTGCGGGATATTACTCTCATTGAATTGCAATCTTAACAAATCGTTGACTAGGCAGTAGACTCTCTATTTGAAAGAGGTGGTCTCAAAGCAGTGAGTAGAAAGACTCATGGATGCTCTTTATCTTGCTTATCTCAAAACCCAAATGAATTATAAATCCAGCAGGATTTCTGTGGATTTACGTTCGGGTTGCTTGATTTGTGTGATAAATGCAGATTTGGTTCCAAAAATGGATCCACGCATTGAGTTGTAGAACAAGTTCCAGGCGTTTTTTGCGGAATTGATTTGTTAAAAACTGATCCAAGACAGATTTATCAACAGGTGATATTCCTACAGACTTAAGATCTTTCAAAGGAAATTATTCATAAGAGACCGATCGGGATGTTTTCTAATTCTATGGTGCCATGAAAAACCTTCTGCCTAGGACTACACGTGCGTGGATGCAGTTGCAGCTTCATATATTGATTCACTATCGAGAAATGCTGATTGCGCTGCAGATTCAGCTGGAATACTGGAATCCAAAAAAACATTTCAGTTTATCTTCCAACGTGTTGCCATTGAAACACATGACACTTTTGATAGCTATGCCTCCAAATTGATCATTCATGTTCAATCAATAAATTTGATTACTCGTCGACAACGATAAAATAAATGTGCCACGACTTTTAATTAGCTTTATGCTTTTATGATAGCAACTGAGCTGTCAGAGTGACAGGGTGGCTCGCGACTAACTCAAGTGGTGACAGAAGAAGATCAGAACAAAAAAAATTTTGACGAGATGTTGAGCGGGCGCCAGCTATATGAGAGCAAGCTCACGCTATAGATTAATGATACTGATTCCTATTCAACATGAATAGTAATAACAAGTAAATTTACCACGGTCCAAATGATGAGCAGCTCATTGTTTGAAGGATTATAATTATCATTATGAAAATGATAGTAGTGAAATGGTTGTTGCGGGCACGTATTCACAGCTGAATGAATTCCTAACTATTATTGAAATCGTAGTAAGTGACCTTACAACTGGTCTACAGGTACTGTTCAATGACCAAATATGTTTCAAATAATAACAAACCTCTTAGATGAGATTTTACAGGTACTTATGATTAGAAGGAGTATTGGATTATCACATACAAAATACATCTACTGCTGTAGGGTAGGAGGAAGGAATCCGCAAAAGTATGATGCACCTTACCTTGTAGCGTTCACACATTAGCATTGGGTTGAAGGCTATGCTTTAAAAAGCATATCAGCACACGGTAGGATACTCAGTGCTAGATCTGGTACTTGGAGTACAAAGTCAGGTCAACTAGAATGGTACAACCAGGTTGATCTTAGCTGCACTGTTGCTTCTACGACAGTCTCCGCGAAAAGATCAGGAAACTAGGGTGGTACAACCAAGTTGATCCTGAATGAAATGTTGCTTCTTCGACAGTTTTCGCTACTAGTACATGAATGCCCTACTCAGTGGCTATAGTAGGTGAAAGATTGTCACCAGGGAGACATAACATAAATCAACGAAGGGTCATGAAACTTCCTCCAGAAAGGAAAGAAATAATGTATTTGGGAAAGTACTATAGTCCCTTATAAGTAAACCCTGAAATGAAATAAGAAGATGACATTTTGTTCAGCAACTTGGATGACCTAATGAATACCTCTGTCCAGAACAGGCCTAAGTGCTCCCACAGTGGATGATGCTTTTGGTAGGCTCTTTCAGATATCAAAATTTTCTGGTGGAACGGTTGACAGCGGCACATAACGTCAAGCACCCAAAGGCCTAACTAATGAGATCCTGAAATACATGGAGAAGAAAAATACTATTTGCGAAGAGGCTTACCTGAATCAAATGTGTGTATAGAATCCCCCTAGGGGTAAGTTTCAGAAATATGCATACAAAGCAATTCAAACGACAGAAAGAAAACTAGAACTTTTTGGCAGTTGCAAAATATAATCTACGGATGTTTCAAATGGTATCAGAAATCTCACAAACTTTCCACAAATCATTTCAGCTTCATCTCTAGCTAATGAATTTTCTTCTTCCCAAACTTCAATTCGAAATGTCAAATCCGTGTGAATTGTTGCCAAGTACCCTTCTCGAAGAGTATTACACTCTCAACTCATTAATTTTTTCCACAAGATAGAAATATATTATGAAGCCCTATCTTCAAATGAAACACGCCTGAGTTATGCTGCATGCCATAATCATTTCCGATTCTTCTGTTATGAAGCTAACAAATGTCATTCCGAGTTACTCCAGCATGCAGAAGTTATAACAATCACAAGTTTATGGACTATTCCGTTGAGTGCGAACACCCTAGGCGTGGATTGAAAAATGTGAACAAAGTCTCGCAGAAAGTAAACAGCTGAATCACGAATGACAAGTAATAACCCTAACCTTGAAACAACTGAAATATGACGTTACCAAAACATGATGACGTAAATGTAAAATGGATATACGTGGTAGTATAATAAAATACGCATTGGGGATGTCTACACAGAATACCGTGCCGTTGGTGAAACTTCCGTGTTCAATTGAGAAATATTGGGATGAATTACAAGTGAATTCACTCTCGGAGAAGCAAAATTTTAATAGCAATTTAGGTATTATTAATTTTCGAAAATTATTAAATAAATGCAGAAGGCAAATAGTGGTGAAATGCATGTAAGATATGATTGAAAATTTAGATATACCCTGAATAGTTAATACTAAAAAAATAACGTAACAAATGTCCAGATTTTACGACTAGCTTTATTTGTATGTAACATCATTCCTCAATTTTTTGGAACTTGACATGGACGTTCCGATTGGTTGAAAGTCACACGAAAAATCTAATCACTAGAATAAAAAGAAAGGAAACTGGTCTCCTCTTCTTTTTAATCCATCTAATAATTCTCCCACATGATCGCCAACTTCTTAACAGGTTAGGTGATTGGATGAGCTTCTCGTTGGCGAATCTCTCGTACTTAGGTAATAACACCTTTACTATTAGTAGTTCGAGTAGAGCAATCCATGTAAAACAATTAAAATAGGGGCACTTAATGGAATTTCCTCAATTATCTCCAGGTGCAATATATCTCGCAGACCTTTCGTATAATTGCAAATTAACCGTTCCGAATGCAATCGTGTGGATTCAGAGTTATATAAAAGATAATATCATCCTGTGTTTGCGGAGAATGAGAGTTTCCTTTGCAATTGGAAAGTGGAAAACGACCGAGTAGTTCAGTCAGTCAAGGGAATAACCTGGTAATTTCGAATTCGAACGATGGATAAAATAACAAACAGATAGTTTAACCCAGTCGTGTCATAGACTAGGATCCCACGCCTATTCTCCAAAAGATTAATAACAAGCTGAATCTTCCTGGGTAGCTTTATTTTACCGAGACGCCCAACTTTTTCCTCTACAAAAATTCTCGATAGTGGTTCATGTTGATTTGGTGGGTGTAAAAAAGTCATTGATAACAGTTAGTTTTTCAGTTGATCTTCGAGATAATTCGATAAATTAATCGAAAAAACTTTTGTCCTACAAAATGGATGGTAGGACTGAAGAGTCCCCCACTCCCTACATGTAACAATGACGTGGTCTTAAGAAATCATTAGTAACTAGCGGATTGTTTTACCGTTTCTTGGTCAATATTTGTATAATTGAATGTTCATATTGTGAAAAAACAATATATAAGTAACTGTAAGACAATGATAACCCATAAAAGGTTAGTGTATTCTTCACCTAAGTAATACAGTGTCCTACAAAAAGACGTGTTTGTCCTACAAAAATTATTGAAAAAAACGAATTATTTTGAAATTGTGGTTTATTATTTATTTATTTATTTATTTATACTGCATACAAACAGATAGACCTTCTACATGTATACAGTTTAGATATATAAGTATGAATATTGTAAATGATAAAATATTATAATATAATATAACATAATTTAAAATTAAATTTAGATATGGTCAACTTATAAAACTAGACATAAAATACAATTAGTACAATTAGATTTTAAACAACCCTGGAGTTTAGATTATAGTTCTCAAATCAGAATATCACAATTCATAGTCAACTTATATAAAGAAATAAATGAATGGCTGAGTGACTATTCTCTTAATATTGCTAGTTTTTGAGTTTTCTTCATATTGAAGAAATCTATGTCATTGTCACTGTTTTGTATCAACTTATTTGCAGCAATCATGCAGTATTCAATTGGTGAACCTATATTAAATATTTTAAAAGTGGTTTCTCTACGTCGCAGTCTTATGTCGGGTACGATTATATTGATTTTGTTTAGGATATCAGGTATAGAAATTTCACCTTGTAAAACATTGGAGAATTGGAGATAAAAATAATTTGTGCATTTTCTCTTCGTCTGCTCAAACAGGTCATGGTAAAGTCCTTCCTTTGTTTTTCATATGAAACCCAAAATGGGTACACACCGTATTTTTTAAAATGCATTGATCTCAGAAACTTTTTCTGTACTCGTTTGATTGTTTCAGAATGTATTACAGTTTGTGGACTCCATATGACACTGGCGTATTCCAATTTGGAACGAAGGTATGTGTCATATAATGTAATACAAGTTTCCCAGGTGAACTCCTGCCCTCTTCGTAATATGAAACCGAGAGTTCTATTGCACTGGGATACTAGTGTCTTTATATGTTCAGTAAATTGAAAGTTTTTCGAAAATATCACCCCAAGATCTTTCTAATTTAGCTAATCTTAGCTAATTTAATATACTTTTATTCGTGAAGAAATGTTACTTTCAATTTATAATTGTTTGTTCAATTCAAAAATGTCATAATTCACGTGAAAAGTTTATGAAAAAAGTGGGAAATTTTGTTTAGCGTTCATAATTTTTATAAATATATTGAAAACAACAATAACATTGAAATATCAATCTGCTCTCCGGGGCTGCTCAAATGATGTCG
Source organism: Chrysolina oricalcia (assembly GCA_944452925.2). Classification (NCBI taxonomy): domain Eukaryota; kingdom Metazoa; phylum Arthropoda; class Insecta; order Coleoptera; family Chrysomelidae; genus Chrysolina; species Chrysolina oricalcia. Next base: position 61,008,832 of record OX101814.2, read on the forward strand.
CATTCGCTTTCACAGATGCAGGGAAACCCGGAAAAACCTGCAACACCACATCGTCTGAAGAGCTGAAATGTATAATTGAAAACTTTCAAAGAGGTCAGACGAATTATGAAAATTTTCTCTACGGTAAAATGGGATGTATGTTGTCTCCAGAGGCCTCAAAAAGTTAGTTAAAGTACCGATCTGTTTCTACTCTGGTTTGGGTTTAAGATTTCGATTTAAAATGTCCCTAAAGTTCACTGTTAGAGAAGTTAGAGAAAATTAAAATGAATAATGAGAGCGTACGCAGTGTCCAATGAGTTCTAAATGAAAATTGATAGCAAATTTCAATTTCCACCTCAAATAAACCCCGTTCCAAATTTTATTCAAAAAGTTATTCAACATGATTGAGTTTAACATTTCAACTTCAATATCCTGTATCTCCGTAACGAAATATTTGCGGACACATGTTCATATGATCATTTCATTCTGTAATCAGTCAAAGATTAACCATTTGAAGTCTGTACAAGAACATAATGGAGCACCTTTATATTACGTCTTTCGCACGTAGGATTGGGATAACCTACCTAGGACATTGTGACCATTCAATTATACAAATATAAAGCAAGAAACGGTAGAAGAATCCGCTGAGTACTGATTATTTCTTATGATCACGTCATTGGTATATATTGGGAGTGGGAGACTCTTTCATTTTGCGACCTCGAAATCCATCGTGTTTTGTTGAAAAAATTGATCTTTGCAAAATATTTCGGTTCTCGTGCGTTTTAGGAAAAATATTTATTCATACAAAAATGAAGGGGACACAATTCTCCACAATAAGTGTTTTATTAATTTTTCCTGTAAAATTAATTGTTTCGAAGCGGCGACTCAGTAAATGTACCAAAGTACCTACTTTTCATAACAACCGCACACATTTCTGATTCGCGCGATTTCGTGGAGCCGAGTACCAATTTTTATTTAATAACGCGTTATATTGTAACTCGAATGTTAAATTCCCCACTAAGGTACTATCAAGTAAAAACTAGCAAACAATCCCAGTATGTTCATATTTGTGTATATGTTTACAGAAAGTTACTTATGACATCTACAGCCACTAGCTGAAACATAATTTATATGTTTATATATGTTTATATATTTTTTTCCTCAAGGTTGAAACCTCAACAACATATCCTACCTGGTCCTTGCTTGTTACTGTTTATTCACAAAAATTATAGGCACACGTCTATTAATGAAATTTCGGATTTTGAGTCAGAATTCAATAAAATTCCAAGTTCAAAGTCGGAATTTTATAAAATATGAACATACTGGGATTGTTTGCTAGTTTTTACTTGATAGTACCTTAGTGGGGAATTTAACATTTGAGTTACAATATAATGCGTTATTAAATAAAAATTGGTACTCGGCTCCACGAAATCGCGCGAATCAGAAATGTGTGCGGTTGTTATGAAAAGTAGGTACTTTGGTACATTTACTGAGTCGCCGCTTCGAAACAATTAATTTTACAGGAAAAATTAATAAAACACTTATTGTGGAGAATTGTGTCCCCTTCATTTTTGTATGAATAAATATTTTTCCTAAAACGCACGAGAACCGAAATATTTTGCAAAGATCAATTTTTTCAACAAAACACGATGGATTTCGAGGTCGCAAAATGAAAGAGTCTCCCACTCCCAATATATACCAATGACGTGATCATAAGAAATAATCAGTACTCAGCGGATTCTTCTACCGTTTCTTGCTTTATATTTGTATAATTGAATGGTCACAATGTCCTAGGTAGGTTATCCCAATCCTACGTGCGAAAGACGTAATATAAAGGTGCTCCATTATGTTCTTGTACAGACTTCAAATGGTTAATCTTTGACTGATTACAGAATGAAATGATCATATGAACATGTGTCCGCAAATATTTCGTTACGGAGATACAGGGTATTGAAGTTGAAATGTTAAACTCAATCATGTTGAATAACTTTTTGAATAAAATTTGGAACGGGGTTTATTTGAGGTGGAAATTGAAATTTGCTATCAATTTTCATTTAGAACTCATTGGACACTGCGTACGCTCTCATTATTCATTTTAATTTTCTCTAACTTCTCTAACAGTGAACTTTAGGGACATTTTAAATCGAAATCTTAATCCCAAACCAGAGTGGAAACAGATCGGTACTTTAACTAACTTTTTGAGGCCTCTGGAGACAACATACATCCCATTTTACCGTAGAGAAAATTTTCATAATTCGTCTGACCTCTTTGAAAGTTTTCAATTATACATTTCAGCTCTTCAGACGATGTGGTGTTGCAGGTTTTTCCGGGTTTCCCTGCATCTGTGAAAGCGAATGCGCCATCATTCGAGCAGCCTTGGAGAGCAGATTGATATTTCAATGTTATTGTTGTTTTCAATATATTTATAAAAATTATGAACGCTAAACAAAATTTCACACTTTTTTCATAAACTTTTCACGTGAATTATGACATTTTTGAATTGAACAAACAATTATAAATGCAAATATCATTGATACATTATGTAGCCCTTCAACGCCTTCGTAGGTGTATGCAAGAAACAAACAAACGAAGAGCAGAAAACGCCTTTCATCCATTTGTTAATTCGAAATATCCCAGGGTTCTTTGATAGTGGAGTTATGAAATGTCATCGATTTTGTCGGGCATCTTGTTTCGTCAGTAGAAGAAAATTAAGGTAGTTTTCCTGAAATTGGAGGCGCCAAATTTGAGTTACACTAAGATATCCCATTTTGTTGAATTTAATTCGAAACCAATCGGTGGGAGTGAATTTTTATTCTAAAATGTGTGAATGTGAAATGGGGTAATTGATTAAAATGTTAGATGAATAAATATTGATTCGTCCTTGAAATATAAAACTTATCAGACTAGTCACTGTCATTCACTCTGCCTTGTTCACAAAACTAACTCACATTTCATCGACGACATTAATAATACTTTCATAAATAACTTATATATGAGTAGTCAAATACTGTTATTTTTGATATGAGTCAATGTTTTATTTTATAAATTTTGGTATCATTCATTCATTGTTTCATGAATAGTAATTTACAATTTCTTTATGCAGAAAAAATTTAACATTTTTTTATATCTACCTAAAATTCTAATTAAATGGCGAGTAGTAAAATCATGCATATCTAATATTTTGAATAAAGTTTAACAGATTATTTGTTTTTGCAATGTTCCATAATAATTTTGATAGTTAATTTTGAGTTTGGATAGTTCTTACACTTAGTGATGGGAACTTTTCTTTTAATTTTATTTTTTCCTTCTGATTATTGTTGTTGTTCAATGAGTTTTTCTCGTTCTTTATAACGTTGTTGTAATCAAGGGGTGGAAGGAGACTGTGAATCCTCATCTGAAATGGCATAAAGACCTATCAATATCAATCATTTCATAGCACCAGGAATAGCATATAATGAACAAACAACATCTCCCTATCTCCAATGGAACTCCAAGTGCTTCTTGAAATGTCAGAGGTGAATTATCAATGACAGATTGATACGATATCACAGTGGACAGACCATATTTTTACCAACACCTTTTGGTAGGAATAACTAAAAAAAAACACCAACATTATATCGTAATGTCATAGAAAAAATATTGGCTTTCGGCAGTTTCAATCCAAAACGAAATTGAGTTTTGTTTCTCATTAGAACGGTTGGATCTCACCGTTTTTCCTAAGCCTTTGTCTTGACTTCTCATTTAGGAGAGATTATTGAAGATTGGTCTCAAAATTTCTTTTATTAAAATGTCTGAACAAATCCTGGAAAAATCAATAGATACCCATACTACCGAAATTGATCCATTGCAGCTTCACTGTATTATTCTTGGTAAATATCTGGAACGACAATGTATCATCATGGTATGATGTAGGAGTATTGTTACAATATTAAACAAGTAATTAACAACTACTTAGTAATACAAAATACAAGAATTAGGCATATGATTTTATAATGATTTATGAGCCACGGGTCTTAGGAACTTTATTTATTCGCAAATTGACGTAAATATAACCAAAGTTACCAATTTCAGGATAGCCACCTTAATTTCCCTTCAATGACGTATTCTCTTCCTTTCCTCAGTCTTCCCCTTGTCTAAATGCTCTCTTATGATTTATGAGCCACGGGTCTTAAGAACTTTATTTATTCGCAAATTGACGTAAATATAACCAAAGTTACCAATTTCAGGATAGCCACCTTAATTTCCCTTCAATGACGTATTCTCTTCCTTTCCTCAGTCTTCCCCTTGTCTAAATGCTCTCTTATGATTTATGAGCCACGGGTCTTAAGAACTTTATTTATTCGCAAATTGACGTCTAAATGCTCACTTATTTCATGACCCGTTTCAATCATAAGAACCTTGAAACATTCCTGCTTCATGAACGCATCAAAGCCCCCTATTTATCTTCATTTCCTCAAACACGTCGTTCTAAAACTCCCCGTTTTTTGAAGTGTTGGAGCTCAATCCAGCTGAGCAATCCCCATCGAACCTTTATTGAAATTTGTCGTCAATTCCGGAAGCGCTGTATCCATTCCCCATCACCACTGGAAACCATGAGTATTAACCACGATTATGGCATAATAAATTTGATAAACTCCGACAATAGACTGGTTATCGCGCGATTTTTTCCCGTTCGGAGCGTCCATATTGTCGAAGAATGATTTAACTTATCGCAATCGGTAGGATGTCCGTTTGCTTCCGATATGAGCAGGGCTGGGCTGGAAGGAAATAAATCTGGATTGTTTATAGACTCTTCGTTAAGTGGGTCATAAAATACAAAAGAGGTATGGCGGATTTTTCGAAATTTCACTATCTTAGTTGGGAAGAGTATTTAATTTTCCGTATTTATGTCGAATTCTACGGTGACACCATTCCTTGTTCTCGATATAAACGCATTAGAAATGACAGAAACATGATAAAAACTGGATTTCAATTAATTTTCGACTTCATCCAGCATTTTTCAGATTTTCACTATCGTAGTTGGAGAGAGTATGAAATTTTTCGTATCTCTGTAGAATTTAACGGTGGCACCATTCCTTGTTCTCGAGATGTACGCTTTGAAAATGACAAAAACAGCATAAAAACTGAATTTTAATCACTTTTTGTATTCCCCTCTGGATTTTTCATAATTTCACTGCCATAGTCAGAGAGAGTACATTATTTTTCGTCTCTTCGTCGCTTCTTACGGTGGCACCATTCCTTGCTATCGAGATATAGGTACGCCTTGAAAATGAAAAAAACATAATAAAAACTGGATTTTCATCACTTTTTGATTTCCTTTCTGGATGTTGAAATTTTTACTTTGACAGTTGGGAAAATTATATAATTTTCCGTAACTCTGTCGCTTTTAATGGTGGCACTATTCCTTGTTCTCGAGAAAAACAAGATATTAATCACTTTTCGACTTCCATCCGGATTTTTCGCATTATCACTATCATAGTTGAAAAGAATATGGAATCATCCTCATCTCTGTTGAATTTTACAACGACATCATTTTTTGTTCTTGAAATATACGCTTTGAAGAATACAAAAACAGCATAGAAACTGGATTTTTTATGACTTTTTGACTTCCCTCACAGATTTTTAAAAATGTCACTATCATAGATGGAACGAGTATATAATTTTCCGTATTTCTATCAAATTTTACGGTGGCACCATTCTTTTTTCTCCTGATATACGCCTTAAAAATGACAAAGGCAGCATAAAAACTGGATTTAACTACTTTTCAACTTCCCTCCAGGATTTTTTAAATTATATGATTTTATGTCGAAGTTTATTGCAGGACCCTTCCTTCCAGCATTAAAACTGAATTTTAATTACTTTTCGAATTCCCCTGCAGATTTTCCAAATTTCCACCATCATGGTTGGGGACAGAATATGGTTTCTTGCATTTCTGTCAAATTTAACGGTGGCACTATTTCTTGTTCTCGAAATATACGCTTTGGAATTGAAAAATCATCATAAAAACTGGATTTTAATAACTTTTCGACATCCCCCTCGACTTTTTGAATTTTCACTGTCATAGTTGAAAAGAGTATGTAATTTTCCGTAACTATGTCAAATTTTCTGGTAGCACCATCCCTTTTTCCCGAGATATACGCCTTGAAAATGACAAACCCAGCAAAGAACTGGATTTTAATTTCTTTTTGGCTTCCCCCCTCGATTTATCCAAGGACCCTGCACTCTTTATAGGTAAAATGGTTCTCCATGAAATTGTCTGAATTTTCAGTATATTGTAGTATTCGATGTAATGATTGAACGTGCAGAATCGCAAAGTTAGGTGATGGATAGATTTTGAAATACAGGGCGTTCAAGTTAAAAATCAGTAATTTTTATTTAATTATTTTCTCAGGATTTGAAAGTGCCAACTGCATTTTTTTCGTTCTTATTATCAACGTACCTTCATATTACTAAATATCATTCAGATGGTGTAGATTATATCATTATGTACAGAGTGAAAAATAAAAACATTTTAGTAAAATCTGAATATTCGATGTAATAATAAAATATTGATAAAATTATTTTGGCATGCAATATACTATTCTTATTCCATTATTAATGACAATTCATACATTTCCTACAAGGTGATTTGAAAAATTGGTGAAATATATGGCCGGTTCTTTCGTACATATCCTGTATATTCAAGTGAATTTTCATCCTCCGAAGATAGCTGATACCGTATAAACATGATTTAGTTGGGATATATAGGGTGATCATGAACATTTTCGATGATAAAAATGACAAAATATCAACGTTTCAGAAATCACCCTGTAATTCACGATTAACTTGGTGAAATTCCTTTATTATTATTTAATATATTCTTCATTCTCTCCTCAACACTGTCCCAAAAATTCAGTTTTCTACACAAAAAGGTATTCTTGGTCATAAGCTCTAAAGTTGACCGTTTTAAAGAAAAATCAACTTTCATGTTGTTTTAATATTGTGTATTTAGTAGTAAAAACAATACATTCCTGGATGACAATGTAACAACAACACGCATTGAAGTACGTACTTCCCGGACTAGGCCGGGAAGTGCTCGAATTTTAATACAAATATAAATATAAATAAGAATTAGAATGTTTCTGTTGGTACCTATCTTCTGTTCGAATTTCAATATATAATTACAAATAAGAACTGAAATGTTCGAAATATTCAAATTTGGAATCGTTTCATCCGGTTAACAGATGGGTGAAAGTCGACCTCTCTTCGTCGCTTAGACTAAATGCGTCTCATTGATTTGTTATTCTACATGGTTGCCGAAAAAATAGTGTACGCAACAAGTCCGAAAACAGTTTTTCCGGACTTCCGGACTTACGTAAATTACTATTCCCGTACCGTTTAGGTCCGAAAACGGTCCGGGAAAGTTCGTTGCTTAGCAACGGACTAAAATACTAGATGAGCGTATTTTGAGGACTGAAGTTGCTCCGAGAAAGTGGGCATTCTTGAACGATTTCAGAAAAATGTTTTTTCCTCGAAAAATTGCTGCGTGCATTGAAGCTAATGGTGGACATTTCCAACAATTCCACTGAGTATAATTGTTATTATTTTTTTTATTTTGCATTTAAGAAGTTAACGTTTGGTTTTGTTGCTTGTTTTAACGTTTAAATAAATTTTGTATAATTAGGAAAAAAATTATTTAAAAAAATTTACCATGTTTTTCAACATGAAAGTTGATTTTTCTTGAAAACGGTCAACTTTAGAACTTATGACCAGGAGTATCTTTTTTGTGTAAAAAACATTAGCGGTTCAAGTAGATGACTCAAAATCATACTTTTTCCAGTGGCGTAGAAGTTGGAGAAAAAAACACCCACTACCCCTTCAAAATAGCTTATTATTAGTAGAAAATGCATTCATAATCTGTTTTTTGTGCGATAAACGGTTCCAGAGATATTCGCAAAAAACTATAATTTTTTTTTAAATTTCAACACCCTGTATCTCGAAAATGTTGAATTTCAGAGGGAAAGTTAATAGAAACTTTTTCTTATATTTTTGAACAAGCTATCTCATTCGGAAGTCCTGCGCAGTTATTATGAATCACCCTGTATAGTGCCAATTGCAACTCTGTATTTTGAAACTTTAGTTCTTTCCAAATATATTCCATAAAATCAAGACATTGACTTAATATAACCTCATATTGTTTATAATTTTTTATGTTAATACCAACACCCCCACCAAAGATTGATGCAATCAAGTGTCATTAATTGCAGTAACGTGGTTCTGTTCAAGGTAGATTAGTTGATGAAATGCATTAAAATTACGTATCAGAGATCTAGCATTCAGATGGGATACTTGAAGAGCCGTTGAAAATTCAAGCATTCAAGTTATGGTGGCACCATTCCTTGTTTTTGAAATATACGCCTCAAAACTGACAACAACAGCAACATAATATATTGAAAAGAGTTTATAATTAAAAAGAGTATATAATTTTTTGTACGTTTGTGAAATTTTGCTGTTGCACCCAGTTTCGTTTTCAAGATATACGCCCTGAAAATGACAAAAACAGCATGAAACTAAATTTTAATTACTTTTGTCCTTCCCCCTGGATTTATCAAATTTTCACTATCACATTTCATCACATTTTGTTGATAACAATCGCAATTTTTTACGCGCGGTAAAATCCTTGAAAACTATTTTTCTATAGGTCATTTAGAATACAATGAGCTATTGCTCCCCTTTTTAGGAGCCTTATCTTCATTTTTCACGTATTTTACTTGGTAATCAGACGATACTTCTAGTATGTGAATTCTGAATATCTTCAAAACTCCAAGTCAAGTTTCTAGAGACGGTGGCACTGGTGTTGATTCCCATTCCTCTGGGCTTCACCTCAGAAAAAAATGGGCCGGTCCGACCCTTTCGTCACAGCACCCTACGTGTTCCAGGACTGACACGTTTCGAACGGTCCACCCGCAACTTCAGTGATTTAGTATCTACCCAAATCTACCGCAAACACAAATCAAACTCTTAGATTTATGTTTTCAATAACGTATATCTTCATTACGTCGAAATAGTACGCGAGAAACTTTTACGACAACTTTCTGAGTATTTCATTACCTGACCAACGTTCAGCTGGAAAAAGTTACGACGTTTTTCTTCCGCTGGCTATGGTTTATCGCCGGGAGACGTGAGGGAAATGTAATATGGGCATGTTCGATTGAGTTTTTTGTAGTGGTACGTTCGGTTTGACACATGCTGGAAAGTGAAACAGAAATTATTAGACAGGCACAGCTTGAACACCAATTGGTATTCTAGATGAAGCTTTCTGGCAAGTCAAAGTAATTATTATACCGTTTATTTTTTAGGTGCCACTTTGTTGAAAATAACTGAGAACAGTTTAATTTTTTATGAGTGAATTTATTCAATTCATATATTAAACAGATACAGATACAGATTCGTACGAAAGCCTCTAGGGGTCACACAAATAAAATAAAATAATTATCATAAAAAAATTCCAATACATTGGATTTTTTTTTTTCAATATATTGGATTTTTTTTTCGCAATATATTGGTTTTGTTCAAATACTCGAGTTATTTCAATTGTGTAATGCTAGATTTCATTAATGCTTGTTTATTGAAAAAAAACTGTTTCGTGGCACAATTGGTAGTAATCTTTTAAGCCATAATTTGAAAATATTACAATCTATAATCTCGTTTATGACAGGGACACAATCTTCTCAACTGGAATACCCCATCTACAGGATGAACCAACAGTATTCCCTTGATCTAAGGAATATTTTTGACGAAGTTACCGTTCTTCACACAGTCGAAAATATGAGGGTGAGGGTTAAAAAATATCCTCAGTGTCCATGGACTTATGTCTTATACAGGGTCGCTGATTTGTATGGAAACGGTCGATTATCTCTTAAAGTAAGATAGCTAGCAAAAAATGTTGGGATACAAAAGTTATAGGGTTTTTCAAAATCCATTATATTAACGAAAAATGAAGTATACAGGGTTAGTCAAAAAGTCAGTACGAAACAAAGTTGCCTTTTTTCCAATGGGACACACTGCATATTATTCCATATTTCAATTCTGCTAGAAATTCTGAACAAAATTGATACAGCACATTATTTCCAAAACTCAACCGTTTTCGAGATGTCGAATTTTGAAAATAACTTATTACTACTCTCATATTTATTAACGAAAAAGCACGAAATGATAGATAATTATTAGGAAAGTCACACATGGAGGATTACAATTCAATTATGATTTTTTTACAGAAAATAAAAAAGCATATTTATTCAGGGTTGATAAAAATGCATGAAACGATAAAATGTATTTTTTAATGAATGTCTAGGATATTTGAAATTTTATGAAACAATAGTTATACCAGGAAAAAAAAAGTTTTAATAACTAAACAACAATTTTTTCTTTGAACTTCTATTCAATAAGGTGCTCAAAGTGTTTACCATTTACCTCCTGACAGTAATGAACTCGCTGAACAAAATTTTGTAGTGGATCTAAAACCATGTGAGGAGCAATGGTAAAAATTTCATGCCTTATTCTTTCTTGCAACTCTTCGATATTTGGCGGCCTATTTTTGAAGACTGCATTTTTTATGTGACCACATAAAAAAGTCAATTGGGCTCATATCGGGAGACCTAGCTGGCCATTCAATTGCTCCCCTGCGCCCAATCCATTTTTCAGGAAAAGTTTCATCTAGATATGCCCGTACCACACGTCCAAAATGTGGAGGAGCCCCATCTTGTTGAAACCATATTCTTCTTCCAGCAAATTGGGATTCTTATTATTCAGGAGTAATCGTCTAAGCTCAGAAATAATATGCTGTTGTAAAAGTGACAAATATTGTTCAGAGGTCAAATTTCCGTTAATAAAATAAGGTCCTGTGACGTGTCCACCAATAATGCCACACCAGACATTTACTTTTTGTGGCCGTTGAGTGTGAACTTCCTCAATCCAATGTGGATTTTGGTCTGACCAATACCTACAGTTGTGTCGATTTACGTGCCCGTTTAAACAAAATGTAGATTCGTCAGAAAACAATATGTGGTTGACAAAGTTGACATTTTCATTTAATTTATCCATAATAACTTCACAGAACTCGATTCTACGATCAAAATCGTCTTCACTCAATTCTTGTACCAAATGCATTTTATATGGATGGAATTTTTGCAGTTTGCAAATTTTTTGAATGGAATCTACTCATGTTATGATGGGCCGTGGTGGTCGGCTGGTAAAAGCGTACGCCTCGCAAGCGTGGGTTCGTGGGTTAGATCCACCGATTCACCGGTCTCGTGCATGGCATCACACGTTAAAAGGTGAGGGCTGCGTCTTCCCTAGCTCACACAAGTCTCTCGAAGACTTTCGAGGATTGCGCGTAGGGGTGTAATCGGTTGACGGAAATAACAAAAAAAAGCCTTCTGTTGTGCTGAATTTATTGGATTTTCCACCACATCTAACATGACATTCAAAGAATTTTCTTCAATTGTAACGCTTACTGGTCTTCCACTCTTTGGTCGATCTTTGACACCTCCAGGTTCATGAAAACTCTGCACTGTTTTTGAAACGGTTGATTAAGAAATGGGTTCCAATTGGGATGCAATTCTTCTTCTTCGTCTTCTATCACCTTATCCTATGATCATTAAAATTTCAATACGCTCAGTATCAGATAAACGTGCCATTTCTGCGAGAAAATTATTCACACTAAATGTATTTTTGACTTGTGTTATCAAGATCATCACTGTTAGACAAAAGAACGACGCGGCGTTGTTATGGAGCTGGAAACTTTCAAAGGTAACTTGATGGACTATGAACTTAATGGACTAAAATATTTTTGGATAATTTATTAGAAACTTATTATCAAAATTCGATATCTCGAAAACTGTTGAATTTAGGAAATGATGTGCCGAATAAATTTTGTTCAGAATCATTAGAGAAAAAGCAACTTTATATCGTCCTGACTTTTTGACTGACCCTGTATACTTAATTTTTCATTAATATGATGTATTTTGAAAACCCATAGAACTTTTGTATCACAACATTTTTCGCTAGCTATCTTACTTTAGGAAATAATCGACCGTTTCCATACATATCAACGGCCCTTCATAAATGAGTGTACAAGAACAGATAGCCATACATGCTTGGACCAACTCTTCGTGAAAACAAAAAGTACAGGTGAGTTCACCTAATAGTTCATATTACAGACCACTTAGACCACTTAGACCAATAGAAACTAAAACACAAAACAATTGACAAATAAAATTATCTGATAATCAGCAAGGACCTCAAAAATAATCAAAAACACTGAAAAAATAACCTCTTACTGACCTTGTAAATAAAGTTTTTGAGGCAGGAATTTCTTTAAATTCTTTCAGAGTAGGTTTGATAAAACTGCTATGAAGAACTAGAAAAAAACTGATATATCAAAATGAGACCTGTATATCTGTTATCTAACGTAGCCAAAATTATAGAAAAAATATGAGAAACCGGCTAATTAGCTTCTTCAAGGAAAAAACGGAGTACTGAGTGACAGACAGTAAGGCTTCAGAGACGGAAAGTCGACTGAAGATGCAATTCTAAAATTACCTTCTGAAATCTATTATCATAAGACAATAAAATCTTCAGCAATCTGTATTTTTGTTGACATCTCTAAAGCGTTCGACACTGTCTGTCACGATAAACTACTAGGTAGGTATTTTCTAGCTTGCACAAGTTTCTTGTGGACTTCTGAGGGTTGCACGTAGTGGTGCAGCCGGTTGACAGAAAAAACAATTTTAACAATTTTAATTTTTTAAATGTGATAAAAGATAAGAAAGTGTTGAGGAAAACTGTCACTATTTAAGGTTTAGGTTAGGTTGGGGTAAGGTTTTAACGTGAGTGGGCCCGTATCAGGCCCTCCATTGTGGCCAACGGCCTTTCGTGGCTCACCCTATGGTTATATTTCTCCCAGAATGTATTGGGAGAAGAATTTACCAGGTTTTCTGGCCTTACTATCGTAACGCCAAATATTGAGAATCTGGTTCAGGCCGGTGCAGGGCATGTACACAGAATGTGCTTAGCCTTTTCACCTTAATGTATAATAATAATAATATTAATAATAATATTTTATTGATCCATTCAGACATTGACACAAATGTATTGGACAAGTCAATGTGTATAGGACATACACATAATATAAATAATCACTGTACAAAATAATAATATATTACACTGAGGGTATAAAGACATACTATTTACTACTAGTGACTCACTCAAGACATCAAACAAATTGATCCAAGTAACAATCTGACATAAATTCCTCAATGCTATAGTATCCTTTGAAGGATAGTATTGACTTCACTCTGCTTTTGAATATTGTTTTATTGAGATTTTTCATCATCTCCGGCAAGTGGTTATAAAATATTATGCCCTAGTAAGTGGGGGATCGTTCAAATTTTGTTGTATTATGTTTCGGGATATACAGAAGATTTCCATTCCTAGTGGGATAATTGTGGTAATGTGAATTTGTTTTGAGTTTGGAGTAATTTTCCTTCATGTGCATTAGGCATTCCAATATATACAGGCATGGAAAGGTTAGAATATTTTAAAATATAAAGTATGGCCTACACGACTCTTGTGGAGGTAATTTGAACATAGTGCGAATTATTCTTTTTTGTGATGTGAAAATTCTTCCACTGTTTACTGCATTTCCCATAGAACGACATTATTGGACATGTGTCTGTAGACAAGACTATAATACACCGTCAACAAAGACTCAGTTGGCATTTGCAGTTGGCTGTATGCGTGATATTGCAAATCTAGATTTATTCAACTTTTTACTAACTATGTCGATGTGATTGGTAAAACGTAAGTTTTAATCTAATTGTATACCCAAAAATTTTGTGCTCCGAGTAGACACCATATTTGTTCCATATAGATCAAATTATAATAAGTTCGTGGTATTCTGGAAAAAAAAAATATACATTCTGTCTTGAAGACATTCGAAATCAAGCGATTTTGCTGACACCATCTATCGAAACATTCTATAATCTGTTTAGTGGATAATACTAATTCTTCAGGATTACGACCTGTAACCACTAATGAAGTATCGTCTGCAAATAAAGCCAACAGTTCGGTATCGATGTGTTGGGGCATATCGTTGACGAATAATAAAAATATTAATGGCCCTAACACTGAACCCTGCGGAACACCTATGTTCAAGAAATGCTTGTTTGAAAAATTGTTCTCCACTTTAACGAGCATTTGTCTGTGATGAAGATAATCACACACCCAATCTAGAAATACTCCGCTGAATCCCAAGTTATACATTTTACTTTTAATTAAGTCCAAATTAATGGAGTCGAAAGCGCGGGACAAATCAAAAAATAGCCCTGCAACGTGTCTACCTTTATCAAAATTGATATAAATACTCTCAATTAGGCTACATGCTGCCGATTGGGTAGATTTGCATATTCGAAAGCCGTGCTGGCATTCGGTGAGTATTTGAAATCTAGATAGGAAATTGCATACTCTATTGTAGAATACTTTCTCAATATGTTTTGAAAATACACTCAAGATTGAATTCGGTCTATAGTTGGCTATGTTCTCAGGGTCATTTTTCTTATGAACAGGAATGATAGTTGCTAATTTCAAAATAGAGGTTATTGAAAAGTTGATCAAATATGCCAGATGTTCAGCTATAGCAGTGCTAACAGATTTTAGGAGTTTTGTTGAAAAGTTGTCAACTCCTGTGCTATTTTTATTTTTCAAATCTTTGATAACTGTTATGACTTCCTCAGGAGTTACGGGGTTGAAGAAAAATGTATTTCCAACCATTGTAGAGACAGTACAAGTTTTTGACATTGAATCACCAAAGTGACATTGTAGGCTCTCAGCGGTGATGTCAGCGAAATAATCCCCAAATATAGTTGCAACATCTGCCGGAGTTGTATATAACTTACTGTCCACATTCAAGTGTATATTTTTGTGTTTTCTAGTCCTACCAATGTCTTGATTTACTAAGTTCCATACCGTTTTTTGTTTGTTACTAGATTCTCTTATAAGTTTTTCATTATGTTTAAGTTTGGCTTCGGTAAGCATTTTTTATAGGATTGTTTAGCATGTTTATAATTTTCTCTAAGGCCCTCGTTTCCAACATTTTTACTCAGCCAAAATAAGTCTTTCAGTTGCTGACTAGCTTTCCTGATAGTGGGTGTGATCTAGCTGGGTGATTTTCGCAAAAAAAATTTGTTGCTGCGTTTTAGTGGGCAGCATTCATCTAGAGAATGAACAAATATATTGACGAAAGATTCAAAAGCAGAGTCAATGTCATCCTCAAGATATATATCACTGATGTCAGTGTCGTACATTGAAGTTGCGAATTTTTATAGGATTGTTTAGCATGTTTATAATTTTCTCTAAGGCCCTCGTTTCCAACGTTTTTACTCAGCCAAAATAAGTCTTTTAGTTGCTGACTAGCTTTCCTGATAGTGGGTGTGATCCAGCTGGGTGATTTTCGCAAAAAAAAAATTGTTGCTGCGTTTTAGTGGGCAGCATTCATCTAGAGTATGAACAAATATATTGACAAAAGATTCAAAAGCAGAGTCAATGTCATCCTCAAGATATATATATATATATATATATATATATATATATAATATATATATATATATATATATATATATATATATATATATATATATATATATATATATATATATATATATATATATATATATATATATATATATATATATATATATATATATATATATATATATATATCACTGAAGTCAGTGTCGTACATTGAGGATGCGAATTTTTCTATATTATATTCGGATAAGCATCTGTAAAGATTATTGGATTTAATGTTACTATTCCTCAGTCCAAAGATTTTAAAGAGTTATTCATGAAGCCCCACAATAAATTCAAGAATTCTTCAACCAGCAGATTTCCGAAACCAATACATTTTTCCATATCTTCATCCGATCCAATAAGCAGCAGTGAGAATTTGAGTTTGTTACCGTCTTCTCCAAAAGCCCCAAATTCTACAATATCTCCATCCAACTCAATATCCAGCAGTCTTAAGTCGCGAACAATTTCACGCCGCTCTAGGGATAGGAACAATCACCACTATAGAGACAACTCAGAAACCGATAGTAGTGGCGATCGCAGCTTCAACTTCATGAGGCCAGTCGTACATAATGCTGTCAAAAATATCGGTCCCAATGGTTTGAGAAATATTGGTAACACCTGTTTTATGAACTGTGTTATCCAGTGTTTGTCAAACACCAGATGGTTATTAGAGAATTTGAAAGGAGACGCCTATACGGGAGATATCCTAAACACAAGTATATCCAGTATGAAGGGAGCTTTAATCAAAGCATTTGCAAAGGTAATCAAGGAACTATGGTCGGAAGATTCGTCAGATCGAGTTGTAAATACAGCCCTCTTGAGAAGTCAAATTCAGAAATTTGCATCTCGTTTTATCGGTTATGCCCAGCAAGATACTCAACAGTTCTTACGATACCTTTTGGATGGTCTACAAGAAGACGTGAATAGAATAACGGAGAAGCCAAAAATCATTATGACGGAGATAGACGAAAAGTTAAGTGACAGCGAGAAGGCACAGGAGTCATGGTCAAGATACTTAAGGATGGAAAACTCTAAAATGATAGATAACTCCGTTGGTCAGCTGAAATCTTCACTGAAATTTATTTATTATTTATTTATTTACTAATTCGGGATACAAACAGGTGAACGCCTAATGCATTCTTAAGTCTACGTTTTACAAACTCAAATAATTCTATCAAAATACATCAATATATAGTTACGATATACTCTGAAAAACGAAAACTAAAAGTAAAAATTAATGATTTAGAGAAAAATATGTCTAGCTTTGTTCTTGAAGGAAGAAAGCGATACACAGGAGACATCAATTCCGGAGCAATATTTATTAAAACTGTCGCTGAGTCTGGGAATGATAGCATTCTGGCCCAAGTTGGTATTTTTAAAACCGACGCTAAGGAGTAGTTTACTTCTTGTGTTCCTTGACGGAACGTGGAAAGATACCAAAGATAAAAGCTGGGAGGTATCGTACAAGTTCTTGAGGATCTTAAACATGAAAACTAAGTCTAAGATGATTCTTCTGCTTTCAAGTGGAAGAATTCTGAAAGTTTGTCTTGCCAAATTCATACTATCGATGTTGTACGTACCATTGATTCTATAATTCAAAAACCTGAGAAACCTATTTTGGATCCTCTCTAGTCTTACTTTATGAATATTATATTGTGGATTCCATATGACTGTGGCGAAATTCAGCCTGCTATGAATATAAGCAAAATATAGAGATTTCATGGGGTTTTGGGATCGGAAATGTTTACAGATTCTGCATAGGAAACCCAACATTTTGCTACATCTACTAACCACCTATTCGCAATGTGGATTAAAGTTCAACTTCTCATCAAATATAACACCCAAATCTTTGATATTTTCCACTCTTTCGAGGTTACTTCCAGACAAATTATAGCTGAATCTAAACTGAGTCCAATTTCTTGAGAATGAAATAGAAGAGCATTTATTTAAATTAAGGAACAATCGGTTGTAGCTACAATAATCAGCAAATCGAGCAAGATCTGACTGTAGACTGAGGCAATCCGAGTTTGACTGTATTCTTGAGAATATTTTCAAGTCATCGGCGTATAATAAGAAATTGGAAAATCGAAAACATTTTTTTACATCGTTGATAAATATCAAGAATAAAATGGGACCTAGGTGAGAACCTTGTGGTACTCCTGAAGTAACAACAATTGGTGCTGATTTGAACCCATTCACCGTAATGATTTGAGACCTGTTATGTACGTAAGAGGCAAACCATCGAAGTAGATCGCCATGTACACCGATATCAGCAAGTTTAGACATGAGTATATTATGGTCAATTTTATCAAACGCTTTGATGAAATCAGTGTAGATTGCATCCACCTGAATTCGCTCGTCTAAAGACTCGGAAATGAATTGGCTGTATATGGCAAGGTTAGTTTCAATTGCTCGTTTAGCATAAAAACCATGTTGTTCCTCAATAATGACATCTTTCACGCTAGAGAATAGCCGGTCATAAATGTACTTATTTTGGTCACTGTTCAGTTTCCTTCGATCCATTCTGGGACCTTTCCCTACCAATACCTCAAAGAACGGGCCAACTAGGACTATCACACTGTTTAGATTCATTCACAGAGGAAGTGCACGAAATCCATATCAATTCATAAATTCCCGAAAATGTTAGTTATTCATTTTAATCGTTTTTCACCCATAGAAAGATTCCGAGAGAAAGTGAATTTCACCATTGATTTTCCTTTAGAAAAATTGTACGCATTGTGTAATCATAGTGGGACAACCAATAGCGAACACTACACAGCTTACTGTAGACATCCATATGCTGGTTCGTGGCACGAGTATGATGATTCACGAGTGTCCTCAATTTCATCTGAATCGCTTGTGAGCGGAGAGGCCGTTGTTCTCTTTTATGAGGAGGAAAGCACTAATTCGCACATTTAGTTCTATTCTTATTTTGTATTTATTATATATTATAATTATGTTACTGGTCTTATTGAGAGAGTGCTGATAGATCAAAGATAAAACTTGGTGATCACTAAAATTACCCTCAAAAGCTTTTGCCTTCAAATTTGCAGAATCAATACTAGTTAAAATATAATCAACTTTTGTAGACGATTTGACGTTGTTTATAGCCGGCACTGTTTTAGTATTGATAATCTTCAAATTCAAAACTCACTTTTTATAGTTTGCTGGCTCTTTGCATAACTGGCGACCAATAATTATTGTAAACACGCATTCAGAACTGCTTTCAAAACTGTGTGCATCATTACTAAAATGACACCTGGAGCTTAACGTGTAGTTGGCTGATAAATATTGGTGATTATTGAAGAATATCGTAATGGACTATTTGCCTCTGAGCATCGTACGATAATGAATCAACAGAAGTTCATCATGTTAATTGAATTGAATTGTAAACCGGTTGATTTAGTATTTCAATTTTCGAAATTTTCACTCAACTCATCACTTTAATACTTGTTCACACCACGTCACTGAGTAGTGGGAGGTTTAATCGAACTTTAATAGCCCACGCAGAATTTTGCGTGCATTTGTGTCACAAAAATGGATTGGGGCTCCCAGGGCGACGAGAGCGGTTTATTTGAAGGTCCCTAAGGGACAATGATGCGAATAGAGAACTTTCTTATTCCTTTTTCTTGGATGTCTCGAAAGTGAAATATTCTAAATAAGGCGAGTCCCAAACCTTTGTTGTCATTCATTTCTATCCACCCAGAAAAATGTCACCTTGGACGGAGAAAAATAAATAATGAAAACTAAGCACCGCTACACAGTGGTGGCTCGTATAATTTTGAAGAGGTTGATACTCTTTAATTGATATAACTCTGACTGATAAATGATTTGCATATGACCATAACAATCATAGATACGATAAAATTGTTTTGCTGTAGCAACATCGATGAAACCTCTATAAAGCTGCTATAAGTCTACTAGGGCTCATTTCTGTGAAGGTTCTCAGGACTATTTTTGAATGCAAACCTCCTTGCCTTATTCGTGGGATGCTTAATAACCTTCCGTTGGTTATTATAAAATAAAATCATAGGACTGTTATAAACCTGTATGTTATTGGAAAAATGTATTTGGAATCAACATTACTTTTTTCAATGAAGCTGGGTTGCATAATTTTTCTCAAATAACCACATAATTATGCAGTTGTAGAGATCTATGAAGTATATAATATTTAACAACGTAAATAATGCATAATTAACAAAATGAACAATATACCGAATAGCTTGAAATAGTACTTATCAAATATCCTGTTAACAGTGTATAAATGGTATGAAACATTCCCAGTGAACATAGTTTGACTCCAAAACTCGGAAATTGTGTAGTTCTTGAGAACATAAAATAGTGAAAATGGATATTTTTGCTAAAAGGTAATTTAAAATGTGACAAAGTATCTAGTAGGGGTATAAAACTGATACACGATCTAAACTAGAGATTGGAGTCGTTATAGTGAGTATATAGTTGAAAAATATAAGAAAACTTAATTGTATAATATACGAGGATGTATTGATATATCTATAGTTAGCCTAGACCAGTTACCTGCATGAACAAAATATTGTGTTACCATAGCAACGAACAATAACTTATTAGAAGTGTCAGTGTAAAGTTTGACGTCAAAAAAGTAAACCAGAGTTACGCAATAAATTAAAAGAAAAAATATGTCCACCGAAATTGTGAAAATCGAAAAATTGGAGTATCGAGCCATCATCAAGTACCTGTATTTAAAAGGGTTAAGAGGTGAACAGATTTACGAAGATATCCTTAGTACCCTTGGTGATCAATGTCCTTCATATGCGACGAAATATTGGACTGCAAGCTTCAAAAGAGGTAAATTTTCCATTGAAGATGATGACCGATCGGGAGGCCAGTTTCTGTGTCCCCAGTTTCTGTGTCCCCAAAAATATCGATGCAGTTCATGACATGATTTTAACAGACCGTCGAATTGGGCTAAAACGGATATCTGAAGCACTGAATATTTCATACGAACGCGTTCATCATATAGTTCACGTCAATTTGGACATGAGAAAAATTGCTGCAAAATGGATCCCCAAATGTTTGAGTGTTGACCAAAAGCGTGCAAGGGTAGTAGCATCGCGTTCGATCTGTTCTCGATTTGAAAACGATGTAGACTTCTTAAACCGAATTGTTATAATGGATGAGACTTGTGTACATTTCTACGATCCAGAAACAAAGCAACAATCGATGGAATGGCGACACTCCGGTTCTCCAAGACCTAAGAAGTTTCGTGTGCAAAAATTTTCTGGAAATGTTCTTGCTTCAGTTTTTTGGGATTGCCATGGAGTAATCATGATTGATTTTTCGGATAAGATTACTATTCGACAATACTGACCACTCTAAGGGAAACAATTAAAGAGAAAAGACGCGGAAAGCTATCCAAAGGTGTTTTGTTTTTGCAGGACAACGTCCCTGCACACAAATCTCAAAAAATTCGTGATTTAGGGTTTGAATTACTAGAACACCCCCCTTATTCACCAGATTTGGCTCCGTCCGACTATCATCTCTTTCCTCAACTGAAAAAAAGTTTAAAGGGTCGTAAATTTTCTTCCAACGAGGAGGTAATAAAAGCTGTGGAAGTCTGGTTTGCAGAACAAGAAGAAACATTTTTTTTGAAAGGTCTAGAGACTTTGAAGGTTCGCTGTAATGAATGTATTCAATTAAGAGGAGAATATGTTGAGTAATAAAATATTTTGACATTGAAATTTTGTTTGGTTCTATAATAGGCTAAGAATTTTTCAATATATCCCCGTATAATATACAAAAAAAATACACTAACAAGAACGAAGAGGAGTTATAAAATGAAGATATATTCAATATTGTCAATGTGGTTTTATCAAATTGTGAATGGATTCACGTGTTTGGGATATGAAGAAGTTCTTTTTTGAATTTTGAAGGAGATAATATCACTTCATATAAGAAATTGTAGAGCTTCGGACTGAGATAATTGACACTTTCTTGTCCTTTGGTTTTTGACATAAGCAGGGTTACGCAATATTCTTGTCGATACCTAGTATTGTTATTGAGTTAATTTCATCGTAGGTTAGTTTGGGATTAATGTTGTTTAATATTACAATTCATGAAGCACAATTACCTTGGATCCCAAAGTATACGTAGTTCCAAAACAAAGTTCGTTATACGGGTTGTCGTTGTTCTTTCTGAAAATAATTTTTGAATATCTTTCCAACTCCGAGGTTCTCCTGAGATTATGATAGAAAATAATATAGGCTTCAGTTGAATCACATTCAGTATGTCTCTGAGAATCTTCAACTTGAACATGGGGTGCATGGTCTTTCTGATGATGGAGTTGTATTTCTCCCATCATAGATTGGAGTCTATAATTATTCCGAGATATTTCATTTCCTCACATACTTTTGTTTTGTCTATATGAAATTTATGAAAGATTGAAAAGGATGTTTCATTCGTACATGGAAAGTTTAATTAGAGTTTATTATAAGGAGCTTATTTTCAAGCCATTGTTTGATATTCCTGAATCAATTTTCGGAACTATAAAAGACTGCTGTGTTGTCGGCATATGTTATTTTTTCACAGCTCTGGACATATAATAGACCATTCTGGTATATATTGAGAAGGATTGATTCTAGGATAGTACCTTATGGTAAGCCACACTCTATCACTCGGATTTCACTAGATAATGTACTGTTTATTTTCACTCTCTGGGTTCGATTCGATAATAATTATGATCGAAACAAATTGAATTGATTTCCTCTGTTTCCCATATCTCCTATTGATTATAATCGATGAATCAATGAAAAAACATAAAGAAGGTCTAATTCTGTCTAGGCTAGACTGAATTTCAGAAGTGAGTTTGAGTATTGCATCTTGGGCAGAGATACCTTCACGACATCCAAATTGTTTTTCAGATAGCAATTCATACACATATTTTGGCAAAGTCAGTTATCACCAAGATGGGTCTGCAGTTGATTATATTTTTGTGGTTTCCGTTTTCATATATTGAAAGTACAATGGTGCGTAATTTTTTTTTGTAATGTGTGTACTCATTCTTAAGAATGTTATTCAGTGGTTCCCCTAGCAATTGCTGGTTCATTTTATCACGTTTATTTATAGGCTTGATGATGCCAGTTGTTGTCCAACATTTCCTTCCTCTGTTTTGACTAGTAGAAAACAAAAAGAAATGTTGCGGCTCACATTTTTCCCAAAATGATTTGAACTATACCTTAAAAAAATATTTACCCAAAATTATATATTTTTTTGTCATAACGCCAAGTTACAAGAAACTGGACTCTTTTAATTTTTTCTCTGTAGTTGTAATCAAATATGCCTACACTAACTTTATTCTAAAGAACACCATAAAATGTTTCCACCTCAAAATAATTTTCTTCTAAAAGTGTGATTTGTGAAAGTTAAATAATTTCTTAACCTTCAAATAAATTCTGGAATCGAAAATCATGTTAATCCTGCCTGACATTCGTCATCTCATAATGGACTTGATTCAATGAACGTATATTTTTGTTAGCGTTGAAATTTCTATTATATTGGTTATTTTCAATTCATTTTTGTTGAATCTTCTGAGAGAGTTGATATGTAAAGAATTTCTGGTACATACGTATCTATAATAATATGGTGATTGACATTTGACATTTCATCACTTCCGTTCAGTTGAATAACGACCATGGAACATATAATTTTAATATGTTAATGATCTTATGAAACTTTTGCCAATATTTTGATTAATTTATTACACAGCTACTGGCAGGCATTTTGGTAGAAATATATGCTTTGATTTCAAGTTGATTCTCGGGTAAACCTCTCAAAACCTTAATGAAACGTAATTGTTACTTTTATTATGGAATCATAGCATATACTTGAGGAATGCTATAAAACCATTATAAAACTATATTTCTATATCGATTCATCACGTATGTATACAGGGTGGGTCACGGTCGATGGTACCTTAGACGTTTACGAAGAACGGGAAATAGGATCATTCTGAAAATTTGGTTTCTCAATTAGTTGCTCTTGGTCTATCGATCTAAAATATTTTCAGGAATGCAGCGTTGCCGCTTATACCAGAAAGTAGCAGCATCTTTGTTATTTCAAATGGCTCACCCTGTATATTACCGCATTTTTCCTTTCTGATTATTTCTGCCTCATACTCCCCTATACCTATCTCTAACGGTTTTTGAGATATTGGTTATTTTCCATATTTTTCATCCAAAACATAGCTCGCATTGAATGTTTATTTTTGCGGTATTTGGATTCTTAGGAATTTGCAATTTTGTGTTTAGTTCATCAAGATCATGTACATTGATTCTGTATAGAGAAGTTTGTTCTGCGTTATACAGGGTCGTTCAAAATTCATGATCTTACTGCTAGATACGAAAAGGGTTGAAAGTGCGTTTTTTTGAATGGAACATCCTGTATATTATGAAATATCCTGAAAAATTACTAAATTCCCTTCGAATTAATATATTATGTTCCTATACCTAAATAGCCAGAATTCCGAGATTATAGCAATTTTCACTTGTAATCTCCCAAGTGGTTGAATTATTGCCGGAAATTTTTCGAGTACATGAATTTTTTTTGAAAATTCATGTACGAGATAAATTTACGGCAATTAATTCAAGCACGAGGGGGTTTCGGTAAGAAAATTTCACACCGAGAAATGAAAATCATCCAACAATTCATAAGAAATAACTAACGAGGGTTTCACCTGAACTATTTATAACCACTGAAATATTGATATGTAAAATACTTAACAAAATTTTCATCAATAAATGTGTAAAAATTTGGAACAAAAAAAATTAAAAAGTTGTGTTCTTATAGTGGATTATTGAACTATCGACCTAGCGACTCATAGGCCGCAACACTACCGCTGAGCTACGGGACTTGATAAACACTTGTGACAAATGGTGTATTTAACTTCTTCTTAAATATGATTTCAGAATTGACAATTTCTGCAATAATCGTGGAGAAAATATTTTCAGACACATTCCAAATATCTAGTAAATACATAATTATCTCCTTTCATATGAAAACTAGACCTCCATTTGTACATTAAAGCAAAATATCAACTTGTCACATGTCAAATCTTTGACAGAAAAATTTCCACTTATTAATTTCGCCCAGGAAATTTTTAGGGTTGTCATGGTATCTAAACAAAAACGAATTTTTTTAATGGCTACAAAAGTGAGGTGTGAAATTTTCAAAAAAAAATCAATTTACTTTTCTCATATTCATCTAAGGTGGCTATTAAATGTCATGATGGTACATGACATTATGAAAATTTGACAAATAGTGCACTATTAATAATACCGTTGTGTTTCATAACGAAAGTGACTCAAAAATAATTGAAATGAAGGGAAATAACTATTCAAACGAAGTTCTGATGAAATTAATTATTCTTCATGGAAAATGTGAGGGAATTGTAGCAAGAACGTGCAGAAAATTCAATGAAACGTACCCTGTTAAACAAAACATTTATTATGTTGTCTTCATCTGAAGTTGTAGGTTTCGGTAAATGTCGTTTCGTTTTCAATTTTGATCCATAATTAATGGAATTATGTTGTAATCGTACAAACTTCCTTTTGTTCATTGGTTGTAAATCAGGATACGTTCATTGAATTTTCTGCACGTTCTATGCGGCCTATGAGTCGCTAGGTCGATGGTTCAATCCACGATAATCCACGTAACAACTTTTTTATTTTTTTTGTTCCAAATTTAAACACATTTATTGATGAAAATTCTGTTAAGTATTTTACATATCAATATTTCAGTGGTTATAAATAGTTCAGGTGAAACCATCGTTAGTTATTTCTTATGAATTGTTGGATGATTTTCATTTCTCGGTGTGAAATTTTCTTACCGAAGCCCCCTCGTGTTTGAATTAGTCGTTAATTATCTCGTACATGAATTTTCAAAAAAAATTCATGAACTCAAAAAATTTCCGGCAATAATTCAAGCATTTGGGAGATTACAAGTGAAAATTGCTATTATCTTGGAATTCTGCCTATTTAGGTATAGGAACATGATATATCAATTCGAAGGGAATTTAGTCATCTTTCAGGATATTCCATAATATACAGGATGTTTCATTTAAAAAAAACGCACGTTCAACCCTTTTCGTCTGTAGCAGTAAGATCATGAATTTTAAACGACCCTGTATAACGCAGAACAAACTTCTCTATACAGAATCAATGTACATGATCTTGATGAACTAAACACAAAACATTCAATTTGAGCTATGTTTTGGATAAAAAATATGGAAAATAACCAATATCTCAAAAACCGTTATAGATAGGTAGAGGGGAGTGTGAGGCAGAAATATTCAGAAAGGAATGACAAGTTCAAAAATGCGGTAATATATAGGGTGACCCATTCGAAATAACAAAGATGCTGCTACTTTCTGGTATGAGCGGCAACGCTGCATTGCTGAAAATATCTTAGATCGATAGACCAAGAGCAACTTCTTGAGGAACCAAATTTTAAGAATGATCCTATGTCCCGTTTTCCGTAAACGTCTAAGGTACCAACGACCGTGACCCACCCTGTATATTAAACCATTGTGAAACTTTCATAAAAACAAATGTATCTACATGCTGAATGGTTTCGTCTTGTAGCCTTTAGGGGTGTTTTGAAACCGATTCATAAATCTATTCACTCTGGGAGCGTATTAGGAACAATTCATAACCTGCATATATCAAATTTTCTGTTACTTTACCTTCATGATACTTTCATAAAACGAGGATAAATCCAAATGACTTTTGAATCATAATTTGGGAACGGAATTTAGACTTTGCAAGAATTATTCATTTACTCATTTATTCATTTACAAAGTACAAACATGAAGTATATTTTGAGTGCCCAATCAAAATAAGGCTAAAAACCCCTTCCTACCCAGACCAGTCAATACGCCTCTGAGCCTAATGTCTTCTGCGGTACAGGCAACTGCGGCAGCTGAAACGCAGATATCTTCATCAATCACCATCACACTCTCTACTTTATTCAGTAGGCCTGAGACGACGGCATCAAACTCCTCTAAATTATAAAGTCCCGAAGTCGTAGCGTGTTTCTCTTGATTATTCACAGTCAAAAGTCGGGAGAGTTTCAAAGAACAAGAACTTCATTTTCTCGAATGTGCCAATACGCAGTGAATTTTTTCGGTTTTTTCGGTTTTAAATGAGTTCTTCTAGATGAGTTTTGTTTGGTAATCTTTGATAATTGTGGTATTATTAGAATGTGTGTTTCCTGAAATCCTGAAATTTTGTTCAGGAAATTAATTGGGGTGTGATTGAGATCAATTTTGAGTGTATAGTGGATTCTGCCATGATTCATCAACAATTTTTGAAAGATCATTTTGAGAATGAAAAAATTAAACTATCAGTAAGCAATATAAATCATTGGAATGGAGAAATTCTGTTGATCCTGGGTACTGTGAAATCGGATATCCAGAAAAATAATCCTGATCAAAAATATGTTCGTAGTAAAGTACCGTTAATCTTGAAATTATGACAAAAAAAAAATAGATGACTGTGGCTTAACTTTTGCTGCCACAATAGAAGCTGCCCAGTTATCTGAAACCTCAAAGGTCGCTGAATCTGCAGCCATTTCTGACAAGGAGTTGAAGCTCAAAAAACACAATAATCTTGGTTCAAGAAAAAGAAACTACCCCGACGCGCGTTTTGCCAACAAAGTAAGCATCTTCAGGAACTGAAAGCTCACTAAAAGCTTTATTCTTCTTGAATTGTATTCACACCAAAGTTTCCAATATAATCATTTACTCTATAATCTTGGTAACGAATAGCTATTCGTTGTATCTGATAGATATTGAAACTCCCGGTGTCTGCTTCCCTACTTGAATAATCATGGAAATCATCATATATATCGTTTCCAGTTTTTCTTGCATGAATGTCATGGACTTTGATAGATATAAATATAAGGAATACATATAATCCTGATGGGTTTCTTGAACAGCTGCGGGCCTGAGGCATTATAGTGGTCATCAACCATCAAAAGTATAGCATGTTTTTTAAGTCTGAAAGCTCTTTCAGAGTGAGGTGAGTTCTCCCATAACATGAATCCGTAATTCAAATGATAGTGAAATAGAGCGTGATATGAAGAGAGAAGGGTAGAATGATTTATTGAATCTTTTAGACCCCTCAACAGGAATAGCTGAGTGGAAAGTTTCTTGCCTAATCTATCAATATGGGTTTACCAACTCAAGCCTTCAAGTGTCAGACCAAGCAGCTCGACAGATTCGGAACAACATATCTTTCTATTTGAGGAGCAGATGATTTTTTGAAATTTGCTCTTGTTCAGGTTTGGGTTGTTTGCTCTGACCATAATTCTCCTTCACCGTCAGTGGAGATTTCGTTAAATGCAGATTTGATTTTGTGGGATTGAATGAAAAGAGTATCACCAGCGTAGCACACACAAAAGCCTGAAGATAAAGTGTGGAAAATATCATTCATGTATATTATAAAAAGAAGTGGACCCAACACGGTGCCCTGTGGTACACCATGGTTTATATATAGAGAATTTGAAGACACATCATTGATGTATACTGACTGCACCATATTTTTGAGGTTTATGCTGAAGAAGTCAAGTGTCACACCTCTTCTTCCATAAAACCTTAGTTTTTCTACGAGAAATCAATGCGAGACACAGTTGAGAGCCTTGCTAAAGCCACACATTCACATTGGGGTATGTTTACCCATTCCGAATCCCTCGACAACATGCCTTGCACAACCGTGGTTTCGCAGTGGAGCAATTACTTCTGATCGAAAACTGGTTTTTATTGAGAAATGTATGCCTTTCAAAGAAGCTCATTAGTCTCTGTTCCACTATGAATGGTTTCCAATACTTTTCCCATACCTTAGAGTACACTCATGCGACTGTTAATGAATATAATAGAAATACTCATTATTCGAAATTCTACAACTGTATTGGATACATTTATGAAATTTTATCAGACTAGTCAACAACAAATACTTACATATATGTACAGAAACAATCAGTTAAAAAAATATACAATATAAAATTTAGGAATTGTATTAATTATTCGAAGTCATTTGAATTGATTAAATTCCTCAACAAAGTGGAATGGATTTAGTATGAGATGATTGTATTGGGCTGACTTGAAGCTTAGTAGACTTTCATTGTAAGGTCTGCGTTCCCCCATAAGATAGAATGAATTGTACCACTCCATAATACGTCACCTTGAGTACATGTAGCAAGACTGTTCCACAATGTTGCTTTCACTATGTAACACATTCTGCTCATTTCTGATGCAAGGATTTCTATGTACACCTCCCATGTTGATTATTGGTCCATAGAAGGATTAGACGGAGAGCTGGCTACGTATGGGTACGGGTGACTCGGTGCAAAGTAAATTTTAGCACTTACAGGTTCGGTTGTTACCGACGTAGCGTGAGACGGGCCCGCCTGAAGGCACCCCGGAAGAGTAACGCTAGGGTAGAGGGTTAAATATGCATTTTTTTACGTTAACTAAGTCATAAGGTGCAGGACTGAAAATTAGCAAAATATTCGGAGATTATACAAATAAATAGAGAAAAAATTGCCAGAAGTCTAGGTGGAAGATTGAGACCCGCCAAAAGACGTTAATATTGTGAAAAATTTAAAGATAATATGAACAAAAAATCGGATATTGACAACCTCATCAAAATTTATTCATATATTCTTTTACAACAAAATCATTCAACCTGAAATTATTTCCCTGTTTAGTCCTCATTTCTTTGACATCAATATATCAAATTATCTCTCCTTCAAATTTTCCTGACAAGTGTTTTTGTTTCTGTATTTTTCATTTTAATTATATACGTCATGCTCAACAAATATCGAAGAAAATTTCAACTTGCACAGTATGTTTATCACTTTGGTATTTATTTTATACATGTAATGTCCATATACATTTATATTTTAGCACTCGAAAAATCGAATGAACGTTCGTGAAAGCTCGGGTAGCATACAAGAGTAACTTCATTTTTCACCACTGACCGTAACCCCGATAGAAACAAGTTTCTTATAACAATCCGGTCGATATACTTTTCTCTACATATTGTATTAGACGTATAAATAAAAATCATTTTCATGTTATTGTATAAAAACAATCAATGTCTCCCGAATTTACTTCTGACATTTGAGCGATTAGTATACTAAAATTATGTAAATTATGTTGACAAATCGCTTATGAGATAAAATAAAGTAAAAATATTGATCCATAGATTGGGCCGCCGACGCTCATAGTATCGGGAATATCATTGTAATTCTTCCACTAAGCCTTCTGGCGTTTTACAGGGAATCCAGTTTTGAGTAACAGAATGAGTATAGAAATTGCCAGAAGTGCACCAATTCACATAATTATTGCAAAATTTGTCACAACATTAGCACCTTCTGGCGGATCTCTATCTTCCACCTAGTCTTCTGGCAATTTTTTCTCTACTTATTTGCATAACCTTCGATTATTCTGCAAATTTTCAGTATTGCACTTTATGACTTCGTTTACGTAAAAAATTGTATATTTAACCCTCTACCCTCGCGTTATTCTTCTGGTGGTAAATGCTAAAATTTACCCTGCACCGAGTCACCCGTACCCCACGTAGCTCTTAGACTAGACCTAGATACTTGAACTGACCCAATTGCTCTTTGGTTCTGTAATTAACTTTTATTAGGAGACAGTGATCTTAAGAAATGTTTTTTTTTCTAAAACCATGAAGATTGTTTTAGTAATATTTATCACTACGCCATTATTTCCACACCTTCTGGCGAGTTCTTCTGCAGCGGAGTTTCCTGCTTGTATGGAGAGCAGGAGCTTATACTGTGCTAAATTTCACCTGTATCGGCTGCATAGATATTCGTTTTCTACTGGGCCATATTTCATTCAGTGAAAATAAAGTGGTTTGAATATAAACTACTTACGATCAACATAGAGAAACCGATTTTTTTACCATTCAGTTGTAACTCTCGTGGTCTGTCTAGTCTCAGCAAACTAGATATAAAAATGATCAATGAACATTTTTTTATAGAACTTGTGGAGGAAATTGAATACTCAGGCGTCAGATACCAAAATATTAGACCTGAGACAATTACACTTTTTCATCACATGCATAAAATATGACATAAAGCATCAAAACCAACTCCCAACCCACAACTAAAATACTCGGAGAAAAACTCATTATATGCCACCCTTGATGAATGTATCTACCACAAAGAGAATGTTCCCTTACTTTAGCACATAAGTTATACAATAGCATCCCAGATGATTCGAAAGGTATAAGAATCAGCAGAAAATTCAAACAACGGTTGAAAGAGTTTATAAAAGAAAATCCTTGACATATGATACGTTCTTTATTTGAGAAAGGAGTAAAATGTTATCTGATTAATGAAAATAAAAAAAATTGAAATTGTTGGTATTTGAAATGAAACATTTAATATTAATCATTGATATAAATTATTTCATATTTTCGAATATTTGTACGTTTCTCCAAAAAATTGTTCAGGCACTCATCGAGTAATTCACATAATTATCTGTATTCTTCTATTTTCATTTCTCACTGTGACCATTAGTAGGTAATTATATATTTTATAACTGATAACATGTCCTTATCGTGATTGCTCCACATTTTTCATGTTTTTTATGTCTTTATGACCTTGTTTGTTTGTTGATTGTTTTTATCGAAGAGATCAAATAAATTTTAAATTGATTTATACTACCTTTTCTCCTTGTCGTCCTTAATACAAGTCTCAATTCCCTAATAGATTTTATATTCCGAAATCAAAATTTCTATATGTGTATAAGTACTATAGGTAGGTGTGAGTGTGATTGTTTTATTTTTTATACTATTTATTATTATGTTCAATTTCATCTGTGTTTATTTTAACTGTTTTATTGTGTGCTCTAATTGGGTATTTACATATTCGTGAAACAAGTGCATTAGCACTGTTTTTTTTTATTCAAGAAGATTTGTGTATGTTCATTCATTGTATTTTATATTTCATTTGCATGAACAAAGCTCATTATATTCGAGAAGTCAATGTCACTTATAATTATTATAATAAAAGTGGAGCCAAGGTTGAACTTTCTGGAAATCCCATTGATGGATCTAATATTTACTATCTATGACCTATTTTTTGAATAAGAGGCAACCCAATCGTTTGCAACCCCTCTGATTCCAATTCGGTTCAGGTTTTTCAGAAGTAATTCATGGTTTACTGTATCGAATGATTCAGTCAGATCAAAAACCAAAATAATTGTTTGTTTTTTTTATTGGGTGTCCAGTAAACCTTATACAATATTGAAACTGGAGATAGACCAGGTCATGACTGTTCAGAATATCGGAATTTCACCTCAGTAAAAATATCACCGTTTTCGATAATGGGCATTTTAAGAATTTCTGGAAAGTCGCTATCTAATCTTGGATTTTTGAGTGCCTTGTGTACAAATTGAGATGAATTCAAATATCTTTGCTGCTGAAGATTACTGATGAGTGATGCTTTCAGACATACAGAACAGTTTTTCAGAAAGTGAAAAAAAAATTCAAGAAATGAGGGTAAAATGACAGATTTTAGTTTGAACAATTTTTTTAACAAAAGTTTGACATTATTGTCTGAAAGAAACATAACCAATTGGAAGTAGACATTCATTTCAAAAGAAATATCATTTTGTCCAGACTCTACCATGGTATAAAACGAACTATAATCATTTTTGGAGGAAGTGATTTCCATTGAATTAGGCGTGGTTTTATTCTAGGCTTCCATCAACTTTTATACCTATGCCCAAAAATTTTTTTTTTTTCGATTTTATCAAGATAAAATGTGGAAATGAGTATTAATAATGAAGGATAGACTGCTTGGTAGCATTACATAGTATGTTAATAAAATTAACTTTTCATGTAATTAAGCCTAATAAAATTATCGAAATGAAATGTTGATTATCCGAAATGGCAACGATTAATACGAAGTCATGTGATAAATGTCGCAATAGTCCAAGTTTCAGAGACCGACAGATATACAGGGTGTAACCAAATAAGTGCAGCATTTTTTAGTAGGTGAATCCTTGTCAAAAATTAAAAACTTTTCTAACTCCTGTGTTGTGTCCGTAGAAGCAATAGTTTTATGATGAAAAAATAAAATACGGCATTGTGCATGAACGGATCTTCTGTAATAGAATTGAAAAAATCTAGTAGGTGGCTGTCACATTTTGTTTGAACAACTTGTGACTTCTGTCGTAGTGTTTTAAAATTATTCGGCTTGTTTCATCCAGTGGTATTTGCTTCTTCATCATGCCGTACACACGTTATACTCCCCGAGAATATGCGCATATGCACAGTGCCGCTCAGAGAATGGCTGATTTGGGGGCTATAACCTATAACGCATTTGAAAAGGTTTTCGTGAAAAGATGTCGCCTCTGCGTACGAGTAGATGGAAAATAACATTTTTGTAATATTATTCAGTGTGATGTTGAATAATCGTTATTGTGGTTATAGTGTATGTTGATTCAAATAAACGTTGAATTAGTATTGACGTATTTACATCTCATTGAATGCTTCTAAGCAGTTGATTCGTTATTACTCATAACTTTTTTTTTTCTTTGGTGTCTTGGCATCGACTGCTTTGGTCATTAGCCACGTGTTCGGGATAGGCCTTGTTACTAATTCCATGCGCCACCTCAGGAGCAGCACTGTTAATTGGAACGCAACAGTGAATCGTGTAGGACCCACCCCAGTCCAGCCACGAGATTTGAATAATTTAATCGGTCAAATTAAATTAAAAAATCCCAGCCGCAACTGGGGCTCGAACTCCGGACCTTTCGACCCAAAGTCGTACTCTCTAACCACTGCGCCACGCCCCGACATAACTATTTAATCATTTCATCTTGATAGGATAAAAATAAAAGACATTACTAACAAATTCTAATGGAGTTGATTTTAGCTCAGAATAACATCACACTCTAATATAATCGAAATTCTATTCCTTCCAAAAATAATTATCGTATGTTTTATACCATGGTAGTGTCTGGACAAAATGGGCATTCTTTTGTTATGAATATCCATCTCCACTTGGTTATGGTTTTTTCAAACAATAATGTCAAACTGTTGTTAAAAAAATTGGTGAAACTCAAATCTGGCATTTCACCCTCATTTCTTGAAAAATTGTATCGTTTTCTGAAAAACTGTTTTGTACGTCTGAAAGCATCACTCATCAGTATTCTTCAGCAGCGAAGATATTTGTATTGGTCCCAATTTGTAGACATGGCACTCAAAAATACAAGAAGAGGTAGCGATTTTCCAGAAATTTAAAAAATGCTGATTATCTCGAAAACGATGATATTTTTACTGAGATGAAATTCCGATATTCTGAACAGTCATGACCTGGTGTATCACAAGTTTCAATATTGTACAAGGTTTACCGGACACCCTGTAAGTATATGTCATTGTATAGTTCGTCTAATACAGTTGAAGTCGATCTTTGTTGTCTAAAGCCATGTTGGCAGTTGAGAATTACTTTGTAATGCAAAATTGATGATGGAATATTACTATTATTATCATCCGTATACTAATCACACAGAAGTACGTCATCGTTCATGGAATGAATCTCATCCACATCTCCTATTTCAAAATAATCTTTCGGAATTTGTGACGGATCTGAATTAATGTAATTAATTTTGATGCGTGATTTCGTATGTTTGAAAGCAATCGTAACCTGTGGAATATCTACTGTTATGTGTGATTCATTAGTGAAATGAACTAGCGTCAGCTCACATCTCTATGCCATAATTATTCGCAGTTCCTCAGTTTCTCTATTTTCAGAGTCATTAGTTGAGGTATTACTTCTGAAGCTGACATCATGTGAATCGACACCCTGCCTCTTCATCAGAAACAGATTATAATCAGGGAGTAAGATCATTCCACACAACCTGGCTAAGGAAGTCTGTGTAATCTAAAATTGTACTTATGTCTGTTTTCTATTGATTCATTAATTGATTACTACCTCCTAGGCTATTTGAATATGTGTAGATTAAGTGATATTTTCTTACCCCTGATTTTATATTTATACTTCTGTGTTTCATATTTTTTCCCAGTAGCAATATCTGTACTCTTATTTTAATTAACAACATACAGGCCATACACAAGCATCTGAAGCTTCTATGGTCGTTACCAAGATCAATTTGATTGATACCTATCACAAACAAGCATTTTTTGCTTCTGTGATGATTCGCTTATTCACTGAATCAATGTAGCTATTTTTTTTGTAAATTTCTTCAAGTGAATAAAGTTATTATTATTAACCTGTAATTCAAAATTCACGATATCTTCCAAGCTGATTGGGAATTTGAAACATTTTATGAAACTGCACAGTTTCACTCTTTACGAAAGGAATCAATTGCCAGATGTCACTACGACAGTAAAGCTTCCTGGACGATTTTTATCTTTACTAGAATATACAGGGTGTCCAGTAAACCATGTACAATATTGAAACTGGTGATAGACCAGGTCATGACTGTTCAGAATATCGGAATTTCACTTTAGTAAAAATATCACCGTTTTCGAGATAATGGGCATTTTAGGAATTTCTAGAAAATCGCTACCTAACCATGTATTTTTGAGTGCTATGTATACAAATTGAGACGAATTCAATTATCTTTGCTGCTGAAGATTACTGATGAGTGATGCTTTTAGACGTACGGAACAGTTTTGCAGAAAGTGAAAATTGTTTTCAAGAAATGAGGGTAAAATGACAGATTTGAGTTTCACCAATTTTTTTAACAACAGTTTGACATTATTGTCTGAAAGAAACATAACCAATTGGAACTGGACATTCATTTCAGAAAAATGTTCATTTTGTCCAGACTCTACCATGGTATAAAACGAACTATAATTATATTTGGAGGTAGAGATTTCCATTGAATTGGGCTTGGTTTTATTCTAGGCTTCCATCAACTTTTATACTAACGCGCAAAAATTATTTTATTTCGATTTAATCAAGATAAAATATGGAAATGACTATCAATAATAAAGAATAGACCGCTTGGTAGCATTAAATAGTATGTCAATAAAATTAACTTTTCATGTACTTAAGCCTAATGGAATTATCGAAATGAAATGTTGATTATCCGACATGGCACCGATTAATACGAATTCTTGTGATAAATATCGCAATTGTCCAACATCCAGATTCCAACGAAGTTTCAGAGACCGACAGATATACAGGGTGCAACCAAATAAGTGCCAATTTTTTTAGGAGGTGAATCATTGTCGAAAATTGAACACTTTTCTGATTCCTGTGTTGTGTTCGTAAAAGCAATAGTACCCTATTGGAAAAATAAAATACAACATTGTGCATGAACGGATCTTCTGTAAATAGAATTGAAAAAATCTAGTAGGTGGCTGTCACATTTTGTTTGAACAACTTGTGACTTCTGTCGTAGTTTTTTTTAATTATTCCGCTTGTTTCATTCACTGGTATTTATTTCTTTGTCATGCCGTACACACGTTATACTCCCCGAGAATATGCGCATATGTACTTCATTTATGGTGGATGTGGAGGTAGTGCTACTGCTGCAGCAGCGCTTTATGCAAAACGATATCCAATTGCACAATGCCGCTCAGAGAATCGCTGATCTGGGGGCTATAACCTATAACGCATTTGAAAAGGTTCTTCATGAAAAAATGTCGTCTCTGCGTACGAGTGGATGGAAAATAACATTTTTGTAATATTATTCAGTGCGATGTTGAATAATCGTTATGGTGGTTTATAGTGTATGCTGATTCAAAAAAACGTTGAATTAGTATTTACTTCTTTATACCTCATTAAATACTTCTAAGCAGTGGATTCGTTATTACTCAAGATTATTTCATTATTTTATCTTGATAGGATAAAAATAAATGACATTACTGACAAAGTCTAATGGAGTTGATTTTAGCTCAGAATAACATCATTCTCTAATATAATCGAAATTCTACTCCTTCCAAAAATAATTATCGTATGTTTTATACCATGGTAGAGTCTGAACAAAATGGGCATTCTTTTGTAATGAATATCCACTTCCACTTGGTTATGTTTTTTTCAAACAATAACGTCAAACTGTTGTTAAAAAAATTGGTGAAACTTAAATCTGGCATTTTACCATTATTTCTTGAAAAAATTGTATCGATTTCTGAAAAACTGTTTTGTACATCTAGAAGCATCACTCATCAGTAATCTCCAGCAGCAAAGATATTTGAATTGGCCCCAATTCGTAGACATGGCACTCCAAAATCCAAGATTTGGTAGTTATTTTCCCGAAATTTAAAAATACTTATCTCGAAAACGGTGAGATTTTTACCAAGGTGAAATTCCGATATTCTGAATAGTCATGACCTGGTCTATCAC
Organism: Chrysolina oricalcia; assembly: GCA_944452925.2. NCBI lineage: Eukaryota > Metazoa > Arthropoda > Insecta > Coleoptera > Chrysomelidae > Chrysolina > Chrysolina oricalcia. The sequence continues at coordinate 61,045,804 of OX101814.2, forward strand.
CAGTTCCAATATTGTACAAGGTTTACCGGTCACCCTGTATAGTATATAATAGAATATATGTTTATTCACTATGTAACGAACAAAAAAAATACAAAGAAGAATAAGTATAAATACCAAGTAAATAAACAAAAACGCTATGTAGTCCTGGAGAAGACTGTCTATGGAAGTGGTTTATGTTTATTTGCTTTCATGAAAGTGTGCGTGTAATATAAAAAATTATCAAATGTATAAAAAACTTTAAAATAGCATAACAATAAATAAAAAATATATATAGACAGCATAAACTAAGTCTACAAGAAAAATATGCATAAATATAAATAAAGGTAAAGAATGAAAGAATTAGGGCATATTATTATGATGATTTGAGAACACTTCAATTGTTACTCAATCAATAATTGTATGAAAGTATGCTCTTCCACGTTGCAGAATCCATTTTTTAATATTTTTTTTTGAAAAACTGTTTTGATTCGATATTTCTTGAATTTTTCGGAAGATTATTGTATAATTTTGGAAAATGATACTTTAGAGATCGTTGCCCTAACGCTTTGTTGGCTCTAGATAGATTTGCGTTATTTATTCTCATGCTACGTGTATAATGAGAGTGGTCAGGTTTATTGAGATAGGATGACTTATTCGAGAATATAAACATCAGCACTGACTTGACATATATTTGTCTAATATACAGCATTTTAAGATCGTTAAAGAATTTATCGGATGTGTATCGGTATTGTTGGAGTAATATTATTTTTAGAACCCTCTTCTGAAGTGCCATCAGAGTCTTTCGGGCCCCACACCATCCCATTATCCTATAGCTCAATAACGACTCTCCGATCGCAAAATATATTTCTTTCAGTTCTTGAAGTGGAAGTATATATCGACATTGGTAGAACTTGTATAAAAGAGAACGTTTTTTTTTTTGAGGTTTTCTGTGTGGACGTCCCATTTCAGACAAGAGTCGATGCACACATGATTTTTGATCAACAGTCTAGGCGTGCTTCTGTATTAAAATTTTTGGATGGTGCATCACGTATGGAAACTATTCAACTAGCTCACGATTCTTTCAAGCTGATATATGAACGATTATATTATTTATCATCAAAATTGGTAATATCACATTTCCATCACACTTTAACATGCGGATGCTCTGAATGACAACATTCAACAAGAATGATTATAGAATCGTAAATTCAAACAGAGACAGATTCTATAGTGTTCGTGTGATACTTGGTATCATAAGAGAGCAAAGACATGTAGTAAGGATAATAGAATAATGGGAGAACTCTACTTTTTATTATAAACTCGTTCTTCATTACCTAATTCTCCTGTTCCTACACCTCAACAGCAGCACTATTGGTGCAATCGGATTCCAAACCTGACAAAAGAAAAGGGAAATCTCTGTACTTTTATCTACATCACTAACATTGCAAAAAAAATGTTTTTTTCGTCAACCTGTTGCAACCTTTGAGAGACCTGTGCGAGCTAGGGAAGACGTAGCCCTTACCCTTTGACGTGTGATGCCATGCACAAGACCGTTGAAACAGTAGATCTAACTCACGACCCTACGCTTTAGAGATGAATGCTCTACCAGCAAACCACAACGGCCAATAGACATGAAAGTACAAATCCAAAAAATAAACAGTCTGAAAATATCAGTGGATATCAATCTCAATGCGTCCAGACAAATCTTATTTGTTATGACATTTCAACTGTTGAATCCTCTTCATATTTTTCACAGACTCCTGATGAAAATTATGGATGAAGATGATTTAGACAACCTCGGTGCCAAAGTTCTTGGAAACGTGTATTTGACTTAACAGGCTAAATATTTCCTTTGTGAAGAGAATATGAATATCGTAATTGACAGATTCATGGTTATACCAAATATGAAAATATGTTGAAAAAATCGATGGCAAATCTTCCAGAATAGGATATTTTTAGTATTCATTCCAACTCGCTTCAGAAAAATTCATGATGCAAAACATGGTTGTTTACGTTCCTCATATTCAAAAATTTATTTTCACCTAGAGCACTATGATTTAGCGTGTTTCAGGTTGATATATTTCTATCCCATCGCAGACAGCTACTCAATTACCATCTCTTGAAAATCAATGCCTTTTAAAGGTATATTCCAATTTTATTTTCAGATACCACATTCAACTCGAAGACAGAACCTCGCTGTTCTCATAAAGATCCACTATCAGTATCAACACATAAATTATTCTAACATAGCCAGTCAGTATTTTGTTTGAATTATTTTTTATAGTTGTTGAGGGTTGAGAGTTTCTTACTTTCTCTGCAAGTTCCATTTGCCTTTTTTACTTTGAATATCAAATACCCTGGAGATATAAAATGAAATTCATCGAATTCATTCAACGCTATATCCTAGAAATTAATCCAGAGAGGTGTAGTGAGACTATGAACGTGTCATTGTCAAAGAAAAGTGTTCACATTCATGGACAAATTATCCTTATAATAAATATCGGAAAAATCTTTCCAGGTGATAAATCTCATCAAAATTGTCTATATTTCAGTCACTCAACAATTTTTGTCATATTCTAAATAATATATCATATCGATTTTTCGTCTAATTAAAAACCAGATTTTGTAAGAATAATTGCAGTCCAAGAAGCCACTCACCTGACGAAGACTTTTTTCTTAGCTTTGCAGAAGTTGATACTGTGATCCTAATGGTAAAATTACAATTCATCTATTAAATCTAAGATGTTCATATTTCCAATTTTGGGGTCAGCACCAACTTGCATGCACTTCACTCTGATGTTCACTAAGAGATGCTTGTTGAATAAATATTTCATTTCACGTTAAAAGGTAAGAACTGAGTCTTCCCTGGCTCACACAAGTCTCTCGAAGAATTCCGATGGCTGTGCGTAGGGGTGCAATCGGTGGACGGAAATAAAAAAAAAACATTCGAAGTTTTCCAGTCACAAATTCCTTACGCTTTTACATATTACAGTTACAGTTTAAATAAAAGATGTGGAATACAGGTAGTATTGATAGAAAATAGAATGAGAAAGTACACTGAAAAAGCATTATTAATTGGCCATTAGTACTCAGGTACTGAAACTGTAATAACATTTTTACAGAATTGATAGTAAAATTCAGGCAAATAACAATTGTCATAAAATAGCCAACTTTAATTACTCAAATTCCACAGGTCTGTATTAATAGTATATGATGATTTTCGGTTGCCCGGCTCGCTTATATCTGGTAAGTAAGTGCCTCAATTCTCAGCGACACACATCTGTATACATGGTCACTTTCCAGATATATCTTCCCAGATTTATCATCCCAGAGAAACAATATACGTATAGCCATGTTGCAAACACAAACTCGTTCATGTCATAGAAATCAATATTTCTGATAAATATTCCACGTAAGAGCATAGTGGTGTTCTGCGGAGGTAAAAAAGATGAGGCTTTTGAATGTAATCCGTTTATAGAACGTCTGCTGTTAGGCTGCGGTTTGCCTTGATATGTGGATCACGCTCGCGCTTTGTCCCTCCTGCATACCGATAAGTCTCGCGATACAGCCATCGTACGTTGATGACGGGCTTAGGCCGGTTCTGAGTGTCGGGAAACGGTGTTGATTAAGAATTCAATAAACACCAACTTTTTGTTGTATTTTTGGGGATATGGCTTAAAAACACAAAAAATCAAAACTGGGTTGAAATGGTTGGAAAACCACACGGAAAAAAAAATTTAATAGTAGCAAGTAAAATTTGCATACTACCAAGTGAAAATTTGCATACTATATGGGACAAGTACATGCTTTATTAGCCACAAGAAAAATTAGATTCCTGAATTTGATCACTTGCTGTTATTGGTGTAATTTCAGGAACGCAATGAAACCTAACGATATTAAACTCTTTACGAGAAGCAGACTTTTCATTTTATAAGCCTCAATCTACGTTTTGTTTGCAGTAGGTGCTCAGTTTGATAACTACTAGTGACAGGTAAATTTACCATCGATTAGGAATGATTTACTCTCAAATAACTCATATACTTGAATCTACTAAAAAATATATTAGTTGCTACTATACAGTATTCTACTGCAGCAACATTTTAGATTATTATAGTAATTTTAATTTCCTTGGCCTTATCGAAAGCCTCACTTTTGGGTAGTTTATCACTGTCTTACCATTACTAGCTTTCATTTATCTTTGGTATCAGGATACAACGGACTCAATTCAAATATCCACTTGCCCTCAGTTTGGGGTTATTAGTTCTTCAAAGAAGGGTCATTTGTTTTTTATATAGCCTTATTTTCAATACATTCATTTCATTCTTGAATTTAAAATTACATGAAAGGATCGGTTGCACCAAGGTAGCAATGATTCAGTTTATACTATAAGAAAACGTACTTGCATGGCATATACAGGCTAGCAAAATACACTACTCACGAAAAACTGGAGAAAGAGATTGCAGTTTCATGACAATATTTTTTCATAAACTATAAGTTGATGAGGAAAGAAGTATGAAACATTTTGACGGTTCATTTAAACAAATCATCGCCTCTTGCCATACCCTTACTGAATCACCCAGCAAAACCTTTTTCATAATTAAAAATTTCGGAACTTTGTTGAATCTGTATTAATCAGTATAAATGAATGAATAAGCAGGCAAGCTAATGACTTTCCTCATTACGATCATAATAAATCCAAGTTAGCATAACAAAATGTAGAATCAGAACGTTCTGAAAATTGGAAATAGAAGATAATGAAAAAAGTTCTATAAATTTTTAATATTTTTATTGAAACAAAACTCTTGTTCAGTCTTTTGGAAAATTTTCCTAATTCTATTTATTATACATGAAATATAAATGTTAGGTCAAAATCCACATTCAACATACCAACAAGTAAAATACATAAATCAAACTAACACTATTCACACAACTCACAAAATAATAGTATAATTCCGGCACATGTCCGTCCTCATACAACTACTAACTCAAATGCTGAAATTGGAATGAAGCCAGTGTTTCGAAAACGTTGATGATCAGTGCAACGGTTACTACCGATTGATCCCGAACTGGTCGCATATCAACAAGTAGGTGAACAGTTTCATTATCGTAAGAACACCTAGCTCTACTGCAAATAAACTGTTGTATTATGTCTGTAAGACGAGTCTCTGTTGTTATGATATACTTTTCAGAAACACAAAGTAGATAAATATGAATATACACTTTTCCAGCGCTAGTAAAATGTTGATCTGACATTATACAAAGTGAATTATCTAATGATCAAAGCACTTGCTGTATGTAAACAATATTATAACGCATGAACTTGTGCGTTCAGAATACCGTTTTTTTAGAGAAAAAACGTTATTTTTTTAATATAGGTATTAATTTTCTTACCACAATCGAAAAAAAGTCAGGAAAACATTTTAGTTGGGACCATTTTTTCCGTGCAATATTAAAATGTCAAAATATGCAGGAATCAATTCTTGGGTCCTTTTTTTTTCCTTCCTCGGATGCTGGTCCTTTCACCAGCTACATCTCAGCCTCTTGGGCTTTTTGTGTTTTACGTGTTAGTTTTAAAGCCCCCACTCCATAACTCTGGTCCCCTGTACCAGTCTGTACAGGTTCTTCACCGGTTGGCTGTTGTATTCTTCGGGAGTTAAATTGTGTTTCCCAAAAATTGCCTGTCTCTTGAAGGTCTAATGCCACGCATTCTGACAGTATATGTTTGGTTGTTTCTGTCCCTTTACCACATTGTCTGCAGGAAAGTTCTCCGTTGTACAGACCCATTTTGTGCAGGTGTTTTCTCATTGGACCAGTGAGAAGACCCGTTATTGTTCTAACTTGATTCCTGCTCAGCTTGAGTAGTTCTTCAGTTTTGTGTTTTGACGGTTCTTTTATGTATGTTTTCCCGTGGTGCATGAATGGGGCTTCGTGCCACCTCTCCTTTTGTTTTCGCTTGACCCAGTCCCGAATGCATCCTCGAATGTCGGATTTATTAATCCCGAGTGCGGGTTCAGGGCCAATATATGGAGTTGATGAGCCCTTTATAGCTAGCTCATCAGCTTTTTTATTGCCCTCGATACCGCAGTGTCCTGGAATCCACATCAAAGTTAATTTGTTGTGTTCTGTGAGAACACTGAGTTCTTCTCGGCATTCCCATACCAGTCTTGATGTCACTTTCGGGTTTATAAGAGCCTTCAGTGACGCCTGGCTATCGGTGCATATTTTGATCCGTGCATTGTGCATTTCCCTCATATTGATTTCTCTCGCGCATTGCAAGATGGCGTACATCTCTGCCTGGAATACAGAGGTGTTTGTTCCTAGTGAAACGCTTATTTGGGAGTTCCTCCCCTCACTGTATATTCCAGCACCAGTTCCTTCTCTGGTTTTGGATCCGTCCGTGTACCAGATCCTCTTTCCAGGTTTGCTCCTGGTATTGTCGTCTGTCCATTCCCTTCGATCTTGCAAGATAGCCTCGAAGTTGATGTTGAAGAAGTATCTAGGAGTCATGTGGTCCGTTGGTTTCATTTCAAGAATGTTGTCTCCCACTATTTCTTTTATCTTGTTGTGATCCGATCTGTTGATCGCATTTTGTTGCCTCAGGAGTCCCATTCTTGACTCTCCCATGATTGCTATGTCAATCGGTGGGAGGTCCAACAGTACCTCCATGGCTATTCTTGGGTCCTTAAAATTGTTACTTTTATATTTTGTCAAAAGTAGAAAATTTTATACAATGGCGATTGTTGTAAGAATGGGTAAATTTGAAGAAACAGATAATAATGTATACATTCATATACACAAAAAAAGTGATGAACAACAAAATGGCTTTGCGATATATTATGAGAATTGACGAGATGATGGCTCTAATCCTCAGAATGTAAAGCAAGCAGAGTAGTTGGTCAAAATCGGTATTCAAAATAGCAGAGTGCAAAGATGTGTGCATGTAAGACAAGAAAAAGAGCTGGTTTCATCTGGTTCCCTGGCGATGTTAATGGTTGGCTCGAAAATTCAGGATATTCTGAATGAAGCCACAAATATGCAGGTGTTCCTGTTGTTGACTCCTTATTTTCTGTCATGTAGTAAGTCTGCATCATATTGAATCGATGACGACCAACAAGTACGAAACACTTGTGTACGGCTGCTGTCCATTTCGAGGTTTATACTCTTTACTGACGTATATACAGGGTGTTAATTAAGTACGTTGACAAACTTCGGGAGGTGATTCTTCGAAAGTTTTCAGGACGAAAAGTTCATATAAACATATGTCCCAAACGGCTTGGTTTTCGAGATACATGGTGATAAAAATCCATTTTTTTCAATATTTTTTTATAAAAGCTTGTTTTTATAATTTTAATTTAATAATTTTTATTCATCCTATATTTTTCAAATTCTGAAAAATATTTCCATCAATTTACAATAATTGAAAATGTTTAATTTTCCAATTTTCCGAAATTTTCTAACGTTATGTGACACTGGAAAGTGTAAATTAATATTTTCATTAAAGCTCCTGAACCGTACAAGTAAATGAAAAAATTCAAGAATACGAAGATTTTAAATGAAACTACATTGATCATTCCTTTCTCATAATATGTCAGTGGAGGCGGAAAAAAGTAATTCTGAAGGGTTGAACAAGGATTGACTCTGAAAAAAGGAGGACCCTGTGAATTATTTGAGAGATGCATTATTTGGTATAGTGCGTACTGTTGAATGGATTGTACTTGCCTAATTTGAACTGATTATGGTCGAAAATGTAGAAGTTCACTCTAAAAAATCTAGAAAAAAATGCATTTTTATCACCCTGAATTTCGAAAACCAAGTCGTTTGGGACATATATTTATATGAACTTTTCGTCCTGAAAACTGTCAAAGAATCAGAAGAAGTTTGTAAACGTACTTAATTAACACCCTGTATATATGCATACCCAAGTGTCCATTCATTGATATTTTGAGTAAATTATTTGATGTGGAATAATTCTTGGTTGGAAACTTTGACTACAATTCACCTTCATAAAGTTTTATCAGATACCTTCATCAGTATGATCTCATGGAACGAAATGATAATTTAAAAGGGACCCATATAAATTCAAAATGCTGACAATCCACGTCTTTTTGTTCAGCGTTCCGTCAGAAGTCTCATAACATTTGGTTCATATAACCGAATGAAGCTATAACCCAATGAAGCTCAAATATCAGGAAGAATTTATTAGGGAAAGGCTATTTGAATATTTCACATGATTTAATGTTGAAATCTCTGGGGACCTATACTGATATGAGTGAAAAAAAAAGTATTGGGAACTTTTCAGAAAAGCTGAACTTATCTTCTCTCATGAATTTTGTCATGGTAGATGCTCTTCTCAAATACAAATAATAATTTTCCTCTTTGTGTTTTTTTTTTTCATACATAGTCCTTCAAATTTCATTGATAATTTTTATCAAACTTCGGTTTGTTCGAATGTTACTGCCTCAGATGAAGAACTTTGAATATTGAAACAAAAGTAATATTCTAATGATATTTGACAAATGAGTTGTATTTGGAAATATTTTTCTCGTTGATTTGGATGGTGGCGTGTGAATCAGTATTTTTGACAAATCAATTTGAATTCAAATCTATAGAAGAAATTAATTAATTTTTACTGTTAAACATTCACAAGGTATCAGTTATGAGGAGCAGTGTTATCAGCAATAATTTCCTGACAAAGTGCAGAATTGTTGAAAACCACTTTCACCTTCCTGTCACAAAAACTGTGTTGCTTAGAAACACCACGAGAGTTTGCTCTCGTTATCCACAACGTATCCAAATTTGGTCAGAATTCTCCTCTTTACATACTTTATGTCACAGACACAAACTATTTTGAAAATTTCTTGCGAAAAATTTCCGAAGTAAGTACCTCTATTCAATTGATTCTTGATATGAATTAGATTATTTTCAATATTATTAAGGTCTTGAATGAACTGTTTTTGTGTTGTTTTTTCTTCCGTTCAGTGGTAAATTTACTTTCTATATATCACACAATTTTTTTTTGAAAAATCTGTATCATCTATAGTTTGTATCGCAGTTGATTTCTGCTAACTTGTAATCTGAAATACTTGGTGTATGATACCTGTAATTGTTTTTTCTTCTGTTGGTTACTTAGAATAAAATGGAAAACCACATCGCTATTGGTTGAAATCACTGAAATGTCAGAGTTTAACATGTAAAAAAATGGTTGTTAAAATATACACTTATTGATTCTTTACCAATAAATATGGGCGTACCTCAGGGTTTTAATTTCGCTGTATATGAACAATATGTTCTCATAACAAACTTTCACGGTTAATTAGTTTGGTCTAAAACATACTAAAATACATAAGCAGAATGTAAAAAATCTATAATTGGCCTGCTAAGTGTCAACATTGAAAAACCCAATTTCAAAATTGTAAAACCCTATGTGAGAGCCTAACTGAACTGAATAAATTTCATTTCAAATTTCATTTAACTTTTCCCCTAATTTTTGATTATTTACTACCCATTTTCCCCCTCCCCCTCCCCCTCCCCTCCAAGATTTTTTCCAGGCGCTTCACGAGAATATTATTTTTTTTATAAAACCATCAAAAACTCAAAATGGCCACAGATTTTCAATTTTCACAATATACCTCTTTTGATCACTTCTTGAGGATCTAAAAAAAAATTAAATGCATTTTTTCCATACTATCAACAGTCCAGCAAATATTTGAAAAACGAAAAAAACGGGACAAACAATGATAACATTTTTTTCTATAAACACCAAAATGTCGAAACCTAATCGATATATCGAAAAAATATTATATTAACAGTTTTATTGTTCTACAAAAAGTTCCTATGAATTCTTTTCATATCCTGAAAAGTAAACGGAATATTTTTTTCAAAGATGGCGACAGAAATTCAATTTTCATAAAAAATCTTTCTTGATCACCTCTCAAAAAATGTAAAATCATTTTTTACATAATATCAATAGTCCGGAAAATATTTGAAAAAACGAAAAATAAGGGACTTACCAAGATCTACAAAAAGTTCCCATGAATTTTTTTCATATTTTTATAAAAACATTTATGTGGAATTTGTTTTTTCGAATTTTGGTGTATTTAGGTCAAGTTAGGTTCGGTAAGGTTATTTGTTGATAATTTTATGCTTGCAAATATTTTTTTTTTTCTTTAAATTCGTATCTCCGAGAGTAAGCCTTGAAAATACATGTTTTAGGGACCATATTGATTCGATAGAGGTCGAGAACGGTATTTTGGACACATTTAGAAAGTGATGAAAATTTTCATATCGTCCCGCAAGTGGCGTTTCAATAAACGAGAGATCTAAGATTGGATAACGAAAAAATATATTTTCCGACTTTATGACTGCATCAATTCAACTATCCATATCAAATTTCATTTCAAATTTCATTACATTCCAAATTTCATTTCAATTTTCATTTAATTTCAGTCAAATTTTGTCGCATTCATTTCAAATTTCATTTACTTAATTTCATTGAACGATCAGTTTGAAAGTAAACTTTACAGCCGTATACACAGATCACGTTGACAGTTGTGTAAGTTCTTCAATAATAACTTGATGGCAGACCCTGTAGAATGCTTCATAAATATCCAAAGCAACTGCAAGATAATGCCCCAAATTGTTCAATTGAAGCATATACAATGAATGGTTGACAGACAAGCAAATCTACCGTTCGTTTTTAATCGCGTGTATCAATGGTATTTTATTATGGATGCGGAATGCAGAACCATCCAGAAGCGAGAAGTCGCATAGCAAGCGACCTCTATCGGCCCCTGTCGTATTTTCTAGAAGGCCGCAAATAATCAAGAGAAGAAATCTATTTGGATATAAATATCATGCCGCGAGTGAAGAGGGCAGATATATAGTGACAGTCACTTGTATAGTTGGCAAGTAGGCAAATAGGAGTACACTTTTCGTTTCCATTCCAAACACCAAACGCTACAATAATAAAATCTAACATCATTGTCCCAACTTCAAAACAAATTAGGTATTTCTGAATTCCAAACTAGATAATAAAAAAGGCGATTTTTTTATTTTCTTTTGTCATGATACCATATAATTTAAGGACACATTTGCCTGCATTGGGAAATAACATTAAACCTCTTCTACAAAACAGGATTGGTGTATCAGTCATCGCTTTACTCGTCTGAATTTTAATTGAATTGGTATTTCCCCGGTTGTTTTCCTTATTATACAATATACAGTAGTATATAGTAAAGTGCCTATTTGTCATCAGCATGGACACCTCCATTTTTTTTCTTGTGACGTAATTTTGTAACAAAAGAAAGAGCTTTGGAAGTCATTGTTTGGAAAGAGTCTAACAATGTCGCAACTCAGTACTCGTTTGGCATTTTCAAAAGGATTTTATGCTGTATTCACCCAACCCACTGTCATCCAAGTAATGAAAGAACTTATTTTGAAATAATGTTAGTATTTATTGAAAGAAAATGACACAGAAAAACGAAGCTGCCACAAAAACCCTGAACAATTGATGAAAAAATATAAAAATGGGAAAAAAACTCACAATGTGCTAGTAACCAGCAGAACCAGATATGGGAGATGAGAAACATCATTGTGACTACTGATAATTTGCAATTTACCTTAACTCTAGATAACGAATTGACTGGATAATCAATAATGAAATAACTACTAACGATCTTGACCTCTCCCAATATTTATTCATTTTCGTCTGATCGCTGAACCGCGAAAGTTTTGAGAAAATACTCATTTTATTAACCGTATGAGTTTGTGAATTTTGCGATGTCTCATGGTTCTATATCCTGTGATTGTTTAAATTTTGGAATGGAATTGTAAATATACTTCAATTTCAAAATATCAAATTTGGGGATCAGAAATCTTCAAACTTTGCATTTGCTCAAATGGATTTTAATTATTTTATAACGATTTTAAATATTTATTATCATAACATCATTTTCTAACATTCCCTCCTCTTGGTTCTTACATTATTTTCTGAAGAATTTGATACAAAAATTGTGACCATTCAATAAAATTATATCTTGCTCACATTTGTACTGATGTTTAAAATAGTCATCAAATATAAAGCATACAGTTTTTGTCTTGAAAAAAAAAAAAACGTGAAACAGTTACAATAAATACTTTATGAATATCATTCAATATTACCAATTCATCATGAGCTTGTGAGAACTCCGTTTTGAAGCACTGTTTAGTTTTTTCATCAATAATTTCAAATATTAGCTTTCCTTGATGACACAGAGAATAGTATTTGATCAGTCAGTCAGTGACTGCAGACGAAACCAAATAATTATGTAACAGTCTAGAGAAACATGCTCTACTTGTGACATGAAATTCTTCGGTTTCATTGTGATATTGGGGTATTTTCCTCTTGCATTTAGTGCTAAAACTTTACATAGGGATAAGAGGTATGTTTATTGGCCAAGAGGCGGTAGTTACAAGGTGAGTGAGATATTGAGTGTTCATCTTAAGTTTTGAAACTGGAAATTTCGGTATTCCCTGTTGGATTTTTTTTAACTATCAAACGATTTCAAAAACACAGGAACAAATATTTTGAGGTCCCAGATTCATTTCGGTCCCTTTCCTTGTCTTAGTTATGACGTCAGAGCCTTTTTTTCAAATACAACCCACACCTTTTTTGATTGAATATTATGTGAATACTATTTGTGACGTTTCAAACTGTACAAAACTTTTTTCAATAAAATCCCATTCGCAGCAACAGCCCTTTAGGGAAGATGACAGACATTGAATTGACGTTTTGATGTTGACTTTCACAAGATTTAAATCAACAAAACCATGACAATTGTTCCGCCATACAATGACTTCCTTAGGAAGTAGTATAATGAGATATATCATTCGACGGTATCCTAAAATATTACCCAACCAACTATTGCTCAGGTGGCAGTTTTGTAACCGTCCTCTAATAAAGTGGCGGCCATTGACGATTATTGATTTCTATTACTAACTTAATTACATGCATCTAGTACACATTCCTAATAATAAGGTAATATCCATACTCAAAGTGGAAGACCAAGTTTATTGGAATAAGAAACACAAAGTCGTCTCCACAAATATTTTTAATTAAAACGGGATCAATGTCCTATTTAATCATAGACATGTTTCGAACATATAAATGTTTATCGTCAGTAATAACAAAAAGCGATAGGAATATGTGGGGAGAAAAACAAACTAAATCATAACCCTGAACTGGTATTGTTGGGTCACTTTTGACCCCTAGCGTTTTTTGGCGCATATATTTAGGTAACACAACGCAATACATTTTCGAGACTGCAGGTATTCCTGGAGGGTTTGACGTACTTGCGAGTGTAGTGTTCACGCGTCAGTTGCCGTTTGCTCTCTGACCGGTACGCACCGTTTGGGTCAAATTTGACCCAACGATACTAGTTGTGTGCCCCGTTCGAAATAGTGTCTCGTGTTCAAAATGACACGTCATCTTACTAACGCCGAGTTGGAAGACATAATAAACAATCTATCTGACTCCAGTGACAACGAAGCACCACTGCAAACCGAGTTTCAAGAGAGTGACAGTAATTTTAGTGATAGCATTATTCAGAGTTTCGAAAGTGAGACTGCCGCTACTGAACGAGACGAGCCGCCACTGAAAAGACGACGATGTAAAGAGTCTCCATCTACAATTGACAAATTTTTTTCTACATATTGTACAACATGCAAGAAAACATTTTGTGAGCATCATTTGCACCAACAAAATTTTTGTAATGAATGTAAAGATTTACATAATTAGTTTTATAGTCTCCTTATTGGTTCCTGAAAAGCCCTCTTTAGAATCGTTTTTTGGCATTTTTGTAATGTTTTTTTCATCGTCCGAGTTTGTTTATGTCATGTTTTTTCTAATCTCACATATTTTCATTGTGTTTATGACAAAAGAAAAATCATTTGACTAAAAACGTTGAACGATGGTTTTTTTCATGTATATTTTTTATTTTCGTGTTTATGTATGGAAATTTGAATAAATGTTGAGTTTACTTCATTTGTAGGTTTGTTTCCTTTAAAGTAACAAATTTCAATACAATTGGTCAAAAAAAGTTTAACCTCTCCTCTTAAATTAGGGCTGGGTCAAAATTGACCCAAGAATACCAGTTGTGTAGCCTTGATATCACTATACCAGTTCAAGGATAATCATAGCTAATCCAGAACTTCTATATATATATATATATATATATATATATATACCGGGTGATTCTCCAAGGTGGCTCACCCCTATAACTTTTTTATTATTGAAGATAGAAAAACGAAATTTGGGGGTTGTGTATTATAGTTCAATTTACATTTTTTGACATATTAACTTGCTTTATCGTACTTCCGGTTCGACCGGAAATGAGCATAACTTTCGATTTTTAAATGGGACATCCTATATATTTTTACTTATTTCGATCGAGAATGACATTCTAAATCCAACAACACCTCACTTGTCAATATTTGACAAATGAAGTAATTTTTATTTCAATTTTCATTTTTTGATCTAGAATGCCATGGATCGTGTAAATCGCTTCATTCTTGATCAAGTAACATGGGAAAAATACGACTTTGAGGCTTTTGACTTCACAGTCGTTGAAAGAATTATTCAAAAGTCTCAAATATGAATTTTTCCAGTTAACGTGAATTTTTCAAATGGAAAGGGGGTGGCTCGTCGGCTTTTTGTGAAAGATCATTTTCTTACGAATAATTTGATACCACACACTTTCACTTTATTTTCACTATTTCTGTGAGCGATTGCAAGAAGCGACCATACCCAATTACAAATAATACGTATTCGGTATGCACTGAGTCCTGTTATTCTAGTTATTCGTGACAAACAATTGAAGCTGTTGCTAGGACTATACCTAAACAAATAGGCCAATGAATATGCTGTCACTTTCAAAAATTCTTTTGTTGCATAGTTCATAATTTGATATGGAAAATTATACTAGAAACGAGAAAATTGACATGTTGCTAATTTACGGAGAAGCAAAAAAGAATGCATCTGATGCAGCTCGAATTAGTGAAAATAAAGTGAAAGTGTGGGGTATCAAATTATTCGTAAGAAAATGATCTTTCACAAAAAGCCGACGAGCCACCCCCTTTCCATTTGAAAAATTCACGTTAACTGGAAAAATTCATATTTGAGACTTTTGAATAATTCTTACAGCGACTGTGAATTCAAAAGCCTCAAAGTCGTACTTTTCCCATGTTACTTGATCAAGAATGAGGCGATTCACACGATCCATGGCATTCTAGATCGAAAAATAAAAATTGAAATAAAAATTACTTCATTTGTCAAATATTGACAAGTGAGGTGTTGTTGGATTTAGAATGTCATTCTCGATCGAAATAAGTAAAAATATATAGGATGTCCCATTTAAAAATCGAAAGTTATGCTCATTTCCGGTCGAACCGGAAGTACGATAAAGCAAGTTAATATGTCAAAAAATGTAAATTGAACTATAATACACAACCCCCAAATTTCGTTTTTCTATCTTCAATAATAAAAAAGTTATAGGGGTGAGCCACCTTGGAGAATCACCCGGTATATATATATATATATATATATATATATATATATGCCATTTGAGCGGCATATTTAGTCATAGTGTAATGTTATGTACTTTTATGTTCAATAAAATAATTTATTATTATTATTATTATAGTTCATGAAGAATGATTATTTGTTATAATATTGGGGTAGACCCCAGAATAATAAGGCAATTAACATTTTTGATGAGTTGCAACAAACCATTGCCTTATTATTCTGGGGGTCTACCCAAATATTATAACAAATAATCATTATTCATGAACTTTGGAAGTTCTGGATTAGCTATGATTATGATTTAGTTTGTTTTTCTCCCCACATATTCCTATCGCTTTCTGTTATTACTGAAGATTTACATGTATATGTTCGAAACATGTCTATGATTAAATAGGACATTGATCCTGTTTTAATTAAAAATATTTGTGGAGACGACTTTGTGTTCCTTATTCCAATATACATTTCTAATAAATTCTAAAGATAGGAGCTATTGAGTTCTGTCTGGAAATTAATTGAGTTCTGATAATTCTTGCCTTTCCAAACTTTTTAAATTTCTAATTTAATTTCACTCTGTTCATTTCACCACGGAATATTTCAAAATTATATTCAGAGTTGTGATTTTCTGTAAGCAGATGGGCAGCAAGAGTTAGATTTATTTTGCATCAACATAGCAACTCCTATGTTCAGATATTCGTTTCTTGAAAGTTCTACCTGTTTGTCCGATATAAAACAGTGAACAAGTATCACAACTTAATATATCCACTAATTCCTAGTTTATGAACTTTATCCTCATTGTCGTTGTTATGCTTGCACAAAGTGTTATTTGTCTCAAAACAATATCGAAACCATAGAAAATTCTCCATTTTGTAACCAGATCCACCTATAGGGTTAATGTAATAGGAGGAGAAAAGTCACAATTGAAAGAACGATTCCACAAATTTTCAATCATGTTGAGCATTTACTATTTTATGAAACAGTGAGAAGTGATCGCTTTCCAAGATTAGTATGTAAGTTTCAGATTCGTATTTCAGCTTGCTAGTTTTATTGAATTGTTAGAATTTTCCACAATATTGTGATCTTGTCAATGAGGGTACGAGCAAGCTGCTTAGAACTGAGGTATGTATTGTAGAGCAAAAGTTCTTAAGATATCTGGTCAATGATGGATTGTGAATGAATTGTCGAATAAACTTGAGATAATGCCTTCTGTATTGAAATGTTCTGAAAATATTACTAAGTAGTATCTTTTTTATCGATGTGTTCCTACACTGGATCTTGGAAATGAGAAAATTTTTGTAAAGAAACAACCTGTTCCTTCATTTGAAAAAATGTCATTTTCATTGTTTTCGATTATGATTTGAAATTATTAACGTTTTCTTTAAATTTAGATTATGATATAATGGAATCAAAACTGCTAGATCCATTAAGAAAGCTGGCTTTCAAATGCGGTACCTTCATGGGTCTAGTGGTCCTTCTTCACTGAATCTATGTCAGTATACTGAAGATGATCCTTAAAATACAATATCTGCTATAACAAGAAAGAATGCTCTATCAATGATGCATCAAGAGAGTATAATTGTTCGTAAATCAACTCTGAGCTGAAACATAGCGGTACTGTGCCTCTCTCAGTACAATTTCAGGCAATGAAGTGGTGAAACACTGGATTTTAGTCAAGGTAGTTGGTATTTCGTATGCACACGAATGAGGTGCACAATGGCTTTCAGGAAGTTATCAGAGAAACCAATAGAAATTGAAAGAAGGAAGTCCAGAGAAAAAAATGGCTTGAATTTGTTTGACTCTGATTTCTAAAGCAGAAAAAATATTGAAGAGAAGGAAAAAGATAACCACTTGGAAAAACTATGAGAGAAAACTTGACTAAACATGCCGAATCAATCAAAACTGAACGAACCAACATCTATTCATTTAATGGAAATTCATGAATTCAATGTAGATGATTTTGTATTAGTTTCCTATGAAAAAAAACCTAAATTATGGAAAAATCATCTATTTCGATAACAATGGCGATTATGAAATTAGGACCATGGTGAAAACTCTGAGAGAAAACTGCAAGTAGCGAAGCAAAGCTCTGAATTTGAGGGGAATATATGAAGTACCCGGAATATCAGAAACCGAGATCTAGTCACCGGTTTAAATTAATTATTGAGAGTGTTCCAATCATGTTACTTTATTTTAAACAAATATTTATGTTCAATAATTTTCAAGACTAAATGTAGTTTGGGTAAAAGTTGTAGATTTATTTATTTAGGATTTTCGAAATCTTTTTTCCTTTTAGAAATATCATCATCAGTTGGTTTTTGGACTGTCACTCAGTATATTTGAAAAATCACACAGCCAATCTCTCTTTAAGTGGATCGACTTCAAGAAGTATTGAAGAAGTCGCGTGTGGATACATTTGATTACGACGTTCCAATATTTGTCAAAACGGTATTATATAATGAGATAATATAATATTTGTTCGAGATTAACATACACACGTTACGTTCTCGAAACGACATATCAATTGGAGAAAATATTTCTTAGTCACTAGAAAACATCTTTCGCCCTGATTTGACGCTGAATTTTCTGCATGATACATTCGACTTTCTAGTCTAATCTGAATTGAAGCTGATAATAATAGTAATTGGACTGATTTGTTGACAGAAAATAATACCTAGAAAATTTGAAGAAAAAATTAAACTGTCAATATGATACAAGATCGGTCAATTACTCTTGAAGTTTTTGAAGAAAACCATGCTAGCAATTTTTCGAAATAAAATTTGACTACAAACTGGATTTGTGGTATTTAAAAATCGCTATAACCGAAATTAAATGAAAACTAATAAAAAAAGTTATGTCATGATGAGCCATTTTTGTACATTAGTGAACTTGCTGACTATTGACTTCAATAGATTTGACTGTTTTCGTCTTTTGTTTTGCCGACTATCATCTGAAGAAATACGAATTTCAAAGTCTGCTATTGAAAACATTTTGTCATTTTAAATCTGTGACTGGAGCGTGTTTATAAAAAACAAGTATTGCCAATAATATGAATAAATGTTGGTTAGAAGCGTTAACAATTCAAACTGATTGCGGCATTATCGAGCATTGTAAATTACAATATTTCACACATGTGGTATACAGGATGGTTATCCGAAATATTCCGATAACGTAATACACATTTTCGTGCTGTATTTCTGTTGGAAATAAATATTTTTTTTATGAAATTCAGTGAAAAACCCATTTTGAAGTATTGAAACTCAGTGGCATAGAGAGTCAAATTCCTTTTGAAAAATTTGCTAATATATTTCATGGATTTTTGGCAAAAAATTAATTTAAAGTGTAACTTGTCCATTTCAATTTCATTTCCAATTTTTGGCACTGAAGTGAAGCAATAAATGTCCATCCGTTGAAAGAATGAACTTGTGAATCAGATAATAAATAACAATTGAAGAAGGTGCTCAGCTTTCAAATAGGTCACTCTGTATATAACTATTTAAGCGGACAAAAAAGCAAAATTTATTTTGAATTCATCTCCATAACATGAAGAATAACTCGAAGAATAATAATTCTCAGTTATACAAAGCAATTAAATAATTATGATTTTTGTGGAAAGTAAGAAAATAAATAATGTAAATAAACGTTTTACCTCAGGGAATTTATTTGCAATTCATATTTTTTCTGCAATGTATGCATGTACATGTAACCTAATCTTCGAAAGAACTATTCAAAATATATTTGAGGAAGTTATCCAGAGGATATTGTCAAATGAACGGCAATAAGTTTTAGGAATACTAGTTACATACGTTGATTTTCGTACCCATCATACTTTTCCATTGTTCATATACCGGGTGTCCATGAAATGTAGCTCGCCCCATAACTTTTTTGTTTTCAAAGTTAATGGAATGAAATTTGGAGGATCGGGTTGAGGCATGAAACTGCATTTTTTGACATTTAAATCAACTTCACGCAAATTCCTGATTCACCGTGACATAAACTTTCGATTTTTAAATGGGACACCTGGTATATTCTCAGATTTTTTGTCACCCTATAACATTAAGAATAAAACCATGTATCATTTGTTACTGTTTGTACCCATTTTTTATTTCAATTTATTTTTTATTGAAGAGGGCTATGGAGACGTTCAAATAACTTGTTTCAGTCCTAAAATGTTTAGAAAAACATAACTTTTACCGCAACAACTTGACAACAATTTTGTTCCAGTTGTGTTGGTCACAGGCTACATATATCTTATTTTAACCTCATTGAGATTCTTCATTTAACAAAAGTTACAACGTTATTCTTTATATTTTTAGTTTTTTTTATCAATTGTTCTCTAACAACCTTATAGTGTGCGGTACAAATTAATCGTATTGAAATGCTTTTTTTTCTAACCCGACGAGCCATCATGTTGCTATTTGAAAAAAAAAATAGTAATGAACAATTTAAAATTCAACTTCACATAGCTGAACTAATTTAACCGAAAACAGTAAAGTTATGTATTTCTAAACATTTTAGGACTGAAACTAGTTATTTGAAGGTATCCATATAGCCCTCATGAATAAAAAATGAATTAAAATAAAAAAATCGAAAATGGTTACAAAAAGTAACAAGTGATACACGGTTTTAATCTTAATGTTATATGGAGACAAAAAAAACTGAAAATATACCAGGTTTTCCGTTTGAAAATCGAAAGTTGATGCCACTTCCGGTGAATCCGGAATTTGCATGAAGTTGATTCAAATGTCAAAAAATGCAGTTTTATGCCTTAACCCGATCCTCCAAATTTCATTCCATTATCTTCGAAAACAAAAAAGTTATAGGGGCGAGCCACATTCCGTGGAAACCCGGTGTATTTCATTCGCCATTTTTCACATCTTCCTCCTCCTCATTATTTTCTTGATCCTCTTCCTCGTCATAACATTCTTCTTCCTTCTCTGTGTATTGCACACCAATTTGAATTATCACAAAATCCCTTCTCACATCCCAGGTAGCACATCATTTCGGCTGAATCTTGGTTCAATGTTGGGCCAATATAGATATATTGTATATGAAAAAATGATATTGGTCCAATATAGGTGAATATTCAAAAAGCAATATTATATTAAAAATATTGGTGGAATATTGGTTGAACCTGTTTTGAATGTAGATTGTCACATGTGATATTGTGCCAATATTGTTTGAATAATTTCTACCAATATCGATAATACAGTATTGTCTATATATTTTTTTTCACATCTAGAATAAATATTGCAATCCCAATATTCCAGTCATATCGATTCTAGGGATAAAATCTATATTGTATTTTTCAAGATTGACAGCATATTGGTTGAATATAATTTCAACTTTATTTAACAAATTGTAATAAACTCATTTTGGGTCAAAATTGGTTCAATGATATTTACCAATATCGTAAAACAATATTGTCTTCTCATTGTTTTCAACATCTAAAATAAATATTGCAATCCCATTATTCCGTTCATAACGATTTTAGGAATAAAAACTATATTGTATATCCAAGTGTGATCACACATTGATTGATTATTATTTCGCCAATACCCAAAAAATCTTATCAATCAATATTGGGTACATATTGGTTCAATAATATTTACCGATATCGTTAAAACAATGATGTCTCCATATTGTTTCCTTTATCTAGATTAAGATGAATTTTGAATATTGGCCGAATATTCAATGAAATATGTTAAAATTATATCATGATAAAACATAAAAATCCGCTAGATAGCTCTACATATAGAACTTCTTCTAAAACTTACAAAGATATTTTAAATACTTCCCATAACTTGTTTTCAAGACAGCTTACTCAGTGGTTATGGCGATCAAAAGGCACACTCTGGTGTCTCCTTGATCAACTAAAAGACATTTAATAATTTACCAAGGTATATTCACTTCCACCAATATATCCAAATGATATTGAACCAATATCGATTAATGTTTTGAGGCCATTATTGCATCAAGAATATCTCACCAATACTATCTTTGAAATGCCTAAACAATATTCGACCAATATCGCAAAATGTTCACATTTTACTTTTCGACAATATAACGTGTGAATATTGTGCCAATATTGTAAGAATATTGTACCATATTGTGTCAATATCGCCGAATATTTTGAGGCCAATATTGCTTCGAGAATATTTCGCTAATATTGTTCAAGTAATATTGGACCAATATCGCCGAATGTTCACATTTTTTTTTCTCGCCAATATTGTATTTCAAATATTTCGCCAATATGTTCACAATATTGTACCAATATTTCACCAATCTAGGTGTGCTACTTGGGATGCACTTATTTCATTGTCTCTTGCCAAATATCTTAAATAGGAAAGTTTTTTGAAGCCTTTAAAATAACTGTTCTTTGATTGAATATTAAACATACTTTTGTAAATGTTTGTAACATCCCTTTGGTAATGTTGTTTTCAATTGTTGACATCAAACTTTACAGGGTCAACGAACTAACACCTGGTTTATTTATGAAGAATATTATAAACATAAATTGAATACGCCCTTATATTATACCATCCAATCAGAAACAATCAATTTTTGTATGGATTTGAAGGAATAAATGAAAATATATATCAACATATCTGTTAGCATCAGAGAACATCATGAAACTCTTTGGATTTGAGAGCGATCCAAAAAACT
This sequence comes from Chrysolina oricalcia, assembly GCA_944452925.2. Lineage (NCBI taxonomy): Eukaryota > Metazoa > Arthropoda > Insecta > Coleoptera > Chrysomelidae > Chrysolina > Chrysolina oricalcia. Next base: position 61,067,999 of record OX101814.2, read on the forward strand.
TGTCCTCATTTGTGGACGGTATAATTGAAAGGTTATGTTTGTGAACATCATGCCAAAGTAATTATAAGCTGACTTGTTCCAAAGTCAATCTCTTCGATTATTTTCTTCATCATATATGAAAATGACTCTGATTTGCTTTGAAACTTTTCTACATCTCAGCATTGAAATAACACAATTCATTTGCAGATGGTTATCGGTGTTGGTACTCCTCTGAAACTGGGTTCTAAGCAGTCCATGGCGATTGGATGGAATTTTCAAATGCAATATATGGTACCCACCAATCTGACAGTACTGCAAACTTACCCTCCGGATTATACCGGTCGAAGGAAAAGGAATGTCCTGGAAAGTGACCGCACCATGATATACAGAGGTGTTGAAGATGTTTTGAATGGGTATGTAATCTCCAATTATTTTTCATTTGAGAAAAAAGAAAAGGTGATTGATAAAAGACTCTTTCAAAATAATATGGAAAGGAGTCCATTGACAAGTACATTAAAGAAAGAGTTAATTGTTCACTTGATGGAAAAGTAGAAGATTGATTGCTAAGACAGTAAATATACTTTGCTCTGCTGAGTTTAACATACAGGATAAACTTTGACCAATTACAGAAAATGAAATGGTGTATCATGTGAATCATAATTTTTTTTTATAAGGATCTGGTTAGCTTTGTTACAAATATTCTCAAATGCTCAACTTAATCATCTTCATTCAGTACTCGGTGGTAATTTTTACTTCTAAGTTTTACCGTACTAGTTTCTAAAAACCATGCCACCAAATTAAGAACATACCTTTGAATTCCATCATTAGAAATGGTGCTCTCCGAATGCACTTTCCAACCTCTCCTTGAATGAAAATAATTTCTATTCGTTTTTTAGAAAAGTATTGCTCATTCTCAGTGTATTTACTGATCAAACTTATTTTTTAAAAGCTCAACAAGTGAACATGATTGAATTGACAATATAGTACAATATAGTACAGTCTCCTTTTCTAAGACTCCTCTTGTAGGAGTAGCTGAAGAAGGTTGACTTCATCTGATGAGGTGTTCCAGAGACAACAAAACTGTAGGAGCAACTAGTTATTGAACGCAAATCAACTATTTCAATATTTTATATTAATTTTACGTGGTGACTCTGCCCGTCTGAAGAGTTGGCAAGGTTGCCATCCGGAACATAGTCTCACAATAATTTCTACTATTAAGTGAGGCACCACAGTTATTTTTTTTCAAATGATAAAGTGGGAAGTGGGAAAGTTCTAATTGTTATTAGAATTATCATTGATAGCAAATTATATATTTGGAGATGTTTTCCAAGTATTTGCATTTGTCTAACATGTAATTGAGGAGGAGCAGCAAACTTCTGATTCCTCTGGATAAATTTGCATTTGGAATTCATGGCCATTTTTCTGAAAAATACGAAATTGTTCAGCAATATTTACAGTGGCTATTGAAAGTGTAGGCTACGGAGCTGTTTCATTTCATAACAGGTAGTGGAAATAATGTATTTATATTAATGGAAAACTGTTTTATTATTGAATTTACAAAAATATATTCTTTGTGAACTGATAATGGTTGGTTCGCCAAAAAAATCTGTTTTACGAAAAGTCATCAAAATACAGAAAAACTTCATGGTGAAATTTCGTTGTCATTCAATGGAGTATTCAGAAGAGATCCTTTTTAAATTGATTCTTCAAAATGATTTTCATTTACATCTCACTTGTACGTCATAGTCTCATCAAATCGTTTTAGATGAGATTTTCTTTGGGAAATGAAATATTGGCGTCATATAATGGATTCATAAAAATATCTCAGCATTGAATGGCTTTCGATTTTTCTGTTTTTCATCATAAAACTTTGTTGCACGATATATAAGAACTACAGCTTGTTGAATCTGAATGGTCCATTAAATGACAATAATTTACGAACCAAACACTCAACATAAGAAGAAGAATTTATTTCAATTTTCATTATGGAATAATTTTCTTTTATGAATGAAAGTACCAATATTAATTCTTTTACCGAATCTCCCATGATTTATTTTCAGCTATTGTCAAATCAAGAAATGCTTACCAAACTAATTTATTTTCAGCGGTTTCATTAACTAGGCTAGGAAACATCTCATTACTTCATTACCTCAATATTTGGTCAAAGTTCAATGATCAGTATAATACAACAGGGAAAGAAAAACAGAACATAAATTCTAACAAATACAAAAAGTACAGAATTGAAATTAATTTTTTTGAAACTCCGAAAATAAATGTGGACACAATCAAGAAAAAAATAGTTGAATCTGAAATGGTGTATTCACGATCAAACAAAAATTATCTGGAAAATATGAAATTCACCAATTACCATCTATCCAAATCATGCGATTTTGTTAATTTTTCAGAGCGGGAATCGATGGAAAAGCGTGTATTTGCCGAAGTATATGCGAAAATGCTCTAGACAGTATGAACCACGAAGCTAATGGCCTTTATGGACTACTCTTTCATATTGTTTTTACGTAAGTATGCAAGTTTAATGCATATACATCGACGTTAATTTTCACATTCCGTTCACTCATGATTATATTTACGAGTAAAGTGGTGGTGGTAGCATTTGATTTTATGTTGTGATTTTGAGCCACTGATATTGAAGGGTTAGGAATTTTTTCTTCCGTATAGCGTTTCATGAAATTATTGTATGTAGTGCGATTCTTGGTTGAATTTTCTTCGTGAATATTTTCTACTGATTCAGTCTCGAAATAAATCAGGTGGAAGGTGCTGTGGAAGTAACCCTTGTCGTTTGGTTGGAAATCGAACGCTCTAATATTACTCATCCATGGTCCATGGACCGTGGAAGGACCGTTTTTATCGACTAGGTCTATCTTTGAAACTCTCTTTGTTTGGTGAGATTTTATTTTGTATAAAATAATGAATAATTATATCTTATTCTATAACAAAAACACGTTATTTCAGACTACATTCACAGCTTTGAATTCATGTCTCCCCATTGCGTAGGAATGTTACGTTTTTGACATATTAAACAGGTGTTTTACCTGTTGGGTGACTACCTTCATCCAGCTTCATCCAGCTTCAACAGCTGGTATGTTATAAGGTTATAATGTATCTGAATACGAACTTCTTTTGAAATCAACTAATTCCTAGTAAACTATGACCATGAGACACTGTGTATTATGAGTCATAAAACACGGTCTGATGTTGGAATGGTGAAGGAGAAACAAGAATTCTAGTTAGCTATCGACCCCATATTTGTAATACCGAAAGAACAATTTGGCCTATCCACAATGAATAATACGTTTTATTCAGCATCTCAAAACGAATTTGAAATTGGCGAAAATAAATCTGATGTGATCAATACCCAGTTGACGTGTGTTTGTTTCATTCAGTAACTCTTTTCCTGTCACAGCCTTCTCAGCAACTGTCATAAACACCGAATAAATCCTCAATTTCGGAAACGTTTATAATTTTATAACATAGTAGTCCAAGATCCCAGGACCGTCAGACGTTACTTATTTTTAAACGAACGAAATGTGTAGTGTTAGTATGTACTATTTCCGTATGCCTACCTGCTAGCTTGGCCAGATGACCAGTCTTCAGATATTAGGGAATCAAGGCGCGTGAAAACATTACTTACTTTAGTTGAATCGTCATTATACAGATATATTCATGTAAGGCCTGATTGGTTTGTGGACAGTGCCACAGGTATCCACCCCGGAGCTACAAGTTCAAATCTCGTCTCCGACAACTTTTTTTGTTGTTTTTTTTTTAAATCCGGCCAGATGCGTCACACTAGCCATCTCAGTTGGAAACGGCATCGACTCTGGGAGGATTTGTGGACTCTAGTGTGACGCGTCTGGTTGGGTTTAAAAAAAAATGTTGTCGGAGATTTAAATTCGAAGCTCCAGGGTGGATGCCTGTGGCACTGTCCACATAACCATCAGGCGTTACTGAGATATATCTGTTTAATGGCGATTCAACTAGAGTAAGTAATGTTTTCAGGTACTTACCTTGATAACCTAATATCTGAAGAATGGTCATCTGGTCAAGCCAGCAGGTAGGCATGCGAACATAGTACATACTAACACTACTCAATCGTACACATTTCGTTCGTTTGAAAATAAGTAAAGTCTGGCGGCCCTGGGATCTTGCTCTATAGGATCTGACATGTTTTATAGCACTCCATGTCTTTTCGGCATCTAAAACAAACAAGAACACTTGAGATTTTTTTCCTTGTCTAATATGACTGATAACTTAATAAGACCCTCATAAAATACTTCTGCAACCTAAAAATTACGAGAGTCTCACCTCTTATATTGCAATCCCAACATCATTAAAAAATATTGGTAACTTTTCAGGCCTTCCTATGGTGATGGAGAGATAGACCCCGACTTAGATCCTACATATCTAGATGCCCAACGAGCAGGGGAATATGGAGTTGATTGTTCGACGATTTATTCCAACTGCAATTGGGAAGATGGTCTGCTGGGTTTCTTCACAATTCTTGATCACGAATATGGTTAAATAATAAATCTTTATGTAGAACTCTTTTGATTTTTTTTCATCGACCTAGTACTCCATATTTTGAAAAAAAAATTGAATTAAAAAAAAACAAAATGAATATTATGATGATGAATTCAACACCGCACTAATCTTAAGGAAAACTGGTTGTGGTGAAAATTGCTGAAATTTCAGTAATTCTTATTTCAGATATTTTGTCATTGGAATGTTTCGAAGTTTGTTTACAATACAAGGAGAATAAAAATACATAAAATACAATAAATTGCAATAATATGCAATGAAATACAATAAAACACAATAAAATAAATAAAATTATATAAGTAGCAAGTTGTAAAAACATTAAGGAAAGTAGGATGAGTAAAATACTTGTTCCGAGAAAGTGTAGAAATTCACATAGATATATAGATGATATACAAATACACACATACACATAATTTTCACATATACAACACTAAGGGCCAGTCATTTCAGTTCCAGTTAAACTCCAGATAACTAACTAATAGTTTAGATGGTGAATTCTTTAAATGACGTTTGAAGTATCACATTCTAACCATTAGGTTATTAATCCGGAGTTTAACAGGAACTGAAAAGACTGGCCCTAAATATGATAAAAACTATCTAACGTAAGTATGAGGACGTAATTTGAGTATTGAATAAAAGAAGATGATAATAATAACAAACCATGAATTCAAAGGTTATGTAAACAAACCATCTGATTAATCAATGAAATGTAACTTTTCATTCATATTTTCATTTCTATTGAGCTATGTATCCTCTAGGACAGGCCAGGTCAAAATTTTTTTACTCATGCTTATAAGTTTATCGGCTTTGGGTGCTAAGAACTCGTTTAATCTTTGACCTATAGATTTTGTCATGAATGGAATTGGGTGGAGAATTTTTTGACGTGTATTACAGTCATGATTATTGTATTCATTACTTGATCATGTAGATTTGGTACTGTAGATCCCCAACAAATTAAAATAAGACAGTGCAGATTTACTGCTACTTCATAATTCGAAAATGTCTCTGTTTTTCAATTATATTCATCATTCTCAAACAATAATTCTGGAAATCATTAATAAGTAATCTGGGCATTATTCCACATCTTAGAAATGCAAAAACATCACTCTCCGTGACAATACTATGAAATATTCAACCATTCTCTCAAAATACAGTAGCAGGTAAAACATCCTGATTGCCGAATAAGCCAGTTTATTCAGCATTACGACCCTCTTTACTCAGGCAAAGTGAAATTTGACAGAATATACATAATTCTGTTTGGAATGCTCTGCCACGTCAGCGGCTCTGGAAATCTCGAACAGAGCCATTTTTGGGAATTGGGCAAGAAAACTCGCATGTGGATTATTGCGCAAAGCAAATATGCTCGGGGATTTAATGAGCCTGATCAATGAACATTTCTGTTAACTTTCCAACGAAAACTGAAAACTTTTGATGATGAAACATGTGAAAGGGTGAACGAAGTTCAGCAGAATATACAGGAGATTTCATAATTTCTTCATTGGTAGTTATCGTTATAGGCCAATCAACAGGGCTATCAACTTCAACTTAAATTGCTCTGCCGATAATTTTTCTTTAAATTGTAGAACACAGTATGCACATTACTTCTGAGAAAAATTATCACCACCAGGGGGGTGGAACCCCCCCAGAAAACGAGTTGAAATTAATTTTTGAGGTAAATTTAAATAAAAAAAATAACTTGATATTCAGAAAGAGCACAAATTTTTACATAAAAACTGTCCCAACCAAAATTTTGAGAAATCGCACGGTACTCTTGAAAAAAATTGTTGAATTTATATGCTTTCGCAATGGGGCAGGTGTTGCGCCGGCTCCCGCCAACGTGCATTTTTTCAACCAGCGCGTAAGTAAAGTTCTATAACTCCTCACATAAATGTTCAATTATGATAAAACTTACGTCATTTTGCAGATAAAGTTCGCAGCTTTGTATTCTGATATTATTTATATTTATACGCGCAGTTGCCAGCTGTAAAATTGCAATTGAAATTCTTATAATATTAAAGTTCCTGACTTCGTGAAATAATGTTTGTGATTACTAAAATAATGTCTTGTAGCAAGTAAAACGAACAGTTAAGGAATACTTCATTGTCAAATTGCTTAACGTTTAACCAGTCCAAATAATGTTGGTTTAGAATACGAGTGTATTCAACTCAAAGATAAAAGCACGTATCAACATGAATGAAAAGCCAGTTTGCAGAAAAAACCCTGCTCTTATTGAAACTATTCATATAAATTTGGTTACTTGTACAAATTTTAAATGCAATCCAGTCAATCTTTCAAGTACCTAAAATAGAGGTTACTCGGCATTTGATCGCATTATTGTTCTAGGAAATAAAAATAAAATCAGTCCTTGATGGAATATGGGGATTCGAGACCAAGGAAGACAGTGCACCAGAGGAAACTGTCCCGAAGTGTACCTGCTTTAAACTCATTGAGATTCTAAAACCTGAAAAATATCGGCTTGGGACCTTGTCAATGCGGCAGCTAGCGCGCCGCTGTATAGTATACAGCGGTGCGGTTTTGTCGGTGCTCAGTGGGCAGTAGTCAACGTTGCTCTATATAAACGTCGGATAATATAAAACTCTGGATACTGGGATAACATCGATAGTCTGAGACTAGGAAACATGTCTTAGTGCTTTGTCACTGTTATTATTTGAAAGTGGTGAGTTTATTTTTGAAATATTTGTTTCATGTTCAACTCAGCTCTGTTTCAAAATATCGCAATGTCAGATATGACTTACATTTCCAAAATTCCAAAGGTCCACCTAGTAATTCAGGAGAAAATTCCAGTTTGTTATTAACATTTTATTGAATGGAACTTGCTTAAAATGCATAAATGATTAGGATTTTATACGCTCGTTAAAAAATTTACCTGTAGAATATAAATGTTGAATATGACATAGTTGTCATATGAGATACATCCTGAAAATTGGGGATGTGAAAAGAGTACCACTTTGAAACCAATCGAAATGACAAGAAAAGCAGCACCGGATTTAATTTTAAAAATGGTTTTTTGTAATTGCACGACCGGCTGCATCAGAGACTCCTGCACATGCAAAATGAGTGGACTAAAATGTACCAATGTTTGTAATAAATGTACCACAGATATCTGTAGAAACTTGGCAGTGATTGTACCGGATTGTAAAGATGAAGACGAGGAGACTGAAGATGAAGTAGATGATGAGTTGTATGAGTGAATAAATATATTTTCCTATACATTTCTTGATGGTGATTACTTCGATATCATTGAAAAACACTCTCATATTTCGTTACCTCCGGTCCGCGATTGATGTATACAATAAGTTGATCTTCTCTCGAATTGGCCTAATAGTCACAGATTTCTGTGCAGCATGTGGCATACCTATATGGATAGTTTTGACGACATCCATATTCATCAATCTACGACTGTTGAATTGAATTGAATATTCAATTAAAAGAAAGTTTAATCAAGTAAATTTTCAGAGTATAGAGTTGTATGTTTCTGGAATTCTAATCTACCAAACATCCAGATGCATCCTAGGTAGCACATCATATCGGCTTAATCTTGGTTCCATATTGGGCCAATATAGATATATAGTAAATTAAAAATCAATATTGGTCCAATATGGGTGAATATTCAAAAAACAATATTATATTAATAATATCGGTGGAATATTGGTTGAACCTGTTCAGAATGTAAATTGTCACATCTAGAATAAATATTGCAATCCCAATATTCCCCTCATATCGATTTTAGCAATAAAAACTATATTGTATCTCCAAGTGTGATTACACATTGGTTGAATATCATTTCGCCAATATTCAACAAATCTCAATAATTAATATTGGGTCAATATTGGTTCAATAATATTTATCGATATCGTTAAAACAATATTGTCTTCATATTGTTTCCTAGATCAAGATTGGGATGAAATTTGAATATTGGCCGAATATTCAATGAAACATATTAAAATTATATCATGATCAAACCTGGATAAAAATCCGCTAGGTGGCTCTACATATAGAACGTCTTCTAAAACCTACGAAAGTATATTAAATACTTCCCATAACTTGTTTTCAAGACAGCTCACTCAGTGGTTATGGCGATCAAAAGGCAGACTCTGGTGTCACCTTCATCAACTGAAAGACATTTGATAATTTACCAAGGTATATTGAAATTCACCAATATTTCCAAATGATATTGTACCAATATCGATAAATATTTTGAGGCCATTATTGCTTCAAGAATATTTCAACCAAAACTATTTTTGAAATATCTAAACAAAATTCGACCAAAATCGCAAAATTTTCACATTTTACTCTCGACAATATAACATATTGTACCAATATCGCCGAATATGTTGAGGCTAATATCAGTTCGAGAATATTCCGCCAATATTATTCAAGTAATATTGGACCAATATCGCCGAATGTTCACATTTTTTTTCTCGCCAATATTGCATTTAAAATATTTCGCCAATATGTTCACAATATTGGACCAATGTTTTACCAATATAGGTGTGCTACTTGTGATAGGCGATCTGCAGGACCAATCAGAATAGTTTTAGGGTTGGTAAAATTTTGTAAGCTTTTTTGGTTCGAGTGAAGTAAACGACCCCGCAAACACCTTATGGGATTTGGGTCCAGGTGGATTTTTTTGAATTTTTGGTATGATGTAGTCCATGTTATTCTCAACTGATGTTACCATTGCGCCAACTCAAAAAAATGAACAGTTTTGCTGCTAGGGGGCGTGGAAATCACCCCTAGCGCAGATTAGACTATTTATTTTTGAATCCGGTAACAATATGTTCACTTGTATCATTGTTGCTAAAGTTGCACAATATTGTGCTGTTTTATAAAAAAAAATGTTACCCCCCCAACTCCTATTACGTAACGAAAAAGAAAATATTTCTTGGGTGCTTTTAAATGTATCGTCGAACGTTTAAATATGCCTTAATATGGGAAATAGCAGTTTTGTATGATTATCCCCCCTCAACCCGAAAGACACAAAATGAAAAAATTTTGGTGGATTTTTCTGAATTTTTAATATGATGTAGTTCAAGCTATTTTGAATCGAAAATAATTGGGTGACAAACCCTGAAAATCAATAGTTTTGATGCTAGGGGGCGTTGAAATCTCATTTTGCTCAGAATAGACTATTTATTATTATAGGCTGAAACAATTTCTCTATGTATTGTAGTTTAGATCATGCTGAACAATTGTGTGATTTCTTATAAAAAAAAATCTGAAACCTCCCCCTTACCCCCAACCCCTATTTTAAAACACAAAAAAAAATTATTCTTGACTACTTGTAAATGCTTTATCAAAATAAATGTTTTATCAAAATAAATGTTTTAATCAGTTCAAATAATGAAGGAAATCGTACAGTTGTTTAATTTAATCTCTCCCCTCTTCCTTTGAATCCACCAATATTTTTTTGAATGGAGGAAAAGGTGAAATTGAACCACTGTACAGTTTCCCTAATTTTAGCTGATTTAAATATTTATTTTGATAAAGCATTTACAATAAATATCGTGTTTTAAAATAGGGGTTGGGGGTAAGGGGGAGGTTTCAGATTTTTTTTTAATAAGAAATCACACAATTGTTCAGCAATACAATACGTAGAGAAATTGTTTCAGCCTATATTAATAAATAGTCTATTCTGAGCAAAATGAGATTTCAACGCCCCCTAGCATCAAAACTATTCATTTTCGGGGTTCGTCACCCAATTATTTTCAATTCAAAATAACTTGAACTACATCATATTAAAAATTCAGAAAAATCCACCGAAATTTTTTCATTTTGTGTCTTTCTGGGGGAGGGGGGATAATCATACAAAAGAGCTATTTCCCTTATTAAGGCATATTTAAACGTTCGACGATACATTTGAAGGCACTCGAGAAATATATATATATATATATAAAAGCAACCAAGAAATATTTTCTTTTTCGTTGCGTAATAGGAGTTGGGGGGAAGAAGGAGGGGAGTAACATTTTTTTTATAAAACAGCTCAATATTGTGCAACGTTAGCAACAATGAAACAAGTGAACATATTGTTACCGGATTCAAAAATAAATAGTCTAATCTGCGCTAGGGGTGATTTCAACGCCCCCTAGCTGCAAAACTGTTCATTTTTTTGAGTTGGCGCAATGGTAACATCAGTTGAGAATAACATGGACTACATCATACCGAAAATTCAAAAAAATCCACCTGGACCCAAATCCCATAAGGTGTTTACGGGGTCCTTTGGATCCTTTGAGGAATATTGATTGGAGTAAAATAATTTAATTTTTTTAAGCTAAAACCATGCGTCGTACAAAGAAAACTCATGGAATCAAATTTGCTCAACAATGAATGAGGATCTCAAAAGTGATTTATATTTCAAGAGAAAGCAGTGGTGTACTATTTTTTCTCCAAAAATATTCAATGCAAAAGCCGTACGGACGCCACTGGTAGAGAAAATGAAAATTTTTCTACATAACAAAATGCACCTTGATGCATAGAAGACATGTATCAAATTTTATAGATATATCTACAATATTATCTCAGTTATTATTAAAAAAACTGATTTATTTTCAAAAAATTTTCACCCTGTATCTCAAAATTTAAGACTCCTAGTACAAACGTTCATGGGAAGTTTTTTTCACAAAATGAGTCAAAGCATCACCCACTCAAATCTTAGCATGTCTTTAAGAAAAACTCTTTATTTTGGTGAGTACTTGGCAAATAAAAGAAAAAATTAAATTTCCCGTTGCTAAAGGCTATCTTGAGCGCGGTTACAGTATATCGCATGAACGAAAAACATAGGCGAAGGATCCTTGAAAATGATTAGGGGCAAACTTGAAAATTGCGGGTTAGTTACTGCCGCTGGTCCGAAAACAAATGTGGTAATAATGTGCAAAATGTCCCATTTAGAGTGAAAGAAGGGCGATATAAAGCACGCCAAGAACCTTTATTATTATGCGCCTTCATTAACATAGCTTTGTAGCTCTGAAAATGTCCCGGTTGCAGTTTTATTCCTGTTTACGATCTCTCAAAGAAATCTGGGAAATGGAAATGTTGCCGTTGAAACAGAGGCTTTTTGAGGGGTGGAATATTGTGAAAATTATTTCCGTTTCGTTTGTTTTGCCGAGTATATACTGAGGACGTATTCATTACCATATTTGCTGATTGATTTACTTCCGCTGTTATATCTGATTACATTCCTCGCTTTTTGAAAGGACCCCATGACTAAGTATTGATTAAAAATTTGATTTTGTGGAGGAAAGGACCCCGCAAACTCCTGATGGAATTTGGGTCCAGGTGGATTTTTTTGAATTTTTGGTATGATGTAGTCCATGTGATTCTCAACCATTGTTACCATTGCGCCAACCCAAAAAAATGAACAGTTTTGCTGCTAGGGGGCGTTGAAATCACCCCTTGCGCAGATTAGACTATTTATTTTTGAACCCGGTAACAATAGTTCGACTTGTTTTATAGTTGCTAATGTTGCACAATATTGTGCTGTTTTATAAAAAAATTCTTACCCCCTCCCCTTTTTCCCCCAACTCCTATTACGAAACGCAAAAAAAATATTTCTCGAGTGTCTTCAAATGTATCGTCGAATGTTTAAATATGCTTAAATAAGGAAAATAGCAGTTTTTTTATGATTATTCCCCCACCCCCAAAATGACAAAAAACGAAAAAATTTTGGTGGATTTTTCTGAATTTTTGATATGATGCGATGCAGTTCAAGTTATTTTGAATAGAAATTAATTGGGTGACAAACCCCAAAAATGAATAGTTTCGGTGCTAGTGGGCGTCGAAATCATACCTTGCTCAGAATAGACTATTCATTATTATAGGCGGAAACAATATCTCTACGTATTTTTGTTTTATTTAATGCCGAACAATTGTGTAAATTTTTAAAAATTGAAAATCTAAAACCTCTCCCTTACCCCCAACCCCTATTTCAAAACACGAAAAAAATTCATTCAGGCACCACCTCAAATTCAAATTGTGGATGTCTAATTTTTATTTATCTTCAAGATATTCGCCCATTTAATTGATATTCAAAAAACATGAACTACGCCCTACTAAGAAGTCAGCGAACTCCACCAATATTTTTCTGAAGGAAGGGAAAGGTGAAATTAAACAACTCTACGATTTCCTTAATTTGAGCCGATTTATTTTCATAGGGCATTTACAAGTAGTCGGGAATACATTATTTTCGTTTTTTAGAATAGGGGTAGGGGGTAAGGGGGAGTTTCTAGATTTTCAATTTATGAAAAATTAGACAATTTATCAGCATAATCAAAAGTAAAATCCGTAGAGCTATTATTTCCGCCTGTAATAATGAATAATAGTCTATTCTGAGCAAAGTATGATTTCGACGCCCCCTAGAACCGAAACTATTCATTTATGGGGTTTGTCACCCAATTAATTTCTATTCAAAATAACTTGAATTGCATCATATCAAAAATTCAGAAAAGTCCACCGAAATTTTTTCGTTTTGGGTCATTTTGGGGGTGGGGGGATAATCATAAAAACACACATTTGAAGGCACTCGAGAAATATTTTTTTTGCGTTTCGTAATAGGAGTTGGGGGAAAAAGGGGAGGGGGTAAGAACTTTTTTTATAAAACAGCACAATATTGTGCAACATTAGCAACAATGAAACAAGTGAAAATATTGTTACCGGGTTCAAAAATAAATAGTCTAATCTACGCAAGGGGTAATTTCAACGCCCCCTAGCAGCAAAACTGTTCATTTTTTTGGGTTGGCGCAATGGTAACATTCGTTGAGAATAACATGGGCTACACCATACCAAAAATTCAAAAATATCCACCAGGACCCAAATTCCATAAGGCGTTTGCGGGGTCCTTTGATTCTTGACATGTTTTTTTATGATTTTAACCATCCACAGTTTGAAAAGACAAAATGTGAAATTGAAAAAGTCTATTGATAGATAGACACATCGATGCTTTGTTGATGTTTTACTGATTAAAAAAAAAGTCATGCAATAAAGGGTTAGGGAGTGTCTCTAACAGGAACACATTGTATAAACTTTTTGTGGAAAGAAACAGACGCTGATATTCATGAAGAAATATAAGTTGTGGAAAGACATTATGAGTATATTTATATTTGTTTGAAAGTGGTTGACAATGTTTCACTTTGAGTAAGGTTATTCTGGACTTTCATTGTCTAAAAAAGAACAAAGAAAAATTCAATTCTCTGCAATTTTTAATCACGACGTTTCAACTGTTGAAATCTACAGTCGTTATCAAGTGTATAATGCGACAATCTCAAGGATACTTCTTATATATGCTGTGGATAATTTTGTGTCATTAGCCTAGGGGTTATTTGGCGGTATTCAGGTAAGCTTGTTAATTACTGTGCCAGGTCCTTCCGGTACAGCATTGTTAATTCTTATCGCAATTTCAATTGATCCATGCCACTAATTAAGGGTTTCCACACATTACGGATTTCTATGCTGGCCTGACTAAAGACTTTGTTGTTCATAATATATGCACTCTCTTTAAACTTCCATCTATACCAGCCCTCTTCTTTATGGATGACTTCGGCTTCAGTCCATTTTATGTTGTGTTGGGTCGTCCAGACATGATCCGCTATTCCTGACTTTGATGTTTCTCCTCGTTGAGTGTTTCTCTTGTGTTCAGCGAGACTAACGCTAAGTGGTCTCTTAGTTTCTCCGAGATAAGCTTCGCCGCATTCACAAGGGATGCGGTAGATGCAGTTTTTGGAGTCAATGTCAGCGTTACGTGGTCTGGTCTTTATGAGATGGCTGCGAATAGTGTTACCTGCCTTGAAACATGTCCGTATTTTGTATTTCGACCCAATTCGCATTCTTGATATTGTCCAATTCGATGGTAAGACTTTTATCTGTGTTACATAGGTTGTAGGCACGGTCCACCAGCGATCGAATAACCCCTCTCTTTGTAGCACCATGATGGTTCGATTCGAAGTTCAGGTATTGTCCGGTATGAGTCGGCTTTCTGTATACTGATGTTTGGCACTTATCATTGTTCCTTTGAACTTTCACGTCTAGAAAAGGTAAACCGTCTTGCGTCTCCTTTTCCATCGTGAAGTTTATGGACTTTCTGATGTTATTCAGATGTTCCAAAAAGACGTCAAGGTGAGAGGAAAATCGAGGAGGTACTCGGTAAAGGTGAATACAAACGATTGGCTAAAGATCCCACTGCAACGATAGAAAGAAAGGTGTACCATACGGTAAAAAAGTACGAACAATTTTTCTCAGATAGAGAAAGATCAATATTGACACCACACCACAGCAAGCCACCGCACCTTTATGGACTACCAAAAATCCACAAGGCAGAAGTTCCTTTGAGACCGATAACCAGCTCCGGAGACTCAGCTACCTACAATCTAGCCAAGTTCCTACTGCCGATTATCCAACCACTGCAAGGCAATACCTCGACGTTCGTGAAGAACTCCAGGCACTTTGTAGAGATCCTGAAAGAGGTCAGAGTAGCACCAGGAGACCAATTCGTCAGTTTTGACGTGGAAAGTCTCTACACCAACGTCCCGGTAGAAGAGGCCTTGCAAATTATTCGGAAAAATCTGCAAGAAGACACAGAGCTGAAGAACAGGACGAACCTACCAGTACGTGGCATTATGGACCTGCTAGAATGTTGCCTGCGAAATTGTTATTTTCAAGAAAAAGACCGCTTTTTCTCCAAGGAAGACGGACTACCGATGGGATCCCCATTATCACCCTTGGTAGCAAACATCTATATGGAATGGTTTGAAACTTTTGCAACAGAGACAGCCCATAAGAAACCTCAGATGTGGTTGAGATATGTTGACGACACGTTTGTCATATGTAACCACGGAGACGAGGACCTTGACGTCTTTTTGGAACATCTGAATAACATCAGAAAGTCCATAAACTTCACGATGGAAAAGGAGACGCAAGACGGTTTACCTTTTCTAGACGTGAAAGTTCAAAGGAACAATGATAAGTGCCAAACATCAGTATACAGAAAGCCGACTCATACCGGACAATACCTGAACTTCGAATCAAACCATCATGGTGCTACAAAGAGAGGGGTTGTTCGATCGCTGGTGGACCGTGCCTACAACCTATGTAACACAGATAAAAGTCTTACCATCGAATTGGACAATATCAAGAATGATCTGCGACGAAATTGGTACCCCAAAAAACATATAGAAGAGGTTCTAGCTCGGAGGGGGGATAAGAACAAGAAACCAGATGAGCCGACACAAACCACCCTGTGCGTTCCTTATGTTAGAGGTCTATCGGAAAAAATAAAGCGAATTGGGTCGAAATACAAAATACGGACATGTTTCAAGGCAGGTAACACTATTCGCAGCCATCTCACAAAGACCAGACCACGTAACGCTGACATTGACTCCAAAAACTGCATCTACCGCATCCCTTGTGAATGCGGCGAAGCTTATCTTGGAGAAACTAAGAGACCACTTAGCCTTAGACTCACTGAACATAAGAGAAACACTCAACGAGGAGAAACATCAAAGTCAGGAATAGCGGATCATGTCTGGACGACCCAACACAACATAAAATGGACTGAAGCCGAAGTCATCCATAAAGAAGAGGGCTGGTATAGAAGGAAGTTTAAAGAGCATATATTATGAACAACAAAGTCTTTAGTCAGGCCAGCATAGAAATCCGTAATGTGTGGAAACCCTTAATTAGTGGCACGGATCAATTGAAATTGCGATAAGAATTAACAATGCTGTACCGGAGGGACCTGGCACAGTAATTAACAAGCTTACCTGAATACCGCCAAATTACCCCTAGGCTAATGACACAAAATTATCCACAGCATATATAAGAAGTATCCTTGAGATTGTCGCATTATACACTATATTTATATTGTTCATATCACTGTTGCAAATTACTGGTAGAAACTGGTAATCGATGACGATTGGAAATGTTTTCTAATCGTTTATGGCAAAATGTTTTTCCCAAATGTTCTCTTAACACCAACCCATCATCCACTGCTCTGGTTATTGATAAACAAGGTCAAGAAGATTTGAGATAGGGATCAATAAATAATTATATAAAAACATCTTGCAGGTTGCATTTCCCAAAGTTGACAGATACATAATCGAGCATGTGGTATTTACAGGGACTGTTTTTGTTTCTTTTGTTGAAAATGCAAGGTGAGGAAATTGTCGTTTTTCTTGATTTTTTTGAAGTTTTGAATAACTAATACGATTTTGTCATGATTATCATGATTTATCATATTAGTTTAGTAATAAAATTTGGTGGATATGAAATTTTAACGAGAATAAAATTAACACAAAAAATATTTTTGGATACAAGTTAGTATTATTTATACTATTGAAATAAAAAGTAGAAAATTTCAACATCGTGTGGCTTCTACTCCAAGTATAATTAAGTTTCACCTCAAGCTTTTGAGAAAATAGTAGAAATTTTCAAATTTATTTGTGTTTCATCCATAAAATATTGTTTTTTAGTTTTCAATTTGATATTTTATAAATAAAAGCTCCACTTAACTAGATGCATATTAAATACAGGCCAAGCTACAAACATTTTTGACGGTTCGATGATTTTCACTATTTTGACGGATTTTTCCAATTTTCGTTTCGTCAGTTTTCGCATCCCACTTTGAGAATGACAAGGATCTGAGTGCCTCTACTGACATTTTCCCACGTCTTGAGTTTCCTATGCGTTCTTTATATAGTCTTCAAGAGGGCAATAGGGATATTTTCGATTTTATTTTAGAGTGTTTCCGCAATTTTTTTCGAGAAGGATGGGGTACGAGCCTCCCTGACTGACATTTCTTTTTCGTCGTAATTTTGACTGTCCGAAAACGTAGGAAATTTATCCGTACTCGTTTCCTTTAGCCTTCGGGGGCTAAGGGGTGAAATTAAATAATTCGACTTAATATTTTCACTATTTTTACATAGTTTTTGAATTTTACTTTCACGAGTTTTCGAAACATCTTTCAAGGAGGAAGGTTTGAGCAACAATCATAGATGAGTGCGTGCCCAAATATACCAATGACCGAAGTAGAAAAAACTTCAATTTTGGTTCGATGAGGACGAAAAATTATTATTGAAACAAAATAACACATTCAGAACATTTTGATTGTATACAAAGTAATGTAAAAAGAATTGAGGAATACTTAAAAACTTGATTAGGTTGAAGACTAACAGATTTGTTGAAATGGTTGGGGTCGAATTAATTACCGATGTCCATCAAATTTGAAATATTGTTATTAAAAGTAGAAAAATGTTGACTTTTGGGAACTTCAGATATAGAAATGAAAGAGAAGACCAAGACACAGATAGAGACCAGAATATTTTTTTTCATGTATTTTATGAGACTCAAATTGGAATATGATTTAAAATTACATAATGATAACAACTGATGTGATGAACAATTTTTGCGACATTAGGAAAATGAGTAAATCGGATTAAAATTTAAAGAAAGCGGAGGATATTGACGAAATTTCACCAAGCTTGTAGCAATTTACTAAAGATACCACTTCTTCAAAAACATTTCCTCATCTTTAATCCGGATTAGTAGAAAACCAACCTAATACCACCTATTAACAGGTGGTAGAAAATGAGGTATATTGAGAATTATTGACCTATTTCCATAAAGTCTGTTTCTGTCAAATTATTTGAGCAAATTAATTATACACGAATATTCCATATATCACTGATTTGTTACCAAATAATCAAATTGACACTTTTGTGTTGAACACAATGGTAACACATCAGGTGAATTTCTTGTTAGCTGTGCTGTTCCTCAAGGATCAACATCGGACGACTATTATTTGATTTCTTTTCCATTTAAAAATTTTCTGAACGTTTGCTTTTTGCTGATGAATTGAGGATATAATATGAATTCAGAAATTCATACATGTACATACTATAAATTAATCATAGTACTCACTTGTAATACCTAAATTGGAATTTGCGGATATAATCTAAGGTCAGATTCTCAAATGTTTACTACCTTATGTCGCATACGACAAAAGATCTCCATCGCCTTTATCAATTATGTATTGAAAGGAGATGAAGAAAATTTGTCGCATTTGAGCAAGCGGCCGAGAATAGATATTTATGATATAAGGATCATAATTACGATCATTATGGTACTAGTTGTGAAGATTATCAGACGAGGCTTCAACCGAGTCTGATAACACAGCTAGTACCATAATGATTATATATGATCCGAATTTCAAACAAAATTCTATATTCCGACGATTTCTTCAGAAATAGATTTCTTGATGCATTGCAGTAAGTTATCTGAACGTAGCTCAGTTTCAGTAATGTACGTAGAAACGTAAGGTAATAATGGAATTGTTTGTTCGTATACTCATGTCATTGTCAAAGTTACATTTATTGAAAATTTCATAAAGAATTTTCTCTACGACAGTGCGTAAACTAACCTTTTACGAACTGCTGACAGTGCGTAAAGTAATAATTATTCGCTCAAGTGCTTAAAAAAATCACCTGTTCGTAAAATCATCAAGTGCATGAAGTGCATGAAGTAATTTTTTACATTTATGCATTTTTGAAAAATACAGTATTTTGCGTCAAAGATAACTCGGTCTTTATTTGATACTACGACGACAATTCACATCATTAATCATTCAAATTAATGATATAATTGCTACAATTTGGCAATATAATAACTGTCGAAGAAAAAACTTTGAAACACTGTCGTGAAGGGCTTTTTTGTACTAGCGTGTTTGTTAAACTCGGCTGCGCCTCATTCAACAAACTTCACGCTCATACAAAAAATTCCCACTTTACGAACTTGTATCATAATTAGCTATTTTCTACGACAGTTCGTAAACTAAGCTTTTACGCACTGCTGACAGTGCATAAAGTAATAAAGTAATACTTCTTCGCACAAATGCGTAAAAAAATCACCTGTACGTAAAATTATCAACTGTGTGTAATAGTTATTTACCTAACAAGTGCGGAAAGTAGTACTTTTCCGCACGCGACGGCAGTTGCCGTCAAGGGCGGAAAAGACGTTTTCCGCGAGAGTTTGATACAATGTTTTTCCTAAGAGTGTTTTTGTCCATCTCATTTATGAAAGAAAAGGTTTTTATTAAACAAGATTTTATAATAATACTAAAAAATGACACATAAGACAGAATAGTTACATAGATCATTTAGTTAGTCCTAAATATCCTCATTTCCAACAATATAAAAATCGTGCGGAAAAGTAACTTTTCAGCACCAGTGCGGAAAAGTAACTTTTCCGCATGATTTTATCTTTTCGCGAGATTTATAATATGAGATCGAATCTAGTCTATTAACGACTGTTTGATAATAACTTTCCGATATTCCGTAATTTTCATAAAATTAATTTCAAATTATAAAGTAATTCGCTATTTTCCTAAAACTCCAAAATCGAAATGAACGATATTTTTTGAAACCATTTTGCATTAGCTCCCACCTTGAAAAATTCAACTCAACAATCAGTTATAAAAAAATTAGAGCCTTTGAAACATAGGAAAAATTAGAATATGTATACTGTTGTGACGTAGAATGTCTTCACTAGATTCTAGTATTTTTTGTTGAGGTAAGTTGATAGTACTGATATGAATCTGACAACAATGGAACCGCTGACAATGGCTGGCATTGTTTGTTGTTCTTGTCGTGAAATTGTTTTTGGAAGATTACTTTTACAACTTGTAAAAATGGAGAAAAACTTTTTTAAAACTAGCAGTGGAAATTTGCCACACGTAAATTTTATACGCATTTTTATCTCGCAATCCAAACTATTCGAGAGTGGAGATGAAAGGTATGAAATACTGTTTATTCGGAATTCATTCTGATGGCATGATTATCCTTTATAGGGCTGCTTGATCAGGCTATGATAATGATGTTGTGGGTTATATGCAGATGAAAAGGTAGAGTTCTATTTGTATCAAGTGCCGAATAGTTCCTGCGCACAAAGTACGAAGCACAAAAACTATGGTCCCACTGTAGTTTTTGTACTTTTGTTGTATTTTTATAACCAATAAAGACCCTCATTATTATTGAGCAAACCATACTTTGCTGTAGCTACTATTGAAGACAGTAATGATGCAATAGAAAATTGTGACTTGAATCTAAGGTAAGTTTCGGATTATTACCGTTTTCGAGCATACAACAATTACAACATAGATTTTGGTATATTTTGCTGTCACTTTTTTTATACTGGTTGCTCCGTCGAACCGATAAAAAGAGTCCCGTATCGGTGAAAGGTTATTCAAGAATCTATAGTAAATATAATATCAGCAATGCATTTTTCATCAACAGTAAGAGCTCTGACAGATCGTACATTAAATGACATTAGTGACTTGACAATAGTCAATTGACAAATGCCTCCACGATTCCAACGTTGTCGGATTGTGTCAGTGACGTAGAATGTCTGTGGGAGAACACTTCTGAAATCCGAATTTTCATAACTTAATACAGGCGTTAAACGATATGAGAGAATTAAACAAATATATATTTCGATATATTTGAGATATGATGATTTCAATGACACACATTTTGAAATTTAGGAAATCAGCGAATTTAGACATTATCAAAATGAATAGTGATATTTAAAATTTGACATGATTTCATATGGTATTATAGCAATTAAATTAATATCTGAAATAGCTCAGTTGGCAAAGTAAGGGAGCAGTCGTTCTACGCTGGTTAATAGTTAATGGGGAGTAGGTGGTTCGAATCCTGGGGAAAGTTACTTTTTTTTAAATCGATGAGAGACTTACTGTTCAATTTTCGTTATATTTTTCAATATTTGTATATTCAATGACGACATGATAGAATCTGTCATAAAAAAAATAATTCGCTCGTGCTACAAAATTTTATATACCTATCTACTCGTGGGAAATGTATGTCATTTCATTCTCATTGTACAATATACTAATCTTGAATTAAAATATTGTGCTTTAAAGAGAAAATCTTGCTTGAAATTAAAAATCGTGCGGAAAAGTAAAAATTGTGCGGGAAAGTAAAAAATCGTGCGGAAAAGTTACTTTTCCGCACGCTCGTAGGAAAAGTAATTTTTTACACACTGTTCATACATTTATGAATTTTTGAAAAAACAGTATTTTGCGTCAAATATAACTCGGAAACCTTCATTTGATAATACGACGACAATTCATAACATTAAACATTCAAATTAATGATATAATGGCGACAATTTGGCAATATAAAAGCTGTCGAAGAAAAAACTTTATATGAAACACTTCCGTAAAGGGCTTTTTTGTACTCGCGTGTTTGTTGAACTCGGCTGCGCCGCATTCAACAAACTTCAAGCTCATACAAAAAATGTATGAACAGTGTGTAAAAAATTACTTTACGCACAGTTGATGATTTTACGCACAAGTGATTGTTTACGCGCTCGTGTGAAAAAGTTTTACTTTACGCACTGTCTTAGAAAAAATATAAAATTAATTGCTCGGTATCGTATCAGAACTTACTGTCAAATAATTAGATCTCATCAACTCTTTATTTCATGTGCAATAAATAGGAAAATCCTGTAATATTTGGAGAGAACATTGTGAGAGCCGAGGGAAAATAGCTAGGAACTTCTTTTGAGTCAGTGAGTTCCCAAGATGTGGTTTATATTGGAACAGTGAGCCCTATATTATATATATATATATATATATATATATATATATAAAATATTCTCCAAAATGACCACTTACAGTAATATCTCTTCTAGCTGAATCAGCAGCTGCATTTCCACAGACAACAGGCACGAAAAACTACTTTGCAGGAATGGAAAAGGTTTGTTATATCAATCAAAGATAAAAATTTGGTTTTGCACCACAGGTGGTTATGTCCAAATTCATCATATTTTTTTTCTGCTTTCCACGAATAAAAAAATTATTTTGTATCTACAAAGATGATTCATTTTATAATAACTAGATAATTTTTTAGTAACGGTAGATTGTCTGAATAATTGTTTACAAATTCAAATTCATCGTGATCTTTTTTCTTATCCTGACGAGCCACCATGTTACTATCAGAAAAACAATGGTAATGCAAATGTGAAAATTGAATTTCAGACAACAGGTGAACCAAAAACAGTAAACTTGTATTTTTCCGAAATGTACTGAAAGTGGTGAACGTATCCATAGAGGTTTTTGAAAAGACTGGTGTTGAAAGAGAGATGGCAGAGAAGTTTTCAAACCATTATAAATTTAGATCAGTTGATATTGAATGTACCTATGTTTCAGCAGCGAAGTGGTCGAGGTGTTAGAGCGTTTGGCTTCCACCCAGACGGTCCGGGTTCGATCCCCGGTCGTGTGTCACTGAGCTGAAGTGGTTCGGATTCCACTTTTATTTAAACTGTAGGTCCCGGATCTCCCTTGCTCGCACAAGCTCTGCTTTTGAGGGGTTTTCTCCGAAAACCTGGGAGTTTCGTAAAAACAAATTTTACAAATTTTTTTTTTTTTCACTATGGTGGTATAGTTGGTTTCTTCTGTTTTCCATACAAGATATGACAAATTGGCTAACAAAATCCAAAGTTTTCACTGAGCTGCACAGCAACTAATCACTACAGTACTTCAGATGGTCATTAAGCGGATTATAATACATTATGTGGATTAACAAATTTTTTAGACAAATATTTCGACAGACTGGGACGTTCTAATGTCCAATTTTCTGATGAATTATAAGAAACTCATGACATCAAGCTATCGTTCCAGAGTCAAATCTTATTATTTTCAGGTAACAGGCAGTCAGGCAGTGGAATTGTGTCGCAGACGATCAATGAAACTCGCTAGCATACGGAATCAAAGAGAAAACGATGATATAGAAAGATTCTTGTTACAGAAAGGTTAGTATAAGTACTTCTTTCATTATTATTTAATAAATGATGATTTTCTTACAGTGAAGTCATCACATATTTTCGTAATGATGATTATAACTATTTTTTTTGGTGTCTTGGCATCGACTGCTATGGTCATTAGCCACGTGTTCTGGATAGGCCTTATTACTAACTCCATGCGCCACCTTAGGAGCAGCACTGTTAATTGTAACGCAACAGTGAATCGTGCAGGACTCGCCCCAGTCGAGCCACGAGATTTTAATAATTTAATCGGTCAAATTGAATTAAAAAATCCCAGCCGTAACTGGGGCTCGAACTCCGGACCTTTCGACCCAAAGTCGGACGCTCTAACCACTGCGCCACGCCCCGACATGATTATTACTATTATATCATTTTGTAAATTTCTTATTCTTTTTGGACTGAATTTACATACACAAACTAGCGAAGAAGGAAATAATAAATAAGTACTATGAACCATGGACTTATTTTTTTTAGATTTTCTTTGGTTTTTCAAAAACAACACACTGTAAGCCAGATCAGACAATTTTTATTTTTCTCACTTCAAAGCAATGACAATACTGAGTAACGATTGAAAAAAATTGAAGTTAGGACCTGTTATATCATTCTCTCAATCGAGTAAATAATACTTTCTCAACGATTTTATTTTTAATAATTGTTTTTTTTCTATAGAGTGCTGTATTAGCCATAGTAAAAAACATTTATTTGCACTATTTTCAAAAATAAAAGTTTTTTCTATGCCTGAAAAGTTTTTTTTTTTTATTTCGGTAAGTATCATCCGCTTTGACGTGACAGAAAGAAAATTTGTTCAACATGCTTTTCAGGGTGTTGTCTTTACAGAATCAATAAAAAGGTGAAAAAAAAATACGGCCCTGGAATTTCAAGGGTTGATTGAATAATACTTTATCTTTAGTAATACGAAATTTCCTCATGAGTTTTGTTTAAAAATAATGATGTGCTATCGATAAAGTGCCGCATCAGTCATAAGCAGAATGTGAATCCATTAAAATTATAATACTATTTTTTGAAGTTGACTTTCCTTCTGCAGAAAACAAAAACTTCCACTTTCAATTTTTTTCAATCGTTGCTCAGTATTGTCATTAAGCTTTGAAGTGAGAAAAATAAAAATTGTCTGATCTGGCTTACAGTGTGTTGTTTTTACAAAACCAATAAAAGTCTAAGAAAAACTAAGTCCTGATATTAAATTAAACTTCTTTAAAAACCTGTTTTACTGAGCTCAGGGAGCATTCTCAGTGTACTAAATTTCATATGTCTGGGTTTTTTACTTTTGAAGATATTTAAAATAATTCACATAATTTCATATATCCATCAAAAACGCAACAATACATTTTTCAATGCCAGATATGAAATAGCCTTGGTATATAGTACTTATGGACTATGGACTATGTACTATGGACTATGGACTATGGACTATGGACTATGGACTATGGACTATGGACTATGGACTATGGACTATGGACTATGGACTATGGACTATGGACTATGGACTATGGACTATGGACTATGGACTATGGACTATGGACTATGGACTATGGACTATGGACTATGGACTATGGACTATGGACTATGGACTGTGGACTGTGGACTGTGGACTATGGACTATGGACTATGGACTATGAACTATGAACTATGGACTATGGACTATGGACTATGGACTATGGACTATGGACTATGGACTATGGACTATGGACTATGGACTATGGACTATGGACTATGGACTATGGACTATGGACTATGGACTATGGACTATGGACTATGGACTATGGACTATGGACTATGGACTATGGACTATGGACTATGGACTATGGACTATGGACTATGGACTATGGACTATGGACTATGGACTATGGACTATGGACTATGGACTATGGACTATGGACTATGGACTATGGACTATGGACTATGGACTATGGACTATGGACTATGGACTATGGACCATGGACCATGGACCATGGACCATGGACCATGGACCATGGACTATGGACTATGGACTATGGACTATGGACTATGGACTATGGACTATGGACTATGGACTATGGACTATGGACTATGGACTATGGACTATGGACTATGGACTATGGACTATGGACTATGGACTATGGACTATGGACTATGGACTATGGACTATGGACTATGGACTATGGACTATGGACTATGGACTATGGACTATGGACTATGGACTATGGACTATGGACTATGGACTATGGACTATGGACTATGGACTATGGACTATGGACTATGGACTATGGACTATGGACTATGGACTATGGACTATGTACAATTCGTCGTGAATCACCCTGTATATCTAACAAATCTCTGAAACTGTTTAGGACAGCTAGCAGCATAACGCTAGTGTACTCTTAACATTATATTTCCAATAACATTGTCAACATCAGGAAGCTACAAAAATGAATGATCCCAATATATTAATGAATGTGAAACGTAACCTCACTAACAATGTCAGTAAGAATGGTCACTAAATGAAGAACTGATGAACAAGACACATTACATACGTGAAGCATAGAGAAGTTAATTTAAACATTATGGATAAGTGTTTGTAACATTTATTTTAAATAATGCCGAAACAGTCAAGGCACCTGTTGATGACAAAAGGGAAGAAATTTGGTTATTGTATTTAATAATTAATTCAAGTCAATGTCAAGTGTCATTGTCATAGAATTTTGAGAAAAGAGACAGTTGGCTCTAGCTGCTAGGCGTACAGTTTCAGTTACTACTAAAGGCAAGATTTCAATGGGGAAAAGACAACAGTCTGAAAGGAAGTATTTTTTAAATTATTCATTGGGGAGAAAATTTTGTAGATTTGTCGAAAATTAATTGGGTCGGCGAGTTTATAATTAGATAGATAGAAAGAAAGAGTTTTTTCAATCATACACCAAATTATATTGGATTGACAAGTCACAAAACAACACATTGCATCATTTCAACATTGAGACATGTTGAGGTTAATGACTGAATGAACAAATAAATATAGAAGTATACAAAACTGTCACAGTATTAAAAACATTAATAGGAAAATTATTTGAAGCGAAATATTTCTTTTCAAACAGTGATAAAACGCTATCAACAGCACAGTATATAATATCTACAAGTGTATAAAACAATAAATCAGTAAGTCGCTGACAACACGTTATGAATTCCTGTATATTGTAAAATGCATTAATAATAAGAAATTACTTCAACTTAGATTAAGATAAGCCAAATATTGAAAGCATTAATAAGTATGGATAGATCTCACCCAGATGATTGATATATTTTTGTCTGGTTCACATTTTTTAAAACTGGTTCTACAATGAAATCAAACAAATAACACGATTTGAGCTTATGCATGCAGTTTACAATTAAAAACTAGTTGATTGCTGATACGTACAACAATAAACTTGAAACAACAAACCCAGCATCAATGGAAAATGTTTAAACAATCTTCCTATACATTTGAGAAAAATTCAGGATATAAATTTGTCTTAGAACATTTTTTTGTGCTTGTATCTCAAACATCCAATATTCTCTTTATCAATGTTTTTATTAGGCACTGATCTGAACTTTGAAGATTCAATAAACTATTATTATTCAGGTTGTGTAAAGACCAGAAGAAATGTCATGAGATCAATGAATTCACTTTTTCTGTTCATATTGTCCACATTATGATTACAATAATAATATATGAATATATGATGATTGATCAAGTAAAATTTTCTCATGAATGGAATATGTTGTATTTTCCATTGTAGGTTTGTTTAACGGATTCCTTACTTCTGGAAAGGAGTTGAGTTACGGTGAAGCTTACAGTTGGCTCGATGGAAAAATTATCGACTTCTTCAGTTGGAGAAAAGGAGAACCCAACGGCTACGATGAAACAGAGGATTGCATAGTTGTCATCATCACAAATGGTACTCTCAAATGGGATGACAGTAGGTGCAATTATCCAGAATTCTATATTTGCGAATCAACTGACGAAGAAACATCAATAGACGAAGACGTTTCCTGCACCTCTAGAAAGAGCAGTGAAAGAAAGTATTACCTCGGCACTGAGAAGGTTCGTGCAATTATTTAAAGGCATATTATAACACAGATGTATGGTGAGAAAGGCTAAGCGAAAGAGAAAGAAGATGATGAGAGAAAGAGCCCAAGTAGCAAGTCAAGGATGCGGCGACGTGTTTGAAAAACCAAAACCAAACAAAAGTTGCGTTATCGACCTCAACACAACGTTGTCACAACCCTGTTTTGCACCAATTAGGTTGATTATTTTTGGATTTTTGAAACGTTCCAGCTCCTTCTATAGATAGCTGTTGGTCGTTTTCTGAACGTTGCTGAATTAACTAACAACTACACACCAGCGCCCTCTCGCGCGGCGGTAACAGTTTACTTCCCACGGTGTAGAAAATAGTTATTTTATCAACCAAATAATTACTGATGGCAAAAATGGACACTAAGAGAAATTTTATAGCATGTTATCATCAATATATTTATTCATTATGCTCAAGATACCCGAAGTATACAATTTCGGAACAGAAATTGGCAACACTTTTCATTTTGTAACGAACATTCGTTGCCGACCGATGATTAACCCTTTACTCTCACATACACTTACCACTTAGGCTTATTATGGCGAGTACCAGTCAGAAAACAACTACTACCCTGGCTAGACCACGACGGGTATTGAATTCAATCTAACAGATACTTGTGCAACGTTCCTCATAGCATCAAAGGATGCAATTGCAAGTGCCCTCTGTGACCAACCAGCAGAATTATGTTTTGATTTGGACAGGGTGGCCATCTGCAGACTAGTTTCGAGGTTAATGCCTCCCATCAGTGCAAGGGTAGGTCAACACAGACAGCACTGAAGCCGTCTGTTCCCCGTCCAAATCACACATTTCATTTTACTTTCAAATATACTATTGTTTCATGCCAAAAATTAGTCAGGCTTTCAGTCTGTTGAGAATTTTCCTAAACTCTGGAATGAAAAAAATGTTCTGATAAAAATAGTTTTATCTTGATATTTATTCAAACGAGATACATATGAGTCATTTCCAGTAAAATGAAATAAGACTTCATGATCTTTTGTTCGTGCTTGTTTGAATCCCAAATTTTAAAGGACATGTTTCCAAATAGAATTACACTTTCAATATGTCATAGGAGTAGAAAAGTCGTCAACGCGACTTTGGATATCAGATAAATGGAAATATAGTTACTTTTAACGGTAGTTTGCCAGACAACTAATTTTATACCCGAAGCGCGACTGAGGTTGCTTGTCCGGCCAAAAACTGAACCAAGTCCAACTAACGAACGCACCCCACTCCACCTGTCTTAACGCGCATCACAAAACACATACTCTGTGAAGTGTCATTCAGCTGTCAGTAGTGTCACTTGTCATTGGTGTCTTTTCCATATTTTTTTATTTTTCACCACATGTTTCACCCAAATAGGTAAACATTCTCTTTTCTCAGAGCCTTATGTATTTTCTACACATGGCAAATCTGGCCCCTGTTCTTCAGCTTCACTGATGTCTTCCTCTTAAGTGTTATCTTTTATCAAGCAATCTAGCCAACAGTACGTCCTTCTCTGCAGAATTGAAAAAAATTATGAAATTGGTGAACTTTCGCCGGGACGTTCTTGTAGTAAATATTTGAAAAAAGGTTAGTTGTGAAGATGACTCCACGAAAACGTTTTTGACTTGACTGATGAATTTCCCACTACTTAGTTGCATCTCACAAGGTCAACTCTCCACCGGTAATATGTTTAACATAACTAAAATTGTGACTCAAACGTTTTGAAAACGATATTCCCATTCACAAAATATTAATTACTTGTAGTCGGTTGGGAAAACGTTTTGACAACGTCGCAGCTCAGCTGTTGTCAAGCTCAATGTTGAGACAACGTTATCCGGGGATTGAAGAGCGTCGTTTCATAAATAACTAATTTCTACATCTAGTACAACGTTAATATTGCTGTACCGTCGCTGAAATGCTACTTGGGAGAGAGTGACAACTGGTGATATACTCGAAAAGCAAGAAGGTCTGACAATGGAAGGTTGTGAAAGTAGAAACCGATGTCAGAGAAATGAGTATGGGAGAATGAGAGGTGAGAGTGGTTAACAGAAGGTGAAAATATAATTGCTTGTAGCAGAAAACGAACAACAGCAAATTGAGAAAGAAACAAACTAAATGTAGAATGATATATTTTTGGATCCAGAAAACTATGTGATGTTGTATGTTTTACTTTCAGATGTCGTATTACGAAGCTATTCTGTATTGCGAGAAAATGTTCATGCAGCTTGCCACAGTGAAAAACGCCGAAGAGAATTCAGAAATTTATGAGTTGATGTTATTAAGGGGTGAGTATTGTGGATATGCAAAACCATGAAAAATTTACTTATTAGTAGATAATACGTCTTTTGTATCACAAGGCAAATATACTCGAGTTGGCTTAACACCAACTGAGTACAAGCTACCATTTTTCATCTCAAATATCTAGTATCAGAAAATATTGAACAAATGAGTAGTAAATGCTGCATAAAATTGGTCCTTCTGTTGACTATGCTTATACAGGGCGTTCCAACGAAAACTTGAAACCCCTCTATGAGTCAGAATTAGAAATGTGATCAAAAATTACAAAGAAAACATCAATTTCAATTCCAAGGGAGGCTAATTTTTATATGATGAGATCAGCAGCTTCCCCTCTATTTTTTTCAATAGATTGGGGAGCCAAGTGATACAGCATTTGGAAGGTTTTTTTCTCCTCTGTTACCTCTGCAATTTTTTAGAAATCGGTTCATTCGTTATTGAGAAATTGAATGTTAAACGTTTCATTTGAGAAAAAACAAAAATTGGTGTTGATTTTTCTCGTCGTCATGACAGTTTCAATTGAAAAACCAAAATTTTTGTCTAACAGGCGGGTTTTTGGCTAATGAAATATGGTCACTTGAAGAAGGCTTGGGCACTCTTAGTTCCAATATCTTCAAGTAGTTCCAATGTTCCAAATAACCCACAAATGCGCCGATTAGGACGCAAGGGCCATAAGAGAGAGAGAACCGAGAATTTTAGATAAAAAAGTTGGGTTACCAGTTATTTTCGCAAAGAAGGAGTTTTGTCCTTTTTGAAAGTCAGTATAATAATAGATAATAACTTCAATAAATTTCAATATTCGAGTCCCTGCAGAAACGGCCCAACTTCCTCCACCTTTCCCTCTTCTCATCAAGAGAACCTAAGAGGCGCTGTTTGGGTAAAAAATGTTAGTACAAATATTTGAAACTTTGTGACAATATATTTATTAGCTGTTGTACAAATAAATAAAAACGTGAATTCCTATTTATATAAATTCGATCTATTTTATGTCGTCAAGAACAGCATCCATCCATTTTTCCGAAAAGTTATATAGGGTGTCAAAATTGGCACGAGATTCCTTCGGATTCGTGTTTAGGATTTTTGAAATACTACTGATACATCTGTCTCCTTCGAAAATTCAGTCCTGAAAAATTCCAATTTGTTTCCCTTCTCATGGAAACGCAGCCCGTATCTTCCGTAATTTTCGACATAGAGCAATGAAATTTCCAGGATAGATACAATAACAATGAACCTACTCCACCAAAGGGGTCATTCTACATGATATACACTGCACGCCAGCAGCGATGGAACCATCCATTTTTTCATCGCTGCTGGTGTGCAGTGTATAACGTAGGATGACCCCTTTTGTGCAGTATTGTGACGGTGGTTGAGCAATAGTCGATTGACCTTGCTTTTACTATCCTATGAACCATTCATCGTAAGAGAAAGTTGCTGTAAAGAAGAAATTGAATGAAAATTTTTAAAAGCTGGATGATTCTGAATGATTTTTGAATTTACTCTCCACAGGTGCAAAAACCGAATTCTGGATTTCAGCAGACAAAAGGAAGTATTCCAATAGTTGGCAGTGGATGAATGGAAGTAAACTTGAATATTTCAACTGGATTCAAGGGATTCAAGGAAAACCAAGCTTCGACGAACCCAGATGTCTGGCTGTTTTAAAAAGGGATCAAGACGTTAATTGGAAAGACGCACCTTGTGATGACAAATTCTATGCTATCTGCGAGAAAATAGATTTCCATAGGAAAATTCAAGTGAATCGGGAATCGCTTCCTTTAGAAAAGCGAAAGTCATATCAGAACCCGTCGGAAACTTCAAATCCTCCAGAGTTTTCCAAAGAATTATTATTTATGAGACTGCGATATTAGGCAATTGAAACCAGTTGTTGATTCGTATTCTGCTATTCGAAAAGTAATAAATTTTTGCGATTATTATGGTTATCGAATTACTTTATTGATTACATTGGTCAACAAAAAAATTGTTTTTTATGTAACATGGAAATTCTTGTTTATTTATAGCTTAGGACAATAGAAATTAAATTAGATTGTTCCAAATACGAATGGGTCTTGTGAGAGTAGATGAGCTTTTATTGTATTCAATTAACTAACATCCTCATTACAAGGTTGATACAATATTGTATGTATGGAGTAGGAGTCACACTCACAAAATATATCTAACACTGGGAAATAGATCTTCATGGGTATTATTTTAAATAAGTCAGTCTATCAAGATCACAACAAAAATGAACTATATTCATAAGGTAATTGATGGAAGAACAAGAAAATAAGAAAAGTAACATTAATCATTTCGAAGAAACGATCGCACCTTCATTGCAATGACAACAAAGTTGATTAGTGCGGATATGGTTTGAAAGTAGTTTGTGCTCAATGAGGTTGCCAGATTATTGATACTGTTTATACCATTTTTTTTCAAGAAGCTTTCACGGAAGCTATTATGAAAGGGACATTTGACAAACAGATGTTCAATATTCTCATCTTTAGATAAATTACAAATAGAGCATATTTTGTTGGTTTGAATAATGTGGGTACCTTGATAACAAGTTAATTTTGAGTATCTCTTATTGCAAGCTCTGAGTTGTGTAATTATTCTCAAATGGTAAATTGGTATTATCAAATACAGATAGTTTGATAAGGTTTGATAAGCTTGGAGCAAACAGCAAGAACGATGAGCGAGATAAAATGTCAACATCCCTTTGGATGAACATACTCTGGAACCTTTCCGTTAACTCAAGAATTGTTGTCTTAGATTGGATCTTGTGTAAATTGATTTCATTATATTTTAGAAATATTTCAGTTTTTATCAACACAATACAATATTAAAATGAATGTAAGCTTTCGATTTTCTTCTATATTTCACTTCAGGGACATATCGTTGTTATGTTCAACAGTATATCACCAGCATACGTGGACTCCACTTGCCCTGATTTTTTTTTCTGACTGCACCCAAATTTTCAAGAAGGAAGTCTAAGTGTGAATGTAGAAACTGCATTTTCAACGACATATTACAGCCTTCCAAAGCATTATAGCTGGATTTATAGATTGAGTTGCAGCCGCAGTCGTTGCAGTTGAATTCCTAGAAAATTGAAAGTCACTGTAATGAAAGATTCACAAATTTATTTTCATCAAATCACCCATCACTCCTTTAAATAAGTCATTTTTCATCAATGGCCTAATTTGAGGAACAACAAATAATGTTTGGATCAATCAGTTTACGGAATTTTTCTTTCAAAAATAAAAAGTCATCCATAGCTTCCACGAAGTTTTTCATTATGAGGTTATATTCCATTTTTAATGGGTTTTTCACCTGAACCTCATACAAACAATGCGTAGGGCTAACTCTTATTGCGGAGGCAAAGGTCGAGGTACGATTGTTGGTGAATAAACCCAAAGATATTCCTAGAAATCCAGTGTATGGCAGGAGGAATGAAACAGCTGATTAACGGTTGTGATTTGGACGCCATCTACAGAAATTCTGATAAAGTATTCCATTCTCAAAGCCAGTCTCAAAAGAAATTCTTTATAACACTGAAAGAGAAAATACTCCAGACATACCAATAAAACAATTACTAAAAACTAGTATTTAATAAATTAAACGTTTGTTAAGCCAAGTTCAGGGCTTGACGGGATCTTCTCTCTCTCTCTCTCTCTCTTTCGTTTATTGGCCGTTACTTCCAATGAGGTGTAATTGGCCAGCTCTCCTCCCATAGGTAAACGGGAATCCGTCCCGTCCCGGCCTGGTTACCGGCGTAATTACCGGGAGCTTCGTCCGAAGGATGGAAAAGGTCTTGCTCGAAGCAATTTCTCCACCCACAAAAAATTTTACTGTTTTTTATGATTTTTTCAATGCACGTGTTACCACATCATGTGGTATTACGGCGAACTTAACAAACATTTAATAAATTTTTTTCAATGCACGTACTGATTCAATGACGGCAGACATCACAACACATACTACTTTTCAAAAAATATTCACAATTAAAACTCTATAACTTCCAGCACGAGGCCGCCATCCGACCTCTACCGCTGCCGGAAGTCGAATGTGACGGGATCTTGAAAAGTCTATAAATGATGATTGTAATCAAGATGTGTGAAGAAAATTTGGTTCTATGATCTATACTGTTAGTTATTGAAATGGTCATACCAACTTACATATTTTTGAAGTATTATTTGGTTCAATGCATTTAAACCTACCATGCTCTTCCTGACTAATAGGTTATAGTACTCTTGATAGAAACAACCAAACTCTTCTCATGTGAACTTATATTTCAAGCTTCTTGTGTTCCTTGGTTCCTTCATTTACTGCAGCTCTGGAACGCTTCTGAATCCACCACCTGGTTCTGGATACATCATTGAGTGTTTATTTCAGCCAGTTATCATATTTGTTGAGTATTCTACTAATTCTGGCAAGCGGCCACCAACATTCATCACTCATTCAATGGCGAGAAGTGAAGTCAAATTCTCAACTGAATTGAGGAGTCTAGGAGTATTTGAGATAGTTTTAAACTAAGAAGTTTCAAAACTATTCATAATTCGAAAAGTAACAATATAAATAATCTTTCTGGCATAACTATACACATGAAGAAAAGAGGAATTATTGTAAAACATATCCTATTACGCCATTTGTAAAATCATGAAGACACATTGGAAATTAAATGATTTTAAAAGCATTATAAAAGACAAAAATATGCATTCCAATGAATTCCACTTTGAATTTTGAATAGAATGTCACCTCTTAATAAAATCAGTAGACCCTAACTGGATGATTTTGAAAAATAAAAATTAAACCATCATCGAGTTCTTTAACTGAGACCAGACGCAGAAATGGACAAAATGGAGAATAAACGGAAATTCCAAATTGAATCCCTTCCTCAAATCAATGTTGGCAGTGTTACCAATTGTCACATTATCAAAGAACAGCTGATTAACTGCTGGCTCATATTTATATACAATGGAACCATCATCAAAATACTATTCATATAACTTAGTTACTAATGGAGCAAATTTCTTCGCTGATTTTTGAAAGTAATTTCGCGACAAATGCAACAATATTTGTCAGTGTAATTTTTACACTCTCTTGACATTATTTGAGAATCACTTGGGTCGGAACAGTAAACGCTTTTCAAATAGTGAATCTGAATGTGAAAATGAAACGTAATAAGAGGGAGAATCTATTCAGCAACAATCTATTTTCAGTTCCTTGAGATGGTATACTTCATCCAATGTATAGGCCATATATTTCAAGGAAGCCTCTTTGACAAAATTCGAGTTGCTGTATATAGGGGACCAGATCAAGGAGCCATATTACAAACGGGATCGGACATATGAATTAAAAATTCTCAGGCTATAAAGAATGAAGTATTTTTATTGCCAACATTAGAAAATAAGTGAAGACTATTCAACATATTATTCGGTATCACTTGTTGAACATCATTTCCTCACAACTTTCCATCCTAGTAAAAAATCTCTCGATTTCAAATCCAGAAAAACTTCCAAAAAATCTGACTGGCCTGGATGCGACTTCAGACTGTTAGAGGAAACCAACTTTTGATTGACGTAAATTTCCACACTGGGATCGATCTTTTCGCAGAGAGCATAACGTGTTGTAGTACATGATGATTCACTCCATTTCATGTGTCCATTCTTTTTGTAAACAATTACGCATTTTTCCTTATACCCAGGAATCTTCGGTTTTTCAACGTCCCAGTTGAAATATTTAACGGGTCTTCCACCAAACCACTCCCACGTTTTCGAGTTGGGACTTTGGTTTGCTGAAATCCAGAAACCTTTTCCCGTGTTTCCTGGGAAAAATAAAAAATTGATTAATAGTATATTTCATTACGAGTTCAGAAAATAGTCTTTTTCCGTGCGTACGCGACATGTTCCCGTGGGAGTCGAAGCCGAACACGGGAAGCCGTGCAAGCATGGAAAAAGCATTTATGGACGAGTAATGAACGATATTTTTCATTATATCTACCTGAAAACTACAGATTGTTGAGAAACATTTATTTTTAATGGTGAAGGAACAATAACATGTAATAATTATTGAAATATTTATTGTACAAAATTATCCAGAAATTGCCAGAAAACAAGCGTTATTCACCCTGTTGGTAAGGAAATATTCAAACAATTTGCGATTTCTAGAGAACTGTCAACAACATATTAATTTATTTTGACATGTAAATAGGCAGCTATAATGAATAATGAATTTTTCCGTGCAGGCGCACGGAAAAAATCGTTTTTCAGTATGCTAAATAAGCATGTAAATATAGTGTTTTCATATGGGTAAAATGAAAACTCATTTTACATCATTTTATATGAAGAGTATACTACAGTTCTCCATAGGGACCCATATATTTTCTAGACCCACGAAATGATGTCAAAAAAATAATATTTTTTTCTGTCGGTCTGTCTGTCAAATTTCTTCGCTGATTTTTGAAAGTAATTTCGCGACAAATGCAACAATATTTGTCAGTGTAATTTTTACACTCTCTTGACATTATTTGAGAATCACTTGGGTCGGAACAGTAAACGCTTTTCAAATAGTGAATCTGAATGTGAAAATGAAACGTAATAAGAGGGAGAATCTATTCAGCAACAATCTATTTTCAGTTCCTTGAGATGGTATACTTCATCCAATGTATAGGCCATATATTTCAAGGAAGCCTCTTTGACAAAATTCGAGTTGCTGTATATAGGGGACCAGATCAAGGAGCCATATTACAAACGGGATCGGACATATGAATTAAAAATTGTATTGAAACATTACCGAATTTGAAAATCTTTGCACTTCTTGAATACAAGTCCAAGCATTCGTATTGCAGAAAATGTAATTTGGTTGATTTGAGAAGTAAAGCTAAGTTTCAGATCGAATATGATGCTCAAATCTTCAGTTTCTGTACTTAGTCATTTATTGATTGAGAGTGTATTTCATATAATTACATTTTTGAATATTCAATGGAAACTTATCATTCACTATGCACCTTTCTTGTATTACTTGTATTGAATCAATTTCTTCCTGTGGAATGAGACAGTCATTTCAATCTTCAAGTCATCAGCAAAGAGCAGTAGGTTAATGGAAATATTTGAATTGATATCATTTATAGACGACAATAATATTATTCATTTTTGAAAATGAATCAAATTCAATATCAAAGAGAGAATTAATTCTCAGGCTATAAAGAATGAATTATTTTTTATTGCCAACATTAGAAAATAAGTGAAGACTATTCAACATATTATTCGGTATCACTTGTTGAACATCATTTCCTCACAACTTTCCATCCTAGTAAAAAATCTCTCGATTTCAAATCCAGAAAAACTTCCGAAAAATCTGACTGGCCTGGATGCGACTTCAGACTGTTAGAGGAAACCAACTTTTGATTGACGTAAATTTCCACACTGGGATCGATCTTTTCGCAGAGAGCATAACGTGTTGTAGTACATGATGATTCACTCCATTTCATGTGTCCATTCTTTTTGTAAACAATTACGCATTTTTCCTTATACCCAGGAATCTTCGGTTTTTCAACGTCCCAGTTGAAATATTTAACGGGTCTTCCACCAAACCACTCCCACGTTTTCGAGTTGGGACTTTGGTTTGCTGAAATCCAGAAACCTTTTCCCGTGTTTCCTGGGAAAAATAAAAAATTGATTAATAGTATATTTCATTACGAGTTCAGAAAATAGTCTTTTTCCGTGCGTACGCGACATGTTCCCGTGGGAGTCGAAGCCGAACACGGGAAGTATGGACGAGTAATGAACGATATTTTTCATTATATCTACCTGAAAAACACAGATTGTTGAGAAACATTTATTTTTAATGGTGAAGGAACAATAACATGTAATAATTATTGAAATATTTATTGTACAAAATTATCCAGAAATTGCCAGAAAACAAGCGTTATTCACCCTGTTGGTAAGGAAATATTCAAACAATTTGCGATTTCTAGAGAACTGTCAACAACATATTAATTTATTTTGACATCTAAATAGGCAGCTATAATGAATAATGAATTTTTCCGTGCAGGCGCACGGAAAAAATCGTTTTTCAGTATGCTAAATAAGCATGTAAATATAGTGTTTTCATATGGGTAAAATGAAAACTCATTTTACATCATTTTATATGAAGAGTATACTACAGTTCTCCATAGGGACCCATATATTTTCTAGACCCACGAAATGATGCCAAAAAAATAATATTTTTTTCTGTCGGTCTGTCTGTCTGTAGCTCCGTCCGTCTGTTGTAAGCACTTATATTTTTCAATTTTTTTTCAGATATCTCTACGAAATTTGAACCCTATCAATAACTAGAGAACAGTATTTGTCAGTTTAGTATTTTTGCGATCGGAAAACCTGGAAAATTTTCTTGGGATTTTTCCGATTTTTCATAGCTTCCCCGAAAGGGGTTCAGGAATTGAGTTTTTTCCGTCCAAATTCGTTGGAGATATACGCCAAAATGCTCTACAGAAGCTGGATGTTTTTGAGGAGAGTCGGAAAATGCTAAAGGTTTGTCCAGGTGATTTTCCGGACAGTGACAAACTCAAAAATTCACCAAAATGAATTTCAAAAAATGCAATGAGGAAACTGATAATAAAAATTTTATATTTTGGATAATACAAAATATCTGGGAACATTATCATTTTTTCCATTTACGATGACATCTTTTTTGACCGCCTTGGGAAAATCTACAAAAAATGTTTCAACGTTTTTTTCCGTCAAATCTATGATCTGGTTTTCTCCAACTCTATCAAAAATTGAAGAAGAAATGAAAAAACTGAAAGAAATTTGTAAACCTCAAAAACTCGAAACGTAACAAGATATCGGAATAGTTCATTTGAATAGTTTTATTTTAATTGGAAAGATCTACAAAAAGTTAATATTTTTTCACATTTTCGAATATTGTAATTTTTTTATAAAAACTCAAAGATTGCGTCAGATTTTTAATCACAAGAAACGTTTTTGACCGTCTACTGAATATCTACAAAAAAAATTTGAATTGTTTTTTCCGCGAACAATCGTCCCGGTTTAACAAAAACGAATTATTGAATTGAAAAAATTTCAAAAATTAATTTTCTGTAAACATTCAAGAAAATTATTCCTCAAACGTGTTTATAAAAAGTTTATCTGAAGTTTTTTCATATCTTGGAAAATAAACAGAATATTGTTGTTTTTATAACACCACAAAAAAGTGAAACGTCGCTACAGATTTTCAAATTTCACATGTCACTGTTTTTGATTGCCTTCTAGGAACCTACAAATGATGTGAATTCATTTTTCCTCAATGTCAATGGTTTGGGAAATAATTTCAAAAAACAAAAAATCAAGAAATTATTGAAATATTATAATTTTTTTCTAACATAAACAAAAGGTCGAAACTGAAACGAGTTATCAAGAAAATTAATATTAACAATTTCATCAACTTCGAACAGATTTACAAAAAAGTTTCTGAAATTTTTTCATATCTTACTAAATTAACACCCCCTCAACATATTTTCGGGTGCTTTCCTCCTAGAATTTTTCATCATTTTCCCCCTTCCTCTGCTCCCCAAATATTTCCAGCCGCTTTGAGCCAACTGATCCCACCTTATTGAATCATCAAGAAATCAAACAGGAAATTAGGTGCCTCCAGCGCCATCTGTCGAGGTATTGCATAGTTTATTTTCTCAAAAAGTAGTATCGGTACTACCATTCAAAATATTTTTTGTCTTATCGTTCCACATCAAACCGTTGAAATTTATCGAGGTTGGGTACCATTCAGATCTGCAGTTATGCTATGATATTTCGAATTCCTATTGTGAAAGAAAAATCAAAGAAATATGGAAAAAGATAATTTTTTATCACTTGACCCCTAATGCTATATGAAATTCTCAACACCTCCCCCCTTCCCCATCATATACAGCGTGTCTCACGGTCGATGGTAGGTTAGACGTTTATGGTAAACGCAAAGCAGGATTTTCCTGAAAATTTCACATCTTACATTTTGTTACCTGATGTATCGATCTAAAATATTTTCAGCTTTGCGGCGTTGCCAAGTCTATCAAAAAAAAACTAGCAACTTTATTTTTTTAAATAGAACACCCCGTATATTAACTCATTTTTTTGAATCGCTCTTTCATAATAATACTTTTTTGTTAATAATGTCCTATACCTATCTCTATCTGTTTTCGAAATAAAAAATAATTTGTGTTGAATATGGTCCAAAACATAGCCCTAATTGAACTTTAGTACATCAGTACTCTCAATTCATGAAAAGTTGATATTTTGATTATAGGTTGGACAAATTCGAAGTATTTACTTAACACCAAGAAATCGACTCCATATCATACAGGGCGTGCTAAAATTACTGTTATTTCCATAATGCATAAAAGTGGTCAAAAGTTCATTTTTTCAAATAAAACCCCCTGTATATTACTCGATAAATTGAAAGATGATGAAAAATGCTTAAAGATGATATATCATGTCCCTATACCTAAATCATCAACTTTTCTTAATAAAATTGCTTTTTAAGAATTTGGTTTTAGGTAACAGTGGATTTGTCAAGCTTATAACAGTTTGGTAACTTTTATAAGTAATTTACGAATAGTTATCGACGGTGTTTCAAATTA
The DNA here is from genome assembly GCA_944452925.2 of Chrysolina oricalcia. Lineage (NCBI taxonomy): Eukaryota > Metazoa > Arthropoda > Insecta > Coleoptera > Chrysomelidae > Chrysolina > Chrysolina oricalcia. The sequence continues at coordinate 61,108,382 of OX101814.2, forward strand.
TCTTCCAAGGTGAATGCAAATATCGATTATTCAAACAAAGTTCTTATGAAATTATTTATTATACACGGACAGTGTGATCAAATCATTGCCAGAACTTGCAGAAATTTCAACCAAATGTATCCTGAATCAACACCAATGAACGCGAGGAAGTATGTAAGATTACAACATAATTTTCTTTACTATGGCTGTTTCCAGTGAACAACTGTCCAAAAACCAGGCATTTCTAGGTAAAAAGTACGATTTTCTGGAATATAACATGTGAAAGTACAGAAAAAACAGAATTAGGAGGATTAAAAATAACAAAATTGTAAACAAAATATCACATTTTTACAATAAATGCTGGAAATGTTGTCCATTACATTCTAAACATTTTAAAATATTCTTTTGTACGCGACTTGTCGTTGCTTTTTCAATTTCATGGGGATCTAGATCTTCAATACACCGCACTATTCGCCGTCGCAGTTCTTCTTTGGTAGGCACTGGAGTACTGTACACCCTTTCTTTTAAAACTCCCCATAAAAAAAAGTCAAGTGGCGTGAGATCGGGTGATCTCGGTGGCCAATCCCACGGCCCTAAACGCCTAAACCAACGATCGTCAAACATTTGGTGAAGTTTCCTGGAAACTTCCTGAGTGCAATGAGCTGGCGCTCCGTCCAGTTGAAACCACGAATTCCTATAGTCCTCTAAAGGCAAGTTTTCAAGGAAATCGGTAACAGTCGTCATTAAAATATGAAGATATCTCTCTGCATTCAGTGTGTCTTCATAAATAAAAAAGCAAATTTTATTTTTCTTCAAAATACAAAACACATTCAGGGAAAAATTTTCTTGAAAACCCATTTCTTTTGTCACATGAGGATTATGATCAGTCCAAAAATGTTTATTCCTTCTATTAAAAATGCCATCCCTCGTAAATTTTGATTCGTCGCTCCAAATTATTTTTGACAATAATTCCCGATCTTCCTGTATATGTATTAGAAGGGATTCGCAAAAATGCACTCTGCGTTCAAAGTCTTCTACTTTGAGAGCTTGAACTTTGGTAAATTTATACGGATGCATTTCGTGATTTTCCAAAATTCGTTGTACTGAAGCATGTAATACACCCAAATCTTTTTCTGCACTGCGAACGGAAGCCTCTGGATATGCATAAAAATATGCCAAGACGTTAACAGTATTTTCCTCATTTAAAGTAACAGGTTTTGCTAATGTTGAAGGTGCTTTTAACTTTGAGCCATGGTTAAGGAAATTTTTTTGTAATCTTACAAACTTCCTCTCGTTCATTGGTGTTAATTCAGGATACATTTGGTTGAATTTTCTGCAAGTTCTGGCAATGATTTGATCACACTGCCCGTGTATAATAAATAATTTCATAAGAACTTCGTTTGAATAGTCAATAGCATTCATTTTTGGCGATTTTTTAAAACACCGTCAATAACCATTAGTTAATTACTTATAAAAGTCACCAAGCTGTCATAAGCTTGATACTTCCACGGCCACTTAAAATCAAATTCTTTAAATATTTTATACAACTGTCCGAACTGTCATTAAAAATCTCTTTAATAGAAACACCAGAACATCTACTTGGAAATAATTATTTGGCAGTTTGTGCAATTGGTAATATTTATTCCCTGTGAAGTAACTAACGAAGTACCTACTATTCAATTCAACTGTAGTAAGTCCTTTATGAATAACCAACAATAACATTTAAATAAACATGTGCGCTGGTGTATGTAGTTGAAGCATCTGCCTTGTAATCCAAAGATCGTGTGTTCGAATCCCATGAACCTCATTCATTTTTTTGTTATTTTTTATTACTAGCTGTAACTGTTGTACACAAAAATGTGTATGATACATGGATTTGCTACACTCGCTGACGTTCGTTTCGCAATATTCCCCACTCACAAAATAAAATGCCACTTCCATGACTTGTAGGTATCATAAATAACTATTTTTCCACAAAAACGGCTTTATTAAGAAAAGTTGATGATTTAGGTATAGGGATATGATATATCATCTTGAGGCATTTTTCATCATCTTTCAATTTATCGAGTAATATACAGGAGGTTTTATTTGAAAAAATGAACTTTTGACCACTTTTATGCATTATGGAAATAACATTAATTTTAGCACGCCCTGTATGATATGGAGTCGATTTCTTGGTGTTAGGTAAATACTTCGAGTTTGTTCAACCTATAATCAAAATATCAACTTTTCATGAATTGAGAGTACTGATGTACTAAAGTTCAATTAGGGCTATGTTTTGGACCATATTTAACACAAATTATTTTTTATTTCGAAAACAGATAGAGATAGGTATAGGACATTATTAACAAAAAAGTATTATAATGAAAGAGCGATTCAAAAAATGAGTTAATATACGGGGTGTTCTATTTAAAAAAATAAAGTTGCTAGTTTTTTTTTGATAGACGTGGCAACGCCGCAAAGCTGAAAATATTTTAGACCGATAGATCAGGTAACAAAATGTAAGATGTGAAATTTTCAGGAAAATCCTGCTTTGCGTTTACCATAAACGTCTAACCTACCATCGACCGTGAGACACGCTGTATTTTATTCCAAAGAGATACCATTCAAACGGTTTTGTCCCAAATTTTATTTTTAATCTTTAAAAAGTTAAAAGGGCGAGGAGAAAAGTTAATGGTTAGGGAATGGCAATAAAAAGCAGTACTATATAAATAGAAAAGGTATGCGAAAAAATTTCGATAGATTTTGAGGAGACGATGCATGACGAGCATGAATACATCGTTAAATTTCAGCTCCATTAATAATATACGCATTTTAAATGGTTGCAATCTGTGCAAAATATTACCTCTTATCGCTTGTATCAGCGATTGAATAGTGGATTCATCTTCTGCGTTTTCCACTGTAGCCAACTGCAGAAACATCTCTTCACAATATCGAATAGCTCTATGATAAGTCACCTGGAAATATTCAAAAGCGGTCAATTCCAAAAATAGGAAAAAGTGGATCTTCACACATTTTGTGTAAAATTAATATTCTTCGTATATCCTATTCAACTTGAGGTATTCTATATTTTTTGTCAATGTCTGAGTGGACCGATGAAATATTATTATCATTATTATAATCAACCATACTATACAGATAAAAAAAAGAAAAGATACTGATTCATTTATTTCAAGGAAAAGAAACTACCCAAACACCAAAACTACGTCACAATCACACTCGACGCGCGTTTTGCCAACAAAGTAAGCATCTTCAGGAGCTAAAAGCTCAAGCTAAAGCAGTATATTTTGAAAATTCAGCATTTTGTTGGGATATTACTACTGAAAATTCCATCGCACAGGAATACGAAATCATAGGTCAGAAAGATGCGCCAAATAAGAAATTTGAAAGAATTTTGGATTGATATAGCCGTTACTTGATGGAAATAAATGACACTAAGGTAAACACTATTAAATTTTCACAGATTCATTGTCTACGCGACTTGTTTCGATACATAGTATCTTTCTCAAGCGAATGTAATACATGAAATTATTCTACGTTGAACATTACTTAAATACCCTTGCTATCAATTGAGGTAATTAGGACCTAACTATAATAAAAAATTAAATTGACAATTCAATGTAGGTACCTGTTAATCTCAAAATATAGCTACTACTCAATTAATTGAAAAGGTTCAACAAATTGAATTCAATAATTCGAATTTTTCAATTCATTAATTTCCAAGAATTCCTTATAATTGAGTCTAAAACCCTCATTTTCAACATGAAGGACTTCAAAGTTCCCATCGAAGTCATGGTTTTCTTTCAAAATATGATTGGCATATGTTGAATTTGTTTTAATCTTTACATAATTCATACGGTGTTCACGTACGCGTCTTTGAAATGGTCTACCAGTCTGGCCTACGTATACTTTGGAACCAGATCCACAATTCAATTTACAAACTCCTGATTTTTCAGTTTTTTGTGTTTTAACTTTATTATTTTAGAGAAACCTTCCCAAATTGTTATGTGTTCTGAATACTACTCTTGAATTTTGTTTTTTCAAAAATGACGCTATTTTCCCTGAATCGGGTCCTGAATAAGTTAAATTTCTGTAATTATTGTCGAGGTTCCTCATAGTGGGGTACACTTCTTGGATAGCCTTTCCATGTAATTTCTTAGCAACAATATTCTCTCTTAATTTGACTTGATATTCATTGTTAACTGCTATCTGTTTTATGAATTGAATATCATAAAACAGATAGCAGTTAACGATGGAAATTAAGAGAATATTTTTGCTAAAAAATTACATGTAAAGGCTATCCAACAAGTGTACCTCACTTTTTTGAAAAAACAAAATTTAAGAGTAGCATCAAGAACAGATAACACGTTGGGAAGGTTTATCAATAATAATAAAGATAAAACACAAAAATCTGAAAAATCAGGAGTTTATAAATTGAATTGTGGATTTTGTTCCAAAGTATATGTAGGCCAGACTGGTAGACCATTCAAAAGCCGCGTACGTGAACACCGTATGAATTATGTAAAGAATAAAATACATTCAACATATGCCAATCATATTTTGGAAGAAGGCCATGACATCGATGAAAACTTTGAAATCATTTCTGTTGAAAATAATGCTATTAGACTCAAATATTTAGAATTCTTGGAGATTGTTAAATTGAAAAATTCAAATTGTTTAATGAATGATCAATTGGACCTTGATAGTTCCCCTTTGTTAACCTTTCCGTGACGAGGCGGGGTATGCCACATACTCCAAATTTACGTTATTCCTTGTAACTCTGCTACAAAAAATGACCGTGCTTTTCTTTATAGCTAATCCTCAAACCATTCATTACCGACATTATAATAATTAGATTTTGTGGGTATCATAAATATTTTGAACGTTACATAGACATTTATGCGTTGGGGTAGGCGACATACCCGTCTCCAGCTCAAATTTTTCAACTTGCTCACCATGTTTATCGACTCCTACGTTTTTGTGAGTTATTAGACATGGCTAAACAAACATATTCGACTGGCGACGAACTACGAGAAAATCGTTTGTACCAATTGCAAAAAATCATTTGTTTATTTCATAGGCAAATACGCAAGGAAAATAAACTCATAATCATTATTATAAACCATTCATATATCGTGCAATGTTTGTTATCAATATTATGTTTGATTTTTAGAATATAATATTCTCTCAAAGTTAACCTAAATTTATTCAAATTCATTTAATTCTTGCTCATACGTACGATTTTAGAATGGGGTAGCACTCCTACCCCGCGCCGGCGACTACGGTATTTCTATGGGCCCCGTCACGGAAACGTTAAACCTTTTTAATTAATACAGTAGTTTTGAGATTTACAGGTACCTACCTACAGTGTATTGTCAATTTTTATTTTTATTATAGGAAGGTGCTAATTACCTCAATTGATAAGAAGTGTATTTTAGTAATGTTCAACGTAGAATGATTTAATGTATCTTATTCGCTTGAGAAAGATACTGTGTATCGAAACATGTCGCGTAGACAATAAATCTGTGGAAATTTAATCGTGGTTACCTTGGTGTCAAATTAATAGAAGTTTACGCAGAAGCAGAAGCTAGCAGTATTGTCAGTACTAGCAATTTATTCATTCAGTCTACTAGTACTTGCATTGCTCTCAGAAAATGAAAGCTGGATGCCTTTTGCATTCAATTCAACAATTTACATAATCGTAACTTCAAAATCTACAATAAATAAATATGTTTAATGTTCTATTTTTACTCCAGGCATTATCGAATAAAATTGTTACTTTTTGGCACTAATGCATAAAAAATGGAATATTGTTATTTTTAATAAATATAGAATGTCAATTTCGAAACATTTTTACAAAAATATAAAAAACAATTCCACTTACTACTTACTAACCATTTCAGTTCCTAAATAATATTTCTTCTTCTCGATCTCTGCAGGAGTGCAGGAACCTTTCTCATTGCTTAACGTGTTACAATTTTCAACTGGCGATTCACAAATATAAGAGCTGCGAATTCCATGAGTCTGTTGCTCCCATATTACAGTTTTAAGACCTTTAACTACGACTATGCAGCTTTTAGTTGTTCCTGTCGTATATGGTGCTACATTATCCCAATTGAAATATTTGATAGGTTCTCCATCCAACCATGCCCATGAATCTGCATTCTCCTCTCTCATTCCAGAGGTGTAAAATCCTCCTTTCATATCTGCGATTGATACAAAATACATAATTTCCTCTCCAATTCATTTCAAATAGCCAAACAGGGTAATTGAGTTTATGACTGTCCTGTGTCTCGTGAGAGGCCTTCTGAAGTGAAAAATACCAATGGATTAACCCATGAACGTCCGCGGTGAAAAATCTACTCTTGCTTTCTGTCCGAGAAATGAAAAATATTATTGGCACTGGAAGAAACTGATTAAAAGATCAGTATGTAGAAGGTAACAAACTGTTACTATTGTAATCAACTTGGTCACTGGGTGTGTGAATGTCCGAAGATGCCAAACAGATAGTCGCCAATAATGATAATCTTCCAATAATTGGATACGGAACGATTCTTGTTATTGCATTAGCAGAAAGTGGTGACAACCTAGATGACTCAAGAATGCCCAATATATAGCAGGTTTAGTAGGAATCTACTGGCACTATTACAAATGAAGGTTACCATAGTATTATGCTAATAGAAAATGGTTTCTCCAGATACAGATGAAAATATAGTTGCTGAATGTGTCTAAGACAGAAACAACCAGGTGTGAATCTGTCTCTGTCTACGAGGAGAGCACATAGCCAATACAGTGAAAGTCGTTTCCTCATATGGACGGCATAATGATTGAGACGCATACAGAAATATTACAACTATCAAAATGATAGACACAAGAAATTGTTGTTGATGTCATGATTTACACTGAGAAAAATTTTTTTTGCGAGAATTGTTAATTTGGTAAAATGAATGGCATGTCCTGTCAATACATTCCACAATTCCTGTAGAAATATGTGAATGTCGATCTACCGGGATTCGTCTTGTTTAATGAATCAGATAAGAATAGAAAGTGCAATGTATCACTTACTTCGAGGTATCAGGTATCAGGTATGGATAATAAGGTAGTGAGTTTAAGTTATAAGGTATGTGGTACAATTCATAGAGGGCAAAGAATGAGGTATAAGGAGTCATGTGAAAGGCATGTGGTATATGGTGTTCGGTTAACGGTATAGGGATTATGGTGTATTTTATAATAAGATATAAGGTCAAAGTATAGGAAATAGGGTATATGGCGAAAGAAAAAAGATGAAATGTAAAAATTAAGAGATATTAGGTAAATTATAAAGATGGAAGGTAAAAGGTAAAATGTGGAAGGTTAAAGGTATATGATACCAGAAATTTCATAAGAAATTGAATTATTTTTGTTTTTGTAGTGAAGTATTTTTCCAGAGCTCCCACTGATTGTTCTGAAGTGGGTGGATACCAATTGAAATTTCTTGGTGGGGGTGACAGGATCAGCGAAGGTATGGAAAAGTGTCTTGTTAGTTACACCAATTGGAAGTAATTTCGATATTTTTTTAAATGAAATACATCATGCGACTCACCTTGTTGTGATAGAAACAAGAATATATCATTATTCTCCTTCTCATTTCGAATGCTCACCAGTTCCATAGATTTTCTTCTACACATAACTGCTGCTTCATCACAAGTTACCTAAACATTCAAAATGATTTTTAATTCATATTGAAATTCTTCTCTTTTCAGTTGAAGATAAAATTTAAATTGAATTTTTTCAAATTTGTGAATATTTCAAAATTCATTAAAACCAAATTGATATATGTATCATCTTTCCATCTAGAATTAGGTAAACTCATTCTGTTTGAAATGTAGTGAAAGAAAATTCATTGATTTTGGGATAAAATTGGATGTGTACCTACTATAGTCGTTTGCAAAGTATTTTGTAAAACAGGCCTTTAAGTAATTACGAAGTATTTTTTACAATTGTAGCTGTCTCAAACTTTTAGTCTAACTCCTTTCTATATTTTCTACGATACGCATGGCCTTATTTGAAGATGGAAGAATTCTGGATATTGAAGACACGCTATAAACATCTGAACAGTTTTCCAGATATAGATTTCCCTTGAGTGTATTTATGGAAAATCTGTTATTAAAGTTTTTGATACCGATGATGCAGATAAATTTCGAATACAGTTGATGAGGCCGAATTTTTCAATTAGTCTAGTTTTCGGGAAAATACAGGGTGTTCATTCAGTACTTATTCAAACTTCGAAGAATAAATATGTGACTAATTTCATTATAAAAAGTTTATATGAACATGTGTCCGCAAATGTTTCGTTTCAGAGATACAGGGCGTTGAAGTTGACTGAAGTTGAAATTTGGTGAATGGGTTTTTTTTCTGAAGGAAAAATCAAATTTTGGTATTAATTTTTATGTAGTACTTGGAGGGCGCTTCATACGCTATCATTATTTGATTTGAGTTGCTCTAACTTTGTTTACAGTGAACCTTTGGAATTTTGTATACTCAAATTTAATTCCCACATCTTTTTTAAACAAAAGAGGTATACATGTTCAACCACGCTAGGGACAAGTGTTTTTGAGAAATTTGCAAATTTCTTCTTCGATGCAGGTTATGGCGTCACATCAGATGAAATTACTTAGAACTTTACGAAAACTATCTGATCGATCTCACCAAAGTAAATTACTCTTTTTTGTCGAAATGCATCGAAAAAAGATTCGATCTCAAAATGAAGGGTGTTGAAATTTTAAAATATTTCGTTTTTTCAACATTTTGTATCTTGAGAATGAATTAATTCTCGATACATCTGCAAAAATTTGCAAAGAACATGGCACTGGATATTTGTATTCCTGGGGCTAGGCTAGGCTAGGCTAGATTTTTTTCAGTTTTGGATATATCATTCTAGAGGTCGAAAGAAGCAACTACCTTCATTAGACTTATTTTCTGGCCATACCAGGTGAACCAAAAAATTGGGTTGTGTGTCTAATGTTAATTGTGGAAAATACTGCCTGAATGATTTTTTTTTTATTTTTAGGTATAATATGCTATGAAAAACATCAATTGACTCTGAATGATGTGCATACTCACAGGATGAAGCAAAATACGCCATTTTTCTGAAACATGTTCATTAACTTCTCGGCCAAGTGTGGATTTTTCATTGAATTTCTCAAAGCCAAAAGTTCTACCGAGATTGCTCGTATTAGCATTTTTGTTTTTCACATGCTTGCACCAATATACAGTGTGTTTCTATTCTCATGAGTACATCCCTGTATCTTCCGTAATTTGTTGTTTGAACAACTACTTAACAAACGCCCTGTATATTAGAACACACAACGTTTAGGGAACAAACCTTGTCAGGCCCAATGTAATATCTTCTGCTGCCAGGAACATGTGAGTAAGAGGCAATTTGAGCATTCTCAGCCGAAGTAGTTGCAATAGCTGGAACAAAATAGTATTAGTAATAAACAACGATCGATATCAACAATTTTATTGGAACTGAATCATTCTGTATGGAAAAAGTAGTGAAAGAAATTTCATTCAGATGAATCAAATTGATTTCTGTTTTGCTGTGATCAATGACAGTAAAATACAGGGTATCCCTTGATAGTATTCAGCTATTTATAATAAAACGCTATTCCGTTGAAATAGAGTTTCATCACAGCTGATACTATCAATTGTTAGGCCGAGCGGTGCCTTTTTCAATATTTTATAGGAGCGTTTATATAGGAACACATCAGGAAAATTATGCATTCACTTACATATCAAATCTCATCTCCGGCAACCATCAGGAAGCTGCTACCAGCTTTGCACACACACTAGTTTTAATTCTTTAAGTTACTTTATTTATTATTATTTTCAACACTTTTCTGGATTTCAATCTATTCAAATACTTCTCAAATTGTTAATCAATATTATCTGGGCCGAAGGTCCAGGTGAAAGATTAAATTTGACTGAATAAAACAAAGAAATCGGCCAAAAACATTTATTATGCCGAAAGAAAAAAAATAGAACGCCGGAATAACTAAGAAGTATTAAATCAAACCCAATTAAAAACCAGTGAATTGACTAAAATTTTATGACATTTACGTTTTTAAACTACTCAAAAAGATATAATTCTTACTAAAGTATTGAACTGATATTTTGAAACAGATCATTCACCAGAAAAGGTCACGTTGCTAACAAACATCTAACACTCTCAAGATTTAAAACAGGACTGCCGTTTAGAAGAATAAAATATATGTCCTTCAAGTTAGCTTGGGTTTTGAAATCCCCATTGTTTAGGCAGTAAATATAAGGGTTGTTCGAAAATTAAATAGTGAATTGAATTTCTTTTTCAGTTTCTTCTACAATCGGCTAATGCATTAAATATTTTATAACTCAGATATTCCGACGTTACGAGAAAAAAAACATAATGCAAATTTGTCGCATTATGAAAAAAACTCTTTATATCTAAACAATTGATCTTATTTCTACTTATTCTATGTCATGGATCTTTCTGTAACACTCGGTTATGGTTTGAATCAATTCTATTAACGGAAATATGACGTTGAATTCATAATGAAAACTGATTATTGGACACAAAATATTTGGTTCGAATTTATAAATACCCCTCGTAAAACTCTCGAAACTGTGTTGGAACGATTTTTATAGCAACCATATGGGCGAAGGTTATGGTGCCCTTCTCGGTATCGTAAACTAAATGCTGAATTTAATGGCTTCCGGATGTAGATTCAGTGGTTGTCCTCTTCGAGAACTTTTAATGAATTTCAAGATTACGTGTTGTTACATATTCACCAACTACTATCAAATTATAATTACACTTTGAAGAACCCATGCAAAGCTCCAGTTTTAAAAAATTGTAAAATTCGAAATTTGTGTGGATACTGTGTAAATTTTGGGAAATTTAAAAGTAATAATCGATTGTGGCATCCAAACCCAGATCACCTTATTTTAGAAAATATTGGAAAATATTTTTTTATTATTTGATGCTGAAGGAAGAATAGAACTATTGAATCAGAAAATAGAACTAAAAACAAAAAGAAAAGTATCAATGCTCTTACCATCTAAACTTAATAAAGTTACCGAATATATAACGCATAATAACGACATGATCAACGTTCATTCGTTAATTCGTTACTACTAGAAAAGCTATGAAAACGATATTTTCTCGTTTGTTATCTTCAGTACGTCGGCATAATCAGTTACTTCTTTTGACCTTGTTTGAAGATACCGGCGCTACAATTGATGTTGTACTGTAGGAGAAAACAATGCTCGTCCAAAGCAGAAGATATTTGTTTTAGGGTTTACCCGATGAAAGTTTGATTGCAAGTTTCACGCTTCAAGCTTTAAACAAAATATAAAAATGAATAAAATGTCTTTGTTTCTCATAAACTAACTTTAATTTTTAAATTTAATTGAAAATCTTGTTTTTGAAAAGATTTTCTACGAATATTTTTATTTTATGCAATCGATATATCAAGTAAGAATGCGGATTTCTTACCTTGATGAATTTAAACGGTTTGATGTGGAACAATCAGACAAAAAATATTTTGAATGGATTGATGATAATTCTTTTTTGAGATCCATAGCAATTACTCGACAGATGGCGCTGAGGGCACATCAACTTGAAAAATACAAAAATTGCGACAAAATGTATTATAAAAAATCGAAGAAATATTCGTATTTTGTTCAATTTCAAGAATTTTTGCATGGCCATATTTAATTATATGTTCTCTGTTACATGTTTAATAAGACTACAATATCTCACATTCCTTCTGCAGTCACTTTTATGTGAAGTTACTCCATTTTTGAGTATTTTGATTGTTTGACGAATGTTCATTTCATCACAACTTCTACAGGTGATTTCATAAATAATATTTGACCACGCACGTGAAATGAAATGAAAATTTTGACTGTTTTTCCAAGCGCAAATGTACGTGACAATGTACGTGATTGAAATTGTAACTTTTTATACACATACAAGACCGTTATAGCGCACACCTGGAGAATTTCTGGTTCTCAAACTCGATCCTGGGAGCTTCCACTGCGACGTATTGTTGTGTTGAATTTTCTTCTCTTCACCAAACTACCACACAGAGGAATTATGCAAAAGGGTATTTTTAACACAACAATTGAAATTTTCGTACTCTGCCCACACTTGTTCTTCTCGCGATCCTTGTCGTTTCGATACGCTCGGTTCTTGTGCATCTCGTAACTTCAGGTTGGCCAAATTAGAAATTGGATGCGTTTTTTTTATTTTAATAAAAATTAATTCGTCCGTAGACAATATTGATTATATTTCTGATTGATTTGAGTTTACTTCTTGTGATATCGATTTCAAACATGTTTCACATAATTTAATATTTTCTACATTTTTGAACAAATTGGTCAATTCTTGACTCAAATCATCTGAATGTGGTGAAGATTTGTAAATTGGAATTTGATTAAATCTTGGTGGGTAAATGTATGAATCCGAATCAGAATTAGAGAAGCTAGATAAAAATTTATTAATCGATAGGTATTCGAAATGGGATGTCTTAATATACGATAAAAATGGTATATAATACCTGTTCATATAACAAGTTGCAAAATGATCGTGTTTTTTGCACCAGACGTTAACACGTCTCAAATGATGGTTGTGATTTTGTTGGCGGAAAGTGGGTAGCTGAGACACTGAAGGATCTAACCGTCAGTTGACAGGTTGTCACCGATACACAGAAATTTTGTTCAGTTTTCTGACAGACCATTTCTGACTTCATATTTTTCAACAAAATGAGCTATTCTTATACCATTGTTTATATAGAAGATAGTTAGTCAACCTTATGGGATTATAATTGGATCAAAATGGATGCGACATGTAGATGGCGATAGTGAGCTCGCATCCAAGTCATGTCGTAACTTCAGTGATCTGGCCTCCAAGTCATGTCGTAACTTGATTAAAATAGTGGAAAAGCATTAAAATCAGGGTTTTTTGAAGAAACCTGCATTAAAATGACGTCAAATATTCATGTTTGTAACTAATCACGCTAGATGACACTCGCGTTTGTGTCCAATACCTTTTCCACAGCCATTGACTAACTATGTTATATTTAAACAATGCTTATACAGAACATGTTCGTAGGTATATTGAAGCAGCCACATTGGAGGCATTTTCGAATGTATTACCGAAGAAATCAACAGCAGTTCATGAATCGACTTATTGATGATTCCAAGAATGAAGTGAAGAAGAGAAATCGTGAAATATAAATGAAATCATTTCGCTCGCTACATGAAACTCGCTTCTTCTGCGATATACAGACCAATTAAAACGGTGTGTGTCGAGAGTACTCAGTTCCTTTTTTTCCAGTCGGTAAGACCACGTCGACATTGGTTACCGGGAAATCAAACAACACTGGGGACTATAGTATAATCTTTTATCTGGTTTGACATACATTTCATTCATGTTATTTAGTCATTAGTTATAATTATTGAATAATTCACGACAATGATGCTTTCTTCAATTTGTTGGTTTCTCGGAAAATTTTGAGAATAAATCTCAAAATTCTGAGAAAAAAGTCAGAATTTTGAGAAAAAAAGTCAGAATTTTGAGAAAAAAAGTAGAAATTTTGAGAAAAAAAGTCGAAATTTTGAGAAAAAATATCAAAATTTTCAAATATCTATAAAAAACCATATTGGTAGGATGGCGCCAATACGCCGTCGTAAATTTCTGACAGAATTACTATCGATAGTATTGAGAACACTTGTGTTATTACCCCTGATTATTTTTTTCGTAAGATTTTCAACCAATCAGAATGTCCAATTTAGTTAAGTTACCTCGTATAATTTCGATACTACCTGATTATACATAGAGTAGCTCCACCAATCGAAAATTTTAAAATAATTTCATTTTCATAGTAACCACATCGACATCAATATACAACAAACAGAACTGTCAAATTGTGACGTTTATCAAAAATTGTTCAAAAATTAGTCGATTCGGAGATTTATCATCAAATGCAATAGACGAAAGTATACAAAATACTGAGCCTCATGATACAGTGAAAACAAAAAAGTACGTATGGAAACAATTTCTTACGTTTTGCAGTGAAAGAAACTATGTGCTAAATGAATCAATTTCCACTGAAATGATAGCGTCCATTTTGAAAGATTGGGCTTTCAATATGCGAAAATGTAATGGAGAAAATTATAAAGAAAATGTGGTTAAAACGATGTGGAACATTACGGCAAAACAAGTACAAGAAAAATATATGAAGGTGTTTAAAGGTGCATTTAGTCAACATCATTTTAAAATTGTGCCTAAATATATGTTAAAAACGAAAGTTGAATCTGTTGAATCAAATGGCACCATTTATACAACAATATTAAGTTTATGCTAAAAACATGTCACATTGAAAATCCCAAATTTATAAGAATCATACTTTTACGACAAAAGTATTGTCCATAATTCACGTGTACCTAAAGTTTCATGTCATAAAATGTACCTATCAATCTTAAATGTATGCCTAAATCTAAAACTCGTGTAATATTAGGTCTCATACAAAATTATTTTCAAGGTTATGTTTATGTCAGTGCTTATGCTAAAGTTACGTTTATGTTGACTAAATGCACCTTAATAGAGTAAATGATCCATTCTCTAGTCCCATATTTTCAGCAGCACGAAACGCAAGAAATTCAAAAAGAAGGGAACTTCAATTGTTACCGGACAAGAGAAAGGTTAGTGCATCAGCATTTAAAGATAACGAGTACATAGCAATGACAGAAGCGTGGGACGAAAATACACCGGAAGGATTACAAATAAAATTTTTCTTAATTGCTTCTATAGAACTTGCGTGGAGAGGAAATGAAGGAGCGTCATGCTTGACTCATTATTTTCAAAAAGAAACTGGAAATGATGATACTCCAACTCGTAGAATACAATATAATCCTATTTTTACCAAAACCACACTGGGAGGAGCAAAACCATGTACTAATAATAAATGGCTTGTACCTAACCATAATGAAGTAAGTCGTTGTCCAGTGAGACTTCTAGATAAGCTAATGATGAAAAGAAGCGAAAACATCAATATTAAAACAGATAGGTTATTTCTGACAGTAAATCCCAACTGGAGAAAAGAAAAAACCCTTGGCTGGTACAAAAATATGCCAATTGGAGTGCATGAAATCAGTAAATGGACCAAAAAGTCTGCAGAATTGGCAAATTTGAATATGACAAAGAAAATATTTTCAAATCATTCTCACCGAGCCATTGCTATTTCACAATTGGCAAAAGCAGGTGTATAGGAACAAGAACTTATTAAAATAACAGGACATGGTAATAGCAATTCTATCAAACCCTACCTACAGATAGATGAACAACATCACCAAAACATAATAAATAAGATGAGATCCAATTTTAAAAACGCTGCAGGTTCAAGTAATTACACCTCCAGTATTTCCAGCACTTCAATGAGCAGTGGCCACGTTACGCCGAAAATAACTCAGTTACAAAAACGTAGTATATAATAATTGTAACTTTCATTGCACCAATTTGTATTTAATTTAATAAATTGTTTATATATTTACTTAATTTACTCAAAAGATAATCGTATCAAATACAATAGTTACTTCAAAATAAATACGGTTATACATCTCAAACTTGCAAAATTACAAATCGTGTCAAGTTGACAGAATAATCCTCCCGCTTTGCGGTCGGATTATTTAAACTGTCAAACTGACACTCTTTATAATTATGCAACAAGTTATCGATGTATAACCTGATTATTTTGAAGTACTTATAGTATTACTACTGATAATTTCGATATATGAAACTCTCTTCCACTGCGATATAAGGACCAATAAAAACGAAGTGACGCGGTAGTACACGTTTTCTTCCTTTTAAGCCGGTAGGAGTACGTTGCCATTGACAACAACGGAGAATTTAATATTATCTTCCTAATAACATAAATGGTTATAGGCTAGACTTTATCTTTAACTATTGAAAAATTCACGACAATGGAACTTTGTTGATTTTTTTTCGTGAAGTTATCGCAATAAATACAACCCCGTGATCACAATACTACCGATATTTCTGTCAGAAATCTTGAACTCGATCAAATTGCACTATCACTACACGTGCAATTTTGCTGACCAAATGGCGAACAATATCAATTCCAATTTGTTCACCAATCTTTTGCATAAGAACACTGATACCAAGCAAATCAATTGAATATTCAATTCTGTGACATTGTCCGTTGAGGAAAATATTGCCCTCACAAGAACACATTGTTTAACTTATTTGGAATTGAAAAGTCGCTGTTCACTTATGTTCCTCAAAAAAGTATAGAGTCTCGGTAAGAACCCATTAATATATTGACAATACTGATATCACAGTTGCAAATTACCGGTAGATAATCGATGACGAATTGGATTTTTTTTCTTATCATATATCACATGTTGGTTATTCCAAGAGTCAACCGAATATCAACTCGTCTACTGCGGTTATTAACAAACAAGGTCACGAAGATTTGAGATAAGAATCAATAAATAAAAAGGAACAACTAATGGGCTGCATTCACTATATAGTTGAAAATAAGTTGAACATGTGGTATTTTCAAGGACTATACTTGTTTATCCTGTTGGATATCCGAGGTAAGTAATTTTCTTATTTTTCTCAACGTCGTCGAAGTTGTGGATGGCCAATATGACGATCCAATGTATCGAAACTATCTGATAGGTTTTAGAAAATTTCAACTACCTCTGTAGAAAGGTCTTGCAATGAATGAAGTTTGTAGTACAAATTCTCCATACTAAGACTTCTGGAATATATGTTCTGCAAGAAGGAATTATTTCAAATGGAACCATTCTTCAGCAATTTCTATCACAAAAAAATATGTTGTGGTGCATGTACAGGAAGTGAGAATATATATGTGGATTATTGACTCATTAATTATTCAATTATCAGATCGTGGGAAACCTAGAAAATGATTCAAATATGAGTTTATATCTTTCATAATTTGAGGTCTCAAAAATCATGGGTATATTCTCAAGGTCCATTCCCATGACTTGTTATTAAACCTTCAAGTATTGCAAAAATGGAGAGTCATAATATTTTGTTGATTTTTGGACAGACTTTGACCGTATTCTTCCATAGAAAAATTCCAAATCCAAGTGGAAAAATTAAAAAAAACTAAAATAACCACAGACCGTAATATCTCTTCTAGCTGATCCAGTAGCTGCATCTCCACATATTACTGGCAGAAAGAAGTACTTTATTGGAACTGATAAGGTTTGTAATATCACTTTGTTATACCCAGGATTTTGAATAAACCATTTTTAAATAAACAAATTGATAACCAACACCAAACTCATAGTCCTGTTACCTCAAATAATCAAATATAAGCAGTCTCTCTGATAATGATTATACGGAATTTCAAAATTTGACATCACAATGCCGATTGTTATTTCGATGAAGTTATCGTTCCTTCATTGAAAATACCGAATTCTTAATTGGTGAAACTTCTATACCATTTTGGAAATTTGGAAATTCCAAGGGGAAAAACTGTGATATACCCAGTACAATGAAATATGACAACCCTATTCAGAATAATAAAATTAGCATTGTTGGATCCTTTGCTAATTATTTATCATCTGTATAAAAAACTAAAAGTTTAGGTTCTGATAATTTCAACAATTTTGATATCACCAAAAAATCTGAAAATCAATTCACACTGCCTATCTGTTGGTATAGCAGAGGTGATAGAATATCTGTGTTCACTAGATATCAGTAAAGAACCTGGCTCTGATCTCATGCTCAACTTTTTCCTGAAGAAATGTGCCATATCACTGAGTAGACCGTCGTGGTTAATGTTCAATAAATCTTTGATAGATGGGAGTCTTCCTTTCTATTGGGAAAAGTTATTTCTTGATTCCGGAAGACCTGCTCTTATTGAAGATCAGAGACCCATTACTATTCTTTCTACTATCCTCAATGTGTTCGAGTGCTTGGTTGATAGATTCATCAGTTCGATTTTGTGAAATAAGTGGTGGTCAACATGCACTCACCTCATGATCTATACCAATTTATTTTTACAGATCCATCTTAGGTTTTCAATGAAGTCGATCATGCTATTCTTATACAGAAGTTATCATGTATTGGCATTCGTGGTTCTCTTCTGAACTGGGTGAAGAAGTATTTATCACATCACCCATATCACTAATTTGATGAAATTGCGTTTTCTTGAGGTAACATGTGAAATAATCCAATCAAAATTCCCAACAATATATTCGTCATTTAAAGTAAACATTTCGGCGGAAAACTTTAAAAAAGCTATGAATCCGGAAATTTGGCCTCACGGGGCCGTTATAAGTCGTTTTTTATACCACAGGAAAAAGCAAACGGTAGAAATATAATACTCAATCCCGACATCGTGGTATTGAATGCACAAAGTGTTAATTATAATAAGATAAACAGTTTATATGTTGATATACACAGTTATGATGTCAGTTTTATTTGTTTGACAGAAACTGGGTTTAAGGAAACTTTTTGTTAAAAAGTAGCTACTGTAGAAAAAATAAAAAAAATGGGAGGTGTGGCAATTCTCGTAAAAAATTATATAGATGCATATTGTATTGATCTCACTAAATATTGCGTTGAATAAGACATAGAAATTTGTGGTAATTTCTGTAATTTGAGTATAGGAAAAACTATAATATTGTGTTGCTATCGATCTCCATCGGGCAATTTGAATATTTTTATAGACACTATTCATGAAGTTTTAAATGTAATTTTTAAATCAGACTGCTTCAAAGTGCTGCGAGCACGAACAACTTTTGTTGGATTTGGTTCATTTTGAAAGACCCATATAGTCGACTGCTGTTCAGTTTCCTGCTCATAACAATAAATTCAAGATTCGTCACCTGTGTATATGTTACAAACTGCATTTGATGCACCGCGGTCATATTTTGTAATCATTTCCTTGCACCAATTTACACGAGTCATTTTTTGATCGATTGCCAAATTGTGCGAAATCCAACGAGAACAAATCTTTCTGACTGCCAAATGTCCATGCAATATCTTATGTATACTAATGCCCAGGGATGCTTCGATCTCGCGATATGTCACATGACGATCCTGCATTATCAGTTCGGACACAGCATCAATGTTTTCTCTCACAGCAACCGATTTTGGACGTCCGTCTTTAACTTCGTCCGCCAGCGAAGTACTGCTACGTTTGAATTCACTAAACCATCGATATACTGTGGCCTTGGATGGTGCTCCATCAGCAAAAATCGCAGTAAGTTGTCGGCACACTGCTGTTGAGATAATCCACGTTGAAAATCGTAAAAAATCATGGCACGAAAATGTTCACGATTTAGCTCCATTTTTTGGTCGAGATGAAATTCTCAAATGTCTATTAACAATACAAATAGCGTCTATATGACAAAAAGTTCTGATTACGTAAGTAGATAAGCTATGCCGATCCTACCACCAGCATAGGGAAAACAGTGTGTTAGAGAGAGATCGAATCCGAGCGTGTGTGTGTGAGAGAGAAAGAGCGTGTGTGACGTAGTTGAGGACTTCTCAGTCGAGAGCGTCAAATTTCAATTTGTCATCCGCCATCTTGCATCGTACCACGGAACACCTCCTACCACGGAACACCATCATGTCACTCTTGCATGGGCGCGCGAATTCAAATTTCATCGCGTGTGTGACGAGAGAGTATTTTGATGAATAAAAAAAGATCTCGGCCGTGGGGATCGATCTGACTACCTCCAGATGATGGAGCGGACATTGAACACACTCGGCTACGGACCTCGTTGTAAATGTAGATGAAAATGTTGGCTATACGACTGACGTGCCATTATTTTGTTGTTGGTTTGTCAACGTCCTGTATACAGCAGACATAAAAAAATATACACACACACACAGTGTAGTTGAAGGTGTAGGAGAAAAATACATCAGTGAGGATATGGTTCATTTGCGGTGTGTCGCATTGTCATTGGGGGATGCCTACATGGGGGAGTGCAAAATGGGGTAATGCAAAATGGGCCATTTGTAAACATGTAGTGGTGGGGTTGTAGGATGTGTTTGTAACAATGTCTCATTTGCGGTGTGTCGCAGTGTCATCAGTCAACTGTCATGTGACTGTTTTGTGTATTGAACGATAAACAATAAAATGAGCATTTTAATTCAAAGTATTTTTATTTTTCTGAGGATGAACAGGACTATTTGACATGCTTTCATAACATTTCAAATTCCAATTTGGAACATTATGTTTGGCAATTGACTTTTTACAAAAACAAAAATGCTTTCTACAATTTTCGCACCATTGTGTTCCATCCATGTTTGAGCGCCTTCGAAATACTTGGAGCAAATGCCTCAGACGTTCACAACTTTTTGGCTTCTTCCACGTACCGACCTATGAACCAGCATTCACAAGTGTCAGGACCTTCTGTTACATCAGGATATGACCAACAGCAACTTTTGTAATGTGAATTATTGATTTCTGTATTTTGTATTGACTCTAGGCTCTTCTTACGCTGTTCCCATTCTTTCAGAATCACTTCATAAATTTCATATCTATGTTTGTGTTTGTTGATGAAGTAATTTATTTTTTCACACGCGAATGCTATATCTGAACTTGTTGGAAGCATATCGCAAAATGAAGGGAATAGAAACATGATGATGTGCTATATATCAGCTTGCGTTAACACGTGCGTGCGTGCGTGCTTACGTGCGTGCGTTCGTGCGTGCACGCGTGTTTTCTTGCGTGCGTGCGTGCATGCATGCATGCGTGCGGCGTTCGTGTTTGCGTGCGTGTGTGCGTGCGTGCGTGCGTTCGTGCACGCGTGTTTGCGTGCGTGCGTACATGCATGCGTGCGTGCGTGCGTACGTGTGTGCGTGCGTGCGTGCGTGTATGCGTGCGTGCACGCTTGTTTGCGTGCGTGCGTGCGTGCGTACGTATGTGCGTGCGTGCGTGCGTACGTACGTGCGTGCGTTCGTGTATTCGTGCGTGCGTTCGTGTGTGCGTGCGTACGTGTGTGCGTGCGTGCGTGCGTGCGTGTGTGCATGCATGCGTGCGTGCGTGCGTGCGTGTATGCGTGCGTGCACGCTTGTTTGCGTGCGTGTGTGCGTGCGTGCGTGCGTACGTATGTGCGTGCGTGCGTGCGTACGTGCGTGCGTTCGTGTATTCGTGCGTGCGTTCGTGTGTGCGTTCGTTCGTTACAGATGCTTCATATGTTGGAAAAATAAAACAACCTCATCAAATTTTTCATTTTATTAATAAAAAATACACATTATTTAGGCAGTATTTCACACAACCATTTGAATAAGATATCAACGTTATGAAGACTACATTTGTATGAGCGTCCTTTAAAATGATGTGTACAGGATGGAGCCCCACTGGTATCATCGAAGACAGCTGAAACCCACATTGAGTCTTGATTTTCTTCCAAATTTACAACTCTCGTACGTATATTCAACTGTTGCAGTTTATTATCCAGAAATTGTTTCTTTTGATGGCCTTGCACGTAAATAATATCAACATCGAAAAGGTTGTCTTTGAGGATATCATCTAGCAGTTGATATTCCACAAAGCCAGAGGAGTATCTCAGACCATGAATGTTTTTTTCCATGTAACAGGCGGTTCGGCGATCATTTTTACTCAAAGAGGAAAACGGTACGCTTGAGCGTAGTAAAAAGTTGCTGCATTGAGCACCAATTCTAATTGCAATCTCCTTAGGATGGAATTGTTGTTCAATGATGAACCCTTGGATATCAACAAGTGCTACCCTCATGATATATACTAACAACTATTCTCGCCAACGTCAACGTTAGACTGACACCAAATGCAGATCAGTTGTACTTTTGGATAGTTTCGCTAAGTGGGTGGAGTACATACTTCATATCATGTACTATGATGCAATAAGCTGTAGTGTTTGCTGGAAATCCTTGTGATGTCTCTATCTCCAGCTTAACGTCAACAGAGGTATTTTTTATTGATTCATCTCTTCTGGAACAATCGATAGCGAAGAATGCTTTATCGTCAAAGTCATTATAACTCAACAGAGGATTGTGTCGAGAGGAATTTTTGTAGCTAAGTCCAAATTGGATGTAGTTGAAATAAGCTTGAGAAATATCTCTTTTGGTAAAGTTCAAGTGCATCATTTCTTTGGGGTAAGTTTCACCGTTGAGAGTTAACGTAATATTAGCAATATCGATGTGATTGAATGCGGTTGGATCGTTATTCACTTTGGTATGATCTCGATTCACTTGGAAGCATACAATAACATATCGGGGAGTTTCGATTTGCGAAGAAGTCTTGACGGCCCATATTTGATTTGTAGCACCAACAATTAGAGCATGCTGCGTATGCAAATCCCATTTTCGGAAATTAATCGCGACTGGAGTGTCAGCTTTGATTGCTTTCAAAAGTTGCAGCTTGAGTTGATCATGGGGGGAAATTCGCTTGATCTTCAGCTCAATATTTTCAATTTCCAATTTGACTTCAGTTGGAACCGTAGGCACACCAGTAGCTGGTTCAAGAATTTTGAAGCAGTTATTATCATTACCAACCCGAACCAATCGGAATGTATGTTTACCGTAGTAGATATTCTGATATTCGTTGAAGATGTTCAAAAAGTGTTTGAGAGGAATTCGCAAGGAGAAAAATTTATCAGTAATGTCATCATTGTTGAGGGGGTAAGTCCAACCAGCTGTTGCCAAATGTTTGGTTTCATCAGCGTCATAGGATAGAAATCCTCGAACGGTACTTACGATACCCAACTCTCGCACACTTTCCAAGTCGTGACCATTTAGCGCATAAGTGATGGATTGGAACATAAATGCTCCAGCGTTATTTACAAAAGTCACCCGCCCTACACCTGCGGTTCTGGTCACTTTTCCGCTGATAACTAGATCGCTGTCGTAGAGTGCATCGTAAGCATCAGATTGATTGATGTTGATTTCGATGACATCATTATTTCGAAAAGACTTCACGTATGGGTAGTATGTTCTCCAGTCTACCTTTTGGATGGATACGTCTTGTTGGGGTTGGCGGAAAATGTTGAATACTTGAGCCGACAACATGATAGCCAAGAGATTTGAGGAACTCTATATTTTCAGCAGTTAGGTGACGGGAACAGTCGAAGGTCTTCGTAAAGACTGATGAAGCAAACGGCAATGAGTTATTTTTATAGAAGCTCAAGACCATATTTTCTTCAGCTCCAATCTAATTATTATTTCTTCGTTTCGGAAATCAACCAAATCAGAGTTTTGATCGAGTACTCTGATAGTTATATTGTTTATTTCGTTTATGTGTGATACAGGTAGATAGATAAGGTGGTTGGGAGTTTCGTCGATTGCGAAACCTGGATCAGAATCAATAGCAAATTCGTATATTGTATGAGAAGGTCTTTCGTTGAAGAATGCTCCCGACGTAATGTTGCTGTCTATGTGTATGGTCCTTACTTTTATAATATTAACAGGCAGATCGGACGTGTAATGCACGTTTGGTTTTAGAACACTCGGAGAAAATCCCAATATGTTTGCCAGAGAATTTTCCTGCGAAGTGAAATCAATGGCGTATAGTAGACAAAATATTTCGCTTTTCAGCGTATTATTGTTCGGTTTGAGATAGAAGAATTCTTCAGGTTTGTCAACAAATGTTTTTGGTACAATACGTTTCTGAATCAACGCTTCAATATCCCCAATTTCGTAGGCTCCAACAGGAATATCGATACTCTTCCTCACCTTCTTCTTTTTATCCTTATTAATTTCGTAATAATTGAACTTGGTACCCTATTTGACGTTTGCTATACTGTTGAATGAATGAAAACTAAGTAGAGCTAGACCGTATTCGGAATCATCTTCCAATTGAATAGGTGGTGTGAAATCAATGGAAAGCGTTGAAGAACGACTTTTCAGAGTCAACAGCATGGACATGACTGATATAGTACCATCAGCGGCATGTCTTTAATAATAGAAACAACATATTATGTTGAAATCGTTTATTCATACAATAATTACATTCGTTTTCAATCGCAGACATTGCGAAGTAAAAACTTTAGACAGAGATGACCGCAATTGAATTGATCAAAATTTTGATATCGTTCATTGTTATACATAATTTTAACACCGTTTCCCAAATATTGAACCAGTTCGAGCGGAGGTTTCAGATTGCCAAAACTGTCAAAATATTCCACAATGTTACCAAATTTCCTGTAAGCTACCCAGTGAGTACCCATATTTTCATCAGAGTCCAAGTTCAACACAGCACATTCCCTTTGTTGGGGTTGCGTTGGTAACGTATCACGCATAAAGACTCCTCGAAAATTAGGTATTTTCATTTTACGAGCAAATTTTTCAATTTCCACATCGTATAACGCTCTATTAGGTAGCTTCCTCAACAGTTTTTTTGTTTCTTCAAGTAGAGACCTCGTGCACGTTTTTGTTTCTTCAAAAATAGTCCGTATCCTCGAGGTGTTTTACGCAGATATAGTCCGGAACCCAAATGCTCCATAACCTTATTGTGACGGTGATCCTCTTCAAGCTTCTTTTTGGCACTCTTTGCATCCAATACCGTCTTTGCTACTGCGCTTGCCCCACCAACCAACGAACCCAATGCTGAAAGTCCAGCAAAAATAGGTATGAGAGGTAGGATACCACCTGACTTGGATCCCAGCGGAATTATTCTCGGGATACGTATCCGTTTACGTCCTCCAGCTTTTTTGACTGCTTTCTTAGCCGCTCTCAGAGCTAATGTGATGGATTTTCCCATATCACTGCCAGTGTGGGATGACCAATCCTTGAGGATTTTTTCCAGGACATTGTTGCGGAATGATTTTGTAGCACCCATGCCAAACTTGCGTTTTGCTTTCATTGCACCGGTGACGAAGAGAGCGCTTGTTTTTTCACCAAGTTTTGCGTCTTTTGATTTTACTCTTGCCCAGGCCTGTTGTTGAAGAAGTTTATCAGCCTGATGCCGGCCCTCGAGAGATTTGTCTTGCGAATATGCAATATCGTGTTGTTTGCAAGCCGTGTCCAGTGGATTGATACCAGGATCTCCTCTTTCGAGTCTCTCTTTCAAATGAGTACCCGGTCCACAGTACTGATATCCAGGTATATGTAATTCGAACGGTAACTTATTGATGAGCGTATCGACAACACCTTCACCTTGATATGTCAGCATTGGGAATGACATCAAGTGTGAGGTGTCACCTTTTTTTATAAACATACACACACTTTCATCATCCCTCACACCATGAAGGTTGTTCAACAAGAAAACACGTTACCTATCGAAAACTTGGATTATTTAAATGATGATAATGTTATGGTGGGTCGCAAACATGGCAAATTGTTACCAAACGCATTTCGTGCTATCGTATGTGGTCCGAGTGGTTGTGGAAAAACGAACGCTGTAATCGCGGTGTTGATCCATCCCAATGGTGCGAAATTTGAAAATGTTTATGTTTACTCAAAGTCGTTATTTCAACCCAAGTATCGGTTTCTGCAAGAAATTTTGGAAAAAGTCAAAGGCGTTCATTATTTCCCGTTCACGGAAAATGAAAATGTTATTAATCCCCAAGATGCTAAACAAAATTCCATTTTCATATTCGATGACATTTCGTGTGATTCACAGCAAAAAATGCGCGAATATTATTCCATGGGCAGACATCGAGGTATTGATCCTATATACATAGGACAAACGTACAGCAAGGTACCCAAACAGCTTTTGCGGGATAATTGTAATCTAATCGTGCTCTTCAAACAAGATGAAGTGAATTTGAAACACGTATATGATGAGCATGTCTCTCCCGATGTTACATTTGAACATTTTAAACGAATGTGTGCTGCTTGTTGGTGTGAGAAGTATGGAACTTTAGTCATTGCAAAAGATTTCGATTTGAGTGATGGTCGCTATCGTCAAGGTTTTGATAAATATATAAATGTGTAATAGATGTGTATAACATCATTCGTAATCATGAAACCACTAAGCAAAGAGGTTGATGTCGAACGAAAGAATAAAATAAACGAAATTGCAAAAGGCATTCGAAAAAAGTATCTGGCTTTGAAATTGGGTAAATCTGAAGATGATGAGACATTACAAAAATTCTTCAAACCTCTATCTATTCCATTAAGGAAAATAGCAAATAAAACCACACCATCAGGTGCAACCTCAATCAAAACTGAGGTGAAATCTGAACCTAAACAAGAGAAAGTGGAAGAGCGAGATACGACTCCATTCCAAGCCCTTGAATATGTGGCAGGTACGCACAGTGATGATGAAGATGCAGACGTTTTTAGCGTAGATAAGCAAGATCAGAGCTTTGCGTCAGATATGGATGAACGAGTTCTAGAGGAATATATTGAACAATATCCGGAAATGGCTCAACCATTCATTTTGAAACATTTTGAAAATAACAAAGAAATCGACAAGGTCTACGGCCCCTTTTATGATTCATATGGTTCAAAATGGTTCCTTGGTCGAAAAGAAATAAATTTTGACAAACGCAGCGGTTACATTAAAATGGATGATTTGCAATGGAAAGGAACACCTGGTATATATGAATTGATATTTCTCAACTCACCTGAAAATTATGATGATGAGGATTTACAAGTATACAAAAAACTTTTAGATTTATCGAGTGCTCATAAAGACACTGTAGGTCGTTTAAAGAGTTCCCTAAAATACAAGTACACCGGCCTTATTAAACCAATGTTTTCCAAAGGGAGTCAGCGTAAGCCATCGACACGTGCAAAAATTCCTAAAACACCTCAGCCGCCGACGGGTAGCGGTTTATTTGAAACACCTATTGCAATGACATATAATAACAAACCCATGGAATATATTTACTGGGATGATCCCAACGAACTATGTGAACGCCTCAAATTATTGATAGCCTCTAGGAATGCTGGAAATACTTCACATAACAATGAGATAAGGGCCATTGAGAGTGAACTCGAAGAGGCAAATATAATTCGTCTCCCCTTTTAAGACAGCACTCGCAGATCCATCAACATATTCAAAATGGTTATCGATAAGTTCGGACGTAGCAGCTCAAACAAAAAGCGAAAATTGGAACCTTCTGCGTCATCTGGCGGTGGTTTGTTACACACGCCAGACGGAAATGTAGATTTCAATAATTTGAAATTGAGTAATGTCAAACGACCCACCATCGGTACGGATGCAGCTAATAAGGAATACGTGGATGAAATAAATAAAGTAATAACCAATCAAGTTAATGAAATGCAAGCTGATCTACAGAATATCCAAAATAAAATTAAAGTTATAGATGATAGAGATCAGCAGTCCACTGAGCAATTGGAGACCTCCATACGCAAACTAAGTTTCAATTCTATGGAAATGCGAACGGATATGCAAAATATTCAAACTGACTTGAATACGTCTTCGAAAGAATTCGAAAGAAAAATGCAAACTATTGGCGATAACTTGACTCAATCAATTCAAATAAATGATGAGCGTTATAAGGAGCTATTTGCTGTCTGTGATCAACTCGGTAAGAATTTTAAAACCGATATTGAAAATAATCGAGATTATCTATCGAAGAAAACCGCGTTATTGACTCAAGTGATTCAATCACACGATGAGGATATGAAAATATTCATGGAACAATGTGGAGCATCAAACAAAAAAACTGAGATGGAGCTAAATCGAATCCAACGTAACTTTAAACAACAAATCACCACAATGGAATCTGATATAGCGAAGTTAAAGGTTGGTATTGATGCTGTGGGGAGAATCAACAACGAAACGACATAAAATTAGTCTATATACCAAAATTATATATTGAAGCGTATTGCGTTGTCAACCTCAGTAATATGGCTTCCAAAGAGAAGGTTCAACTTGTTCACGAACTACATAAACCAATAAGAAAAAATTTTGCTCGACGACGTACCATCATCAAGGGGTTGGATGATTTGTGGCAAATGGATTTGGCCGAAATGAGACCGTACGCTCATCAAAATAGAAATTTCAAACTCATTCTAGTCGTTATAGACTGTTTCTCGAAATTCGTGTGGACTAGACCTCTCAAAACGAAGACGGGTGCGGAAATTGCTGAAACGTTTGCAGATATTTTGGCACATACGAAACGTTGTCCGAAAAATCTACAGAGTGATCAGGGAACAGAATTCTACAACAGTAAATTCCAGAGTTTGATGAAAAAACATGGAATAAATCACTATAACACATACAGCGTCATGAAGGCTGCCATGGCTGAACGAGTCATAAGAACGTTGAAAGAAAGGCTCTACAAATATTTTAGTTTAAATGGCACCTACAAATGGTTGAATATATTGCCTGAAATCACAAAGTCCTACAATGATACGCGGCACTCAAAGACGGGTGTAAAACCGTCAGAAATCAATAAAACCAACGAAAATCAAATTCTTAAATCATCATACAACCACCTGAAAATAGCTGGACCGAGAAAGTTCAAAGTCGGTGATGTTGTGCGCATCAGTAAAACAAAACACGTTTTTGAAAAAGGTTATACACCCAATTGGACGACTGAATTATTCAAAATTATCAAAATTAACATCACGAATCCTGCTACCTTTATGCTGGAAGACATGCATAATGTGCCAATCAAAGGAGCCTTCTACGCAGAGGAGTTACAAAAAACTGTGAATCCTGACATCTATCTCGTGGAAAAAGTATTGAAAAAAAAAGGAAACAAAATGTATGTCAAATGGCTTGGAATGGATAGCAAGCACAACAGTTGGATAGAAAACGTTGATTTTGTATAGAATCTTATGAGAAATACGCACATCAGCCAAAGATGTGGAGGGTCTTTTTAACATTTTTCCAATTTTCGCCCCACCAACTTCTATATATATAATGTTTAAAGTATTTTGAAGTCAGTTTTACTTGTTACAACCTGAGTGTGATCATGTACACCGACAGTGATAGTGGTTATGGTAGCAGTCAAGATTCTACCGCGTTTGAAATTGATATGAATGATGGTCCTGATTACTATTCGCTCACCCTCGAAAACCGAAATGATGAACTTAATCGAGCGCTCCAAAGGTATGAATTGGCTGCACGTGAAGAACAACACCAACTTCTACTGATGACCCATCCTATAGATACTTACGAAATTCGTTGTGGGCTGAGTCCAGCCAGATGCTTCAGTCCATGCATCACTTTGAAGCAAACATATTCTTATCGAAGCATACCATTCGGTGCAATCGAATGGAGTACCCTCATTGAAATTCTACATTCTATAAAAATTAATTTCTTCGAAGCAGCAATTGAATATCCCGATGAGTATGATTCCATTACAACGGCTTGCGGAGACTTTGTTTATGTGATACAATTCATCGAAAGCGATGTAAAACAGATCACCATTACCAGAGGAGACACCAACTTGGACTTCCTCGAAAAAGACATTGATGCCATTCTGAAGTTACATAAAGCAGTGTTGTCACATCGCATTGAAATGTTGGATAATTTGAACTTTTGTGTATACTACAAAAACTTGTTGCATCTTATCAAAACCCAATTCAATAGTGACAGAACAAATTTAACGTTTGAAGAAATTATGAACATTTGTTTTGAAATTATACCATCAGACTCTAGTTTATATTCGAATGCTCTTAGAGAATATATAAATTATTTTAAAAATGATTTGTTCAAAGATTTGGAAATAAATGAAAAATGAGTTTTCGTTTGTTTTATTTATGAATAAAGAAAACAAAACAGGTTTATACATAATCATTTATTACATAAAAAAACATATACAATTGTGTTGTCCAGGGGGAGAGATAGGAAGAGAAAACATTTTTTTTTTTGTTAATATTCGTCAAAATGATCGATATCGCTGTCATCATCTCTGAAACGACGTTTTCTAGGAGGCGAATGAAGGGACCTGTCGCAAGATTCATGATCTTTAATTTCAAATAGCACTTGAGAAAAACAGCTGTAGCACCAAAAATGCATGTTTTGATATAAATTTTCAATGATATCTTCACTTGGATAAACATCATGATAATGATCATTGATGACAATCAAACTTTTTTGCAATCTTCTATGAGTACGTTTGATTTTATAAAAACATGGATAACAAACACACAAGCGAAATTTGTCGATCCTGTAGTAATTTACCCATATGCAATACCGATCTTCGTCTTCAAAAACATAACCCCAATCGTTTTGGGTTAATATTGCATTTTTTAATGAAGATTTTATATCCTTATCACAATGTACAAATTCAATACCCTTCAAACTACAGAGATGATCATTTTTGGCTACATGACACAAATAATGCCACTTGAAATCTGCGTATTTTTTCATTATTTCCTTTGTTAACACCCAAGGTAGTGGCGAAGCTTCGAGAAACTCAGCTGCACAATAGACGTTTTCGCATATCGTTTTTATGCTTAGTTCTCGCAATGATCTCATCTGAAAAATTGAAAAAAACCCAATTACCCTTCTAAAGTATGATGGCCCCACGGTAATGTATCAAAAGAACCGGGAATCAAATAACGCTTATCATCATGTGGACTCAGAGCAATTTTTGATTGTTCAATACTAAAAACTTTGTGAGCATATGACCGAATACAACGTTGGGTTGTTGTTTTTTCCTTAAAATTCCTCAAACAATCCAAATAATCTTCAAAAACGATTTTGTTTTTCACAACATTATATTTCACCCCCTTGGATTTTTTTACAACTTTACCCCCCTGCACCTTATACGTATACATTTTTGAGCGTAAGCCAACAAAATGGGTCATTATTTTGCCATTCGCTTCATCCTTCATTATACCCAACTTTTTTTTATTAACCTGGGGTATCTTATATACATTGTCTGAAGCATAATCAGAAGTATCAAATTTGGAGAGATCCGCCTTTATTACTTCTTCATATGCATCTCTACATTTTAGTTCATAAATGAAGCTGTCAGTATCCATATATAATAATTTACAGTTTTCAATAGTCAATTTTGGAATCATATATCCATAGTGGAAATTATACATACATAGTTTTGATAGATCTAGAATAGCCATTCCTACATACAGAGGTTTATTGAAGATTAATTCGCTTTTTTGTAATTCGATAGCCATCAAGTTCTCATCGAAAATTGTACGACTGCGAAATTTGGGACTATTTATCAAATTTTTAGCTCCGTAACGACCCCCCCACTTTCTTACGAGTTTTACCACCCGGTGTTTCCGTATGTTTTCCATTGTTTTCCCGAAAACTGCATTGTTGGCTAATTTATAGAGATTTTTCTCAAAGGCATTTGTAGCTGCAGTCCTCAGACGTGTATTCAACTCGATGTATGGTCGCAGCCATGCTGCTTGTTTGAATCTTAGAATTTTGTGAATTTTTTTCAATTTTAAACCGTTTGCCAAACATTGTTTTAAATTTCTGTAATGTAAGGTATATTTATTTTTATCATAAAGCGTTGTCATCAATTTTGATAGTTTTGAGCCGGGTGGTACGCGGTGTTCAGCAGCAAATGGAAAATCTTTATGTTGATTGTGTAAGTCGCGCGGATACTCCAAGTCCACTTGCAGAATGTAACCTTCCGCAGCATCGTCCACGATAGACATCACATCAAAATTTTCCATATTTTCCGCCCATGAAAATCCCCCATAAGGTAAACATTCCGACATAGCAAACCCATACAAATTATTGACATCCAAATACATGAGATATTTCGATGGATTTTTGGGGTCATATTCAGGCATATACTTGTTGTTGGCCTCCGAGTATCTACTACTACAAACTGATATTCCACCGCGTATTGCATTTTCAATAAACATGATTTTATCAACATCATTCAACAATTCTAAAGCACATTTGGTATACTTCAGCATAGCATCCCACGTGTAACCCGGCATTGTGTAATACCAAGATGGGTCCAACCCATAGGTTGCTAAACATTTTTTCCGAAAATTTTCAAATACATCAGCTAGCAACAATACATCTGTTTTCAAATGTAGGTCCGAATATGATCCCAAGTCGGAAATTTTGAAAATCTCCCAAACATTCTGAGCATGAGCATACTTTTCGTCGGTAATGTGAGCATCGTTCAATTTATTATAGAAACATTTTTTTGGAGGTAATGATGTTTCATTTAACTTTTCCATACAATTAATATGATCGTAAGGAAATACCCCCTTCTTGGTCAACAGCGTGAATTTTTCATCATTCAAGTGAATGAATTCTGTTCTCAATATTTTCATATCATTTTGATCTAAAATTGATGATAATTCATCCAAAGATGCTCCCATAAATCGAAAAGAGTCAATGAATCGAAATTTTATATCTGTACCTTCATCGTACAGTGTGAAAGAAATGTATTTTTCCTTGTTTGTTGGAAGTATGCTCATACGTCCCCTCTTACTCAAATCACTTATCATGAAATGACTGTCGTAACCTGAGAGATTATGGAAAACAATGGGCACTACGAACAATTTTCGAAAATTGAGATTGCAAGATTGATGCGAAAGACCTCGGTACTCTCCGGTGAAATGGTTGTGGTCACGAACGATGATGTCATTGGATGAAAAAGGTTTTTCACAAATGTGACAAATAGTTGCCCCACATGTATTTGGTTTCTCAACCATCGGCACGATCGTCTTAATTTTTGATTGAATGATTACAGCTATCCTCGACATTTCATTCGCAAACCAATCCATGCAATCACTACCACGATGACTATTAAAAAACGATAACGAATCATCGAAGTCACATTTTACATAATATCCAGCACTATAAGCCACATGTTTTTGATACTTTTTTGTTTTGGATGATACTATATCATTAACATTTTCCAATTGACATTCAAAGTCCGCATAAATGACGAACGGAGTCGTTTGTTTGTAAGTGAAATTTTTGAATTCTATATGGTCATATTTTGGAAATGAAATTTTGCCTTGATTCAATTGGGAACAAAGCTCCTCATGATCTTTCAAGTTTTGTTCAGAACAAAAATAATTGAGACATCTATCGCAAAAATATATTTTATGTTTATGTTTATTAACTTGGGATGACAATAATTTAGACATATCTTTGATCCAGCAGTAATGGTATTTGATATCAGAATCAGTTTCATCAACTGGAGGAGCTTCATAATCATTCAATTTTGGAAAATATTCATTTTGTATTAATAATAGATTGACATGACGTTCCTGTTTACTTTTGGTTAATCGTGCTGGTACCACTATGTAAAATGTTTTTTCTTTAACTACGTTTAGTTCCAATGTGTAAACGTTCACAGAAATATCATTAGCTTTTTCAAATTTGGAAATTCGGTGTAGAGACATAGGTGTTTCAAGATCCTCTGTGTGTAGGACAGTACTGTAATATGGATACGAACCAGTGCGCTCTGCATGAAATTTTACAGGATAAAGAGCGCTCACAACACTCCAATAAAAACATGCTGAGTCAGTGTTCTTTACATTTATACATGCATGCTTTCTTGAAATCTGATCAGGTAGTCTAATGAACGAAGACCCGTTCCCCAATTCAAATTTGTTTACGTTTACCTCCATTGATATGATTTCATGCAACCCCCACCCTGAATCACGTTCTGAAAAATCACCCAATTTGTTGAAAATTTGATCACACACGTTATCACAAAACCAACGTTGTAAATCTGTTGATGCATCTATAATGACATTTTTAGTATTGAAGTATTTTAAATCCAAAATTTCACCATCATCTGATTTCTTTACAAATTCTCCACAAAATTTAATATTAACTTTGATTATCGGAAATTTTAACAATATTTTTTTAATTTTATTTCTAAATAAAATCAAAGCATCAGCAAAAAATTGCTTTAAGTCCTTATGAATCAAATTTAAAATGATGCCTGTTTTGACTCTACTTGAAAAACATGAAACAACATCTTCCCATTTAACTCTATCTCTCAATTTTGGTAAGAGACTCCCACCACGATGTCTATTTTGAATGATTTTTTGAAAATGTTTAAAATGACCAATGTTTGTTTGAAGCTTCGTCAACACACCTATGGGCAAATTATTTTTCCGGATTTCTTTGTTGCACAACCTTATGTATTTCCTCAAACGATTTAGCCAAACTTCCTCATCTCTACTTGTGAAATTATCGAATAAAATTTTTTTATTCTTTTTAATGAATGTCAGTAGATTATCAGATTTTTTTGCGATATCAATCATTTTGAAAAACAATTAACAAAAAAAATATTTACCCTCGCTCTCTCCTATGTATATGAATTAATTTTGGATAATTTCAAACGATGCCGCTGGATTCGTCTTGCCTATGTCGATAGCCCCTCGGAATATTATGGAATATTTCCCTGATGAAAATTCCGTCAGATGAGAACGATACTCCTCCGTTACACGCTGCGGCAGGAATGTCACCTTTTCCACCAAGTCTAGAAGTATGACGTCCCCAAACTTGCTTTTAACAATTTTTGCTAAGATAATTGATTGCGGCGCCCCCACTGGAAGATCAGCCAACTTGATAATGGGTTTCCTTTCTACCAGAGATGCTTGGTTCAATTTTTTCAAATCCATCTGAAACAACAAAAAATAAATAAAAAAGTTTTTTGTTTTATTCGAGAATACGCAAAAATGTACCACATTTTATTAATTTGAAGAACAAAACATTTTTTGACAGATTTGGAAATAACATTATACTTTCAAAAAACTCGAAGCCAACGAAAACAATCATAATTAACTTTTAGTCAAAGAAATTTGAACCGGAAATTATAATGAAAAACACAATTCAGTCCTCTGCAATGAGGATCATTGCACAAGTATCCGTTAGATGTAATTCAAGACTCGTCATGGTATTTGCTAAGGAAGTAAGAGTTGTTTGTCATAAGTCTACGTTGTCAGTATATATTGAAGTAAAAAGAAAGAATAGAAAAAATTATAGAAAAACTAGAATAAAATAAAATTCCATCAATTGGTTACAGAGAGCACTTGCAATTGCTTGCACACGTATCTGTTCAATATAAATCAGTTGTCGTCGTGGTATTAGTCAAAAGCAGTTAACCACATTTTATTAATTTGAAAAACAAAACATTTTTTGACTGATTTGGAAATAACATTATACTTTCAAAAAACTTGAAGCCAACGAAAACAATCATAATTAACTTTTAGTCAAAGAAATTTGAACCGGAAATTATAATGAAAAACACAATTCAGTCCTCTACAATGAGGATCATTGCACAAGTATCTGTTAGATGTAATTCAAGACTCGTCATGGCATTTGCGAAGGAAGTAAGAGTTGTTTGTCATAAGTCTACGTTGTCAGTGTATATTGAAGTAAAATAAAAAATTCCATTAATTGGTTACAGAGAGCACTTGCAATTGCTTGCACACGTATCTGTTCAATATAAATCAGTTGTCGTCGTGATATTAGTCAAAAGCAGTTATTTTTCTGTCAGGTATCTACTAAAAGCTCACGTTGTAGGTGAAACATCGGTCGGTAACGAATACTATAAATGAACAACACACAAAGAAAAAATAAGCACCGGTGAAACAATAGAAGAAAAAATAATTCGAAACACTTACCTTTCAAACGAAGTTGGTACACTAATGAATATTTTACTTTATGCTTCTGCTAGCACTAGCGAAAATGAAGTGGTCGTTCTCTGTGCTGCGCGGTATTTAAGCGAACGAAATCCGATGACCTTTCGCAGAATGCGGCGTACAAAAGTTGTTTTCGAGGTTGCGTGATTTCCATAACACGAGTCGGTTTCATGATAATAATCTGCTATTTCTCAACTAACCGCTATCGCTGGCCGTGACTCCGAGGTTAACTTGTTTATATGAACGCCTGTTATTCAAATATATGCTAATCAGTATTTTTATGTTTCTCAACTAACGCTTTCGACCGCCCGTGGCTTCGAGTTCAACTTGTTTTAATTGAACGTCTGTAATTTAAATATATGCTAATCAGTATTTTTTTAATCGGTTATTCCTATGCTAATGCGTTCCTCCGATATCAATGGACTGTGACCGTGAGATCACCGCTGTTATTACCAACTTGTTTTTGAGTGGATATCTACTTTGGATATTATTTACCTCGAAAATGAAATACAGATTATTCATTTGAATTTATTTTATTTGGAGCAAGTATTCCACAAATATTTGCTATTAATTATGGTTTTCAATAATAATATCGAAATAAATGTTAAAATTATGCACACTATAAAGAAAATTCTACACAATTCATTTTTCACTTCTTTCAGATGTTCTGTTGGCCTTTTCACGGTTGCTGCAATATTTTCCCAATGTTCAGTATCTCTTTCTGTACGGTCTTCGAATATGAGTTTTAATTTATATTTGAGAGATTCATTTTTCGGTAAATCCACCTCGAATAACGGTAGCTTTCCTTCATTCACTTTGGTGAATCGCATCATCTTCCACTCGGTTCGATTACATTCCTTCAATTCCTCCTTGGGAAAACATATTGCTATATCTTTCACTCCATTTGGTGAGTTAACGTACAATACATTATCGATGATTGCAGTCAGAAGAATGAAATGTGTGGTTAACAACGGCATTTTGGTTGAGGTGTATGCTATGTAGAGGATACTGTGTTTGTGGTTTATTACGTTCGAATACGCTATCACAAATACTTAAATTACTCAGTAGACTCAAAGTGTTTTTGGTATCCTCGTAAATTTCAATGGCTTTTTTCAATTCTTGCACACGTTTACAAAATTCTTCAAGCTTACGTCTATACTCGTCAAATGTCATAGTGTCACTAATTATTTCAGCTGCTGGCTGTTGCAAAAACATCCTACAACCCCACCACTACATGTTTACAAATGGCCCATTTTGCATTACCCCATTTTGCATTACCCCATTTTGCACTCCCCCATGTAGGCATCCCCCAATGACAATGCGACACACCGCAAATGAACCATATCCTCACTGATGTATTTTTCTCCTATACCTTCAACTACACTGTGTGTGTGTGTATATTTTTTTATGTCTGCTGTATACAGGACGTTGACAAACCAACAACAAAATAATGGCACGTCAGTCGTATAGCCAACATTTTCATCTACATTTACAACGAGGTCCGTAGCCGAGTGTGTTCAATGTCCGCTCCATCATCTGGAGGTAGTCAGATCGATCCCCACGGCCGAGATCTTTTTTTATTCATCAAAATACGCTCTCGTCACACACACGATGAAATTTGAATTCGCGCGCCCATGCAAGAGTGACATGATGGTGTTCCGTGGTAGGAGGTGTTCCGTGGTACGATGCAAGATGGCGGATGACAAATTGAAATTTGACGCTCTCGACTGAGAAGTCCTCAACTACGTCACACACGCTCTTTCTCTCTCACACACACACGCTCGGATTCGATCTCTCTCTAACACACTGTTTTCCCTATGCTGGTGGTAGGATCGGCATAGCTTATCTACTTACGTATACTGTCAAAAATGTCAAACTTTGCGATAACGCAGTTGGATCGCGCCTAGCAATACCAGTGTTGCCAATTCTCAATACATAAATAGCAACGCTCGTACCAACATGCTGTCAAATGAATTTGAGTCCACTGATCCGCAAAATGCGCCTTGTTTATTTATAAAATTCTCGACGGTCTGGTAGATGCTCTTGAATTGATACAAGAAGTAAAAATATATGTTCCTATATTTCATAAATATAGAACATTTTCCTTGGTTGCACATCGATCAAATTATGTTGCAAACATAGCGATGATCAGATTAGATCAACAGGCAAATGTTCACTCAAGCCACTATGTAGCTCAAGTTTATAGCTTCAATTCTTTACCTCCTTTCAATTTTGTGTTTAATATTAATGTAAATGTGTATATTTCTCTTATGTGATAAATAAACAAATAATATAGTGGACTAATTAGATGTCAATGCAAGTGTGCAATGAATGCCTGAAGTAGATCGACCAGTTTGTTGATGACATAAATTTCTTAATTTACCTAAAAAATGTAACTGTACCTTCCCAGGTAGCACATCATATCGGCTGAATCTTGGTTCCATATTATATAAATGAAAAATCAATATTGGTCCAATATGGGTGAATATTCAAAAAACAAAATTATGTTATTAATATTGGTGGAATATTGGTTGAACTAGTTTTGATTGTAGATTATCACACGAAATATTGGATCATTATTGGTTGAATAGTTTCTACCAATATCGATAATACAATATTGGTTATATATTGTTTTCCACATGTAGAATAAATATTGCAATCCAAATATTCCAGTCATATCGATTATAGGGGAAAAAACTATATTGTATTTCCAAGTTTGTTAGAATATTGGTTGAATATCATTTCCACTTTATTTGACAAATTGTAATAACTCATATTGAGTTAATATTGGTTGAATGACATTCACCAATATGGATAAAACAATATAGTCTTCACATCGTTTCTAACATCTAGAATAAATATCGCAGTCCCAATATTCCCCTAATATCGAATCTAGGAATAAAAACCATATTGTATCTCCAAGTGTGATTACACATTGGTTGAATACCATTTCGCCAATATTCAACAAATCTTATTAATTAATATTGGGTCAATATTGGTTCAAAAATATTTATCGATATCGTTAAAACAATATTGTCTTCATATTGTTTTCTACAGCTAGATTGAGATGAAATTTGAATATTGGCCGAATATTCAATAAAACATATTGAAATTATTTCATGATCAAACCTGGATAAAAATCCGCTAGGTGGCTCTACATATAGAACATCAAGACAATTCTTCTGCCTATCATACTGTACGCATCCACTGCTTGGGGGCAGTGCGCGAACAGTTATAGGCAGAGGATACAGGCCTTCTTCAACGTCTGCCTGAGGATGGCAACAGACGCACCACAATATATGCCCAACAGGTTCATATATCGAGACTTAGACATCCACCAGGACTATATCGACAGACTGATCAGGCAACATGTGGGGACTACTCTAGACAGAGTAGAGACCCACACAAACCCGCTGCTCACGGAGCTCCACGAGAACAGACGTGAGCAAGACGACAGAGACAAATACAGACGTCCAGTGAACCAAGGAGACAACGACACCCCTGAAGAAGTACGGCGGAGGCGAGACCTTCGGCGACGCCAACGTCTACTTTAACAGGCACCAAATCACGATTAATCATGCTTTTATGTTTCAGATACCACGAAGAACCGACCAAGTAGTAATTTCAATTTCAGTTAACTCAGCACTCGGCCCTCAGCCGAGAGTTTTTTCAGGCCTTCAGCCAGTTTCAGGAGGGCACCATGCACAGTAAAGTAAAGTCATTGTTTAAAAGTCAACTCATGTCAGATATAAGGGAGCTTCAAGCCGAGAATTGGCTGGGCACTCCATATCAAACGGTCAGATTTTATTCTGCTGATCGCCAGTCATCAGGATGAGGAACCGCTTTAACGAGCAGGGGTGGTGGATAGGGGGGGTGAGCTTTCCAGTACGTACGAGTGCTGGGGAGTTCATCCTTCCGGGCCTCAACCTTAGGGGGTGCATGGTGGTGGCCCTTCGAAAATATATTAAATACTTCCCATAACTTGTTTTCAAGACAGCTCACTCAGTGGTTATGGCGATCAAAAGGCAGACTTTGGTGTCACCTTCATCAACTGAAAGACATTCAATAATTTACCAAGGTATATTGACATCCACCAATATATCCAAATGATATTGTACCAATATCGATAAATATTTTGAGGCCATTATTGCTTCAAGAATATTTCACCAAAACTATTTCTAAAATATTCAAACAATATTCGACCAATATAGCAAAATGTTCACATTTTACTTCTCGACCATATAACTTTTGAATATTGTGCCAATATTGTCAGAATATTGTATCAGCGATATGGTACCAATATCGCCGAACATTTTGAGTTCCAATATTAGTTCAAGAATATTTTGCCAATATTATTCAAGTAATATTGGACCAATATCGCAGAATGTTCACATTTTTTTTCTCGCCAATATTGCATTTCAAATATTTCGCCAATATGTTAACAATATTGTACCAGAATTTTACTAATATAGGTGTGCTACTTGGGTTGAGCTCCACGGAAAATAATTATTCAATTTTCTCATATTGACATCAAGCGTATCGTAATCCATTTGTGAAGCAAAAATTTTTGTGAAAAAGTTTCCTAATAGACTGGCTTCAGAAGTTGTTGTTTTTTTAGATTTTAGTAAATTAGGTGAAATCATTGAAAATAAGCAAACAATTAAATAATTTTTATCAATTCAATTCAGCGATTTCATTTCATTTTCAGGTAACAGGCAATCAGGCAGTCGAAATGTGTAGAAGACGAGGTATGAAACTCGCTAGCATACAAAATGAAGAGGAGAACGATGATATACTCAGATTTCTATCACAACAAGGTTAGTAGCAGATTTTTTTAAATTAAATCTGAATGAATGTGAATTATCTCGTTATCTCTAATTGACTTCATTATTTTACCATACACCCATTTGACTGTTTTTTTTTTCATATCAAATTCTGTCTTCTAATCTATCCTGTAGATGTTTTATACTTTTTTATTGTTTTGAAGTATGTTATTAACAAATAATTTTTTTACAGATTTCATTCTTTTCTCTGGATACTATCTTTCTAATTTCTTATATACTTCTTCATATCTGCTTGTTGACTATAAAAATATTTATTATCCAACAAGACAAATGAAGATATATAGGAATAGTCAAATAGTAACAGAAATAGCAGAATTTCAGAGCGTAAACAGTAAATTTGAAAAATTTAAATATTAAAAAATATAAAAGTCACATATATACACACAAATACACACCTATGTATACTTATAATATCAAACTACATATTAAAATATTCTTCTGATGAATAGAAACATTTTTCAGTCAGGAATTGTTTCAGTGAGCTTCTGAATTTTTTGAGCACTAGGCTACATTTATATTTTTAGGTAAATGATTGAACACAGACAAACTCAAAATTGTCGGTGAATTAAACCTTATATATTTTAAATAAAAGGTGATTTTTTTCACGTGTATTTACGAAGTGGAGATCACCATTGAGAACAAATTTAAGTCTATATTTAAAAATAAATATTCATAAATATAAACAGATACAGATAGAAACAAGGAAAACAAATTCTTTGATAACGACAGTAGATGTTAACTGTTGTTAACTGTTGAAACACTCAAACACATGCAGAGAATTTGTTTTCTTTGCGTCTAGACAATGGAAGTCCAGAAGAATTCTACTAATAATTTGTTGTACTACAAAAACATATTTTGCTAAGTTGCAGTTGCCACACAAACATATTGCATATTATCCAATTCGTGCAAAAATCTGTGGACCACCCACTGTGAAATATTTAGAATATGTTTAAGATTTCTGAACTCGAAACATAAGGAACTCAATCTTTTCATCTAATTTTGACAGTGACAGAAACTTATGTGTAAAAATACCAAGAAAATTAGTTTCGCCTAAATTATCAATGGTTAAACCATCATTCATCTGAATGCTGATCGCACTTTCTTTGACAGTTGTGAAAACTTATAATTTTTGTTTTCGGAGCGTTCAAATGAAGATAATTGGTACTGCACCACTCCTGCATCAGCTCTAAGGCTTTTTCTGTTTCATGATACATACGTGTATTTCGTTTTAGCGCGATATTATCAATGACTTATCGACTGCATACATTGTTACGTGAACACCTTGCAGAAATTCATCCAAATCGTTAGAATACAATAGGCACTAGAACGGAACCTTGTGAACCAACATTAATGATTCGACATTTGGTACACATATTATGTACTGATGACGTTGTTCCAAAAGTTATGATATACCTTTTAATGTTACACCTCGTATTCCACGATTACATCGTTCAGATTTTAGCTGATTATGGTTGACACATTAGGCGAATGCCTTGCTAAGATCACAAAAAATCCAGCAGGGCACTCGAATTACCCCAGGAATTGTATGTAGGCCAATAAACAGAGCAATTTTTCTCATAAATGTTCAATTTAAATTGCTCCGCCGATTTCTTTTTTGCAATTCGGTCGTCACGGAGGGTTGAATAATTAGCAATAAAGTTATCACCCCCTGGGGGGTGCGACCCCCCAAAATTGCAAAAACTTTTTTCTGGAAGGTATTTTCTTGACATTTCAGCTCTGGGCAATAAATATGAGTGAAAATCGGTATTAATAATGGGGGCGAATTATTTTCAACAATTAAAGCCCCTCCCGGGGCATCAACCCCTTCCCGATATCGTGTTTTTTGGGGTATTTTCTATGAATATGTAAGATTGTCAGTCCTGAGTAATGAAACTTGATTGCATATGATGTAGGTGGTCATAGAGGCAGGGGATTCCTGATGATCGTCGTCCATTGTCGAGGGTCCCTCTCCAACAGAGGTGCTACTGGTACTACGCCAACAGGCATCCATTAAGGAATACATATATCGTCAATAGAGAAATTATGGAATGTTGGTGTAGAATGTTAGCCATTTACTACGCAATTCAGAAGAAAACTTTAGAAAACTTGCCTAATCAGACAAAAGCTTCTTATTCTTGAAGTAAAATTTTCTAATATAGCACATACAAATCAAAGCGGGTACACTTATGGGAGTGTTGAGCAAGTTTGATTCACAAAAATGTCAATATCAAATTGGTAGTTTCCCCTAAATTCCTTGGAACTTCAAAAATTTGAAAATTTTGAGTAACATCATGGCCAAGTTCTAAAATAACACTAACACTGGGCACTTTCCATTGAATAGAAAAAACTAGGTCAACTAGGCAAACATTTATATTCTGCAGGTAAATTATTGAATGAGCGTATAAAATCCTAAGCATTTATGCATTTTAAGCAAGTTCCATTTAATAGAATGTTAATAACAAACTGGAATTTTCTCCTAAAATCCTTGGTGGACTTTTGGAATTTTGGAAATGTAAGTCGTAACTGACATTGCGATATTTTGAAACAGAGCTGAGTTGAACATGAAACAAATATTTCAAAAGTAAACTCACCATTTTCAATTAATAACAGTGACGGCGGCAAGAGATGTTTCCTCGTCTCCGACTATCGATGTTATCCCAGTTTCTAGTGTTTTCTGCACAGGAACTTCAATATCATCTGACGTTTACATAGAGCAACGTTGACTGCTGCCCACTGCGCACCGACAGAACCGCGCCGCTGTATACTATACAGCGGCGCGCCCAAGACGATATTTTTCAGGTTTTAGAATCTCAATGAGTTTGAAGCAGGTACACTTCGGGACAGTTTCCTTTGGTGCACTGTCTTCCTTGGTCTAGAATCCCCATATTCCATCAAGGACTGATTTTATTTTTCTTTCTATAGAACAATAATGCGATCAAATGCCAAGTAACCTCTATTTTAAGAACTCAAAAGATTGACTGGATTGCATTTAAAATTTGTACAAGTAACCAAATTTATATGAATATTTTCAATAAGAGCAGGGTTTTTGCTGCAAACTGGATTTTCGTTCATGTTGATAGGTGCTTTTATCTCTGAGTTATTAGCATTTGAATTTATAAACTCCCTCAAGATTTTGTAACCTAAAATATGCGAAGAATTGAAAACACTCGTATTTAAAACCAACATTATTTGGAACGGTTAAACGTTATGCAATTTGACAATGAAGTATTCCTCAACTGTTCATTTTACTTGCTACAAGTGATAAGACATAATTTCAGTAATCACAAGCATTATTTCACGAAGTCAGGAACTTAATATTATAAGATTTTCAAATGCAATTTTGCAGCTGGCAACTGCATGTAAATATAAATAATATCAGAATACAAAGCTGCGATCTTTATCTTCAAAATGACGTAAGATTTTTCCGAATTGAACATTTATGTGAGGAGTTATAGAACTTTACTTCACGCGCTGGTTGAAAAAATGCACGTTAGCGGGAGCCGGCGCAACACCTGCCCCATTGCGAAAGCATATAAATTCCACAATTTTTTTCAAGAATACCGTGCGATTTCTCAAAATTTTAGTTGGGACAGTTTTTTTGTAAAATTTTGTGCTCTTTCTATTCAAAGTACATTTTTGGGGGGGGGTTCCAACCCCCCTGGAGGTGATAATTTTCCTCAGAAGTAATGTGCACACTGTGTTCTACAATTAGAAAAAAAAATTATGCGAGGAGCAATTTCAGTTGAGGTTGATAGCCCTGTTGATTGGCCTAATGGCCTTTTAGATTGGGAGATGGTGACAGATTTCAGGTGACATTTTCTCGTTTATGCCTCTGAGATCAGTGAAAGATTTGAAGTTCTGACATAAATGATGAAAATATTAAGCGGTCGCCGCATGGCTCTCATAAAAAAATTCGATTTTCATTAAAAAATATATTTGTCTTGGGACGACTTTTTTGCTGCTGCCATGTACAGCAACGGCATGTTAAGATAGACAATAGCAGCGAAAAAATTATAGCCATAAGGGTTGCACGTGTCCGGTACCCTTTGGCCACGTGCGTAAACTTGTGAATTTTCTTATTTTATTTTAGACGATTATCTCGTTGCTGCCAAATGAAATAATGGAAGTTTCGAGCATAAATGTGTCTTGAGATTTGCGGATGTCGAAGTGAGGTTAAGTGCCGGAATTGACTTTTTTTATCAGTGTGACCCACTTAAGACCGGAGCACCCCTATAAAATCAACATTTTTCAACCGATTCGAATGATTTTTTTTCATTAGGTAGACATTCTAAAAGTCTACTAGGACACCAAATTTCATGAATAAATCTCTATTATCAGGGCCAACTAGATTTTTCAAGGTCAAAAATCTAAAAAAATTACTAGCGATTTTTTTAGAAAAATTCTAACTACACCACTGGATTCGCGACATTTTCAAATGGTTCGTATGTAAATAACGTTGAAATGCGTCTATCAATAAAAAAATTATGAGGAAATTAATTCAATTCAATTCAATTTCAAAACTTTTATCAGAACTTTGACTACATCACTGGATTCAGGAAGTCTCGAAATATCACTGACTGTAATTTCATCGAAATCTGTTGACAAATAAAAAAAAATTAGGAG
Organism: Chrysolina oricalcia; assembly: GCA_944452925.2. Lineage (NCBI taxonomy): Eukaryota > Metazoa > Arthropoda > Insecta > Coleoptera > Chrysomelidae > Chrysolina > Chrysolina oricalcia. The sequence goes on from OX101814.2 coordinate 61,153,373, forward strand.
ATAAAATTGACATTTTCCTGAAATTCCATTAACATATTTTTACAATTTCCAACCGACTCAATTTTTTTTTAGCAGGAAGAGTAACAAAAAGTCTACGTTTGAACAAAACATTTGCAAAATATTCCAAATTTCAGGGTATACTAAAATTTTTTTTTGTTCTAATTACTAAATTTCATTAGTGAATTTCTTCGTGAAATTTCGACTCAGCCACTGGATTCAGCATTCTTCATTTAGGTGAATTCTAAAATCTTATTTGAAAATATTCATTGGCAGCAAAGCTATAGCATTATTAATTTTGATAACATGCCATTATTTTTTAATATTTCAGACAAATTCTGAGAATCGGCAATACTGTTAACACAAACGTAGAATATCATTGAGGTTTCTGATAGAAATTTGCTTTCATAACACAAATTGTTCCCGAGTTATAACATCTAGAATGGTTTTTTGGAAAAAAATTAAAATCCATAACGTCGAGAAACCGGCTCCTCGGGATATTGATTATTGTACAATCAACCAAGAACTTTTGAATGAACTGAAAACTTTATTTTGATATAATTTCCAAATTTTACGATGGCTAACAAATGACAACGATAATACAACATTGAGTAATTTTGGTCCTAATCAATAAATTTCAAATTTTTGTTGCTTCCACCAAACCACCATTCAATTCAATACATTTTTCGTATCTCTTTCGAATATGTTTTACAGTATTTTTGAGTCCTTCTGGTGTTATTTCTCTACAAGCTTGACGTATTCTTTCACACAACTCCTGTCTAGTTCTTGAGCGGAATTTGTAAACTTTTTGTACAAGAAGACCCCACAAGAAGAAGTCAAGTGGGGTCAAATCGGGGGACCTTGGTGGTCATCCAATCAATTCACTTCCTCGACCAATCCAGTGACGAGGAAACTGTTCATTTAGCCATTGTTTAATAATTCCAGCATTATGCACAGAGCATCCGTCTAATGGGAAATGTAAGTTTATTCGCTCAACAATAGGAAGATCATGAATAGCATTCCATAGTTCAGTTCTGAGAAATTCCAGTAATTTGATGGCATTTATAGTTCCTTCGAAAAAAAATGAGCCAATAATTCGTTCGTTCAATATTCCGCACCATGCATTAACTTTTTCCGAATATTGTCATTTGCAGTTTATAATCCAATTAGGGTTTTCGGTTGCCCAAAATCTTGTGTTTTGAGATGAAACAACACCGTTAGTCGTGAAAGTGGCTTCATCGCTGAATAATATACATTCTAAAAATCGTCTGTTACTCAGGTATTCTCCTTGTGCCCACAAACAAAATTCAAGTCGTTTTTCTTGATCTCCGTTTTCCAGGGTATGCAAAAATTTGGGTTTGAATGGTTTCATTTTGTTTTTTCGTAGGCATCTCCGTATCTTTTCCCTTGGTAAATTCAAATCTAAGCTTGCCACTCTCAAACTGGCATTGGGATTATTCCTAATGTAATCTAATACAACCTGTTCGTGTCCAATCCTTCTTCTCACATTATTCCTCAAAATATTCTTCGATACAGCGCCTGTTTCATTGAAACTTTTATTTATTCTGTGCACTGTACTATTACTGATAGGGGGCGATCTGGATGTCGATCATTGAATATTCTGCACACTTCTCTTTCAGTCCTATCATTGTATCCAGTAAGACGCACAATTTCAATTTTTTCTGGCAAAGACAATTGTAAAGCCATAACGAAATTTAGTCCTATTGCAATTGAATATTGATCAATACCTTTCTCACGTTCGAATTGAGACTCAATCTGTCATTGTCAGGGCTTACTTTTGTTTTATTCAAATAACTATCAAAAATAATAACGTCATCACAGCCTACCTTTCTCGAGTTCGATACATTTTAAAATTTTCAATTCTGTAATTGTATTTTGACAATAGCGAACGAAGAGGGAAACAAAATAACTTTGTGGAAGAAATCGGATGAGTAAATAATACCAGAACCCAAAAACTCTGACAGTATCTTTCACAAATTGTTTTAAATAATTTTTTATGATAAGCTGTCTTTTCGACTTCATTACTTTATTCCGAATGTGTACTCGTTCCTCGTTCCTAGATGTTATAACTCGGGAACAATTTGTGTTATGAATTTGAATTTCTACCAGTAATCTCAACGATCTTCTACGTTTGTGTTGACAGTGTTGCCAATTCTCAGAATTTGTCTGAAATATTCAAAAATAATGGCATGTTATCAAAATTAATAATGCTATAGCTTTGCTGCCAATGAATATTTTGAAATGAAATTTCAGAATTCACCTAAATGAAGAATGCTGAATCCAGTGGCTGAGTCGAAATTTCACGAAAAAATTCGCTAATGAAATTTAGCGATTAGAACATAAAAAAAATCGTAGTATACCCTGAAATTTGGAATATTTTGCAAATGTTTTATTCAAACGTAGACTATTTGTTACTCTTCCTGCTAAAAAAAATTGAGTCGGTTGGAAATTGTAAAAATATGTTAATGGAATTTCAGGAAAATGTCAATTTTATCTCCTAATTTTTTTTTTATTTGTCAACAGATTTCGATGAAATTACAGTCAGTGATATTTTGAGACTTCCTGAATCCAGTGGTGTAGTCAAAGTTCTGATAAAAGTTTTGAAATTGAATTGGTGGGTTGATTTAACGGCATATTTTTCAAAATTAATTCCCTCATAACTTTTTTATTGATGGACGCATTTCAACGTTATTCACAAAAGAACCATTTGAAAATATCGCGAATCCAGTGGTGTAGTTAGAATTTTTCTAAAAAAATCTCTAGTATATTTTTTAGATTTTTGACCTTGAAAAATCTAGTTGGCCCTGGAAATGGAGATTTATTCATGAAATTTGGTGTCCTAGTAGACTTTCAGAATGTCTGCCTAATGAAAAAAAAATCATTCGAATCGGTTGAAAAATGTAGATTTTATAAAGGTGCTCCGGTCTTAAGTGGGTCACACTGTATGAAGGCCACGTGGCAACCGCTCAAATTTTTCATCATTTTGGTAAGAATTTTCATATCTTTTACTGGTCTCAAAAGCATGAACGAGAAAATCGTTACCTGAAATCTATCACCATCTCCCAGTCTATTTCCAAAGAAGCATCAATAGCAGTATTAGTGGAACTGATGGCTAAAAATCCATGTTGATTCATCTTGAATATATTGAATCTATATAAAAATATCATAAAACGGTTGAGGAATCAATCCTCAAATAATACTTCAGAAAAACTTGATGATATAGTAAGTAGACGATAATTATTCACAGTAGTTGTACACGCCATTTCAAAAGATGGGAATAATTTTCCCCACTTTCAGACATTGGGAAAACTCACCATTCAGAAAGGATAAATTTACTTAGTGCGTCAGAGGTTCAATAATATTCTCTGAACAAGCTTTGATTATTAAAAGTGAAATTTCATCCTGCCTAGATGAGTGCTTATTTTTCAGTTTCTATTTCAATATTGACATGAGATCGGGACTGGTAAAGGGTTCTAGCAAGAAAGAGTACTGGTTCATATCTACCTTGATATCATTGAAAATATCATGTTTTTCATCATTTTGTTCGCATTGTACTGGAGTATTTATAAAAAAATCATTGAATGAGTTTGATACATCAATTGGATCTTCGTAAGTCATTTCACCATCTTCTGTGAAAATGGGGTGACAATTTTTTTGTTGTTGTAGCTGAATTCAGAATCTACCTTCCTGGCTGTTTTGTTGACATCACTGAAATTAGCTATTATATTATGGTAGTATCTATTCTTTGAATCTCTTATTAAAACTTCATGTTCTTTTATTAGCTTGCTCTAGCATTTTAACTCACTGGGTATTATCAAATTTATTGCTGAATCAGGTGATTCTTGAATATCTGCAGCCACATCTTCATCATAAAATCATCCATTTCTAACACTAAGGTAAATACGATTAAATGTACACAGATTTATTGTCTACGCGACATGTTTCGATGCACAGTATCTTTCTCAAGCGAATGTAATACATTCGAAAAAAATCAGTACGGCTGCAAGAGTTGGTACATTTGGAACAGCACGACTCTTTCTTATTTTAATGCTAGGTTTGTCTCATGTTATTTGCTAAACTCACCAACTTTTTTCTTCGTTTTATCAAATATTACATTCGTCTAAAAAATTAAAATGCTGGTTAGGTAAATTACTATGAACTACAAATTCTCTTCATTATAGATTTGGTGGGTGGATTCTATGTTTCCGGAAAAAAGTTGAGTTATGGTGAAGCTTTCAGCTGGCTAGACGGATATCCCATCGAGTTCTTCAGTTGGAATGAAGGAGAGCCGAATGGCTATTTTGAAACTGAAAGCTGTATAGATGTTTTCATAAAAAGCGGTGCTCTGAAATGGGATGATCAGCCTTGCGAATATCCTGGTTTTTACCTTTGTGAATCTGCTGAAGAAGAAACTTCAATCGATGGAGACAATTCCTGCACATCCAAAAATAGCAAAAAACAAAAGTATTACCTTGGCACTGAGAAGGTTTGTTAAGTTATTCGTCTGTAAATTATGATTCAGAAGAATGATTAAAGGAAAATATGAAAGGGTGAGAGGAAAGGAGAGAGAGAGAGATCGGATTGAATATACGGAAATAAAGACTTAGTGTGAGAGTAAATGAATAGGTGTTAGGCAAAGATTAAAGAGAGGAAGAGCTAGTAACAGAGGAAGAATGAGGATAATCTCTTATATAAAAATAAGTTGATTATTTCAATATAAATATTTCTGGAATCATAGAACTATTTGCTTTAACATTTTTTTACTTTCAGATGACCTATTTCGATGCCATTCAGTATTGCGAAAAAATGTTCATGCGGCTGGCCACGGTTAAAATTGCCGAAGAGAATTTTTCTATCTATCAGTTGATGTTAGTAAGAGGTGAGTATTTTCCTGAGTCAACATAAAAAAATAGTAACTAGCTGTCAATATGTGAATGCATTCTTACTAATGTCTTTTATATTGTGAATAAAATATCTTAGACGACTTTCATAACAAATGAGCATCTTGTTATTTGTTAATTGACTCTTGAGTTCTTATGATTGAAACTAAAACTGGAAATTTATTATAAATGCTCATTCTAAAATGTACAGTTCCTTTTTCATTGTATCATCAAGACAGTGACTGGTAATAGGACTATGATAATGACAGTGGTGCAAAAATTGACCCTATAGGATAGATAAAATTGATTTATTTATAGAGAGGATGAACAATGAACAGCTGATTATATTGTAATAGCAAATACTTCGTTGAATGATTTCATTCCTTAGCAAACACTTATTTTGCAACAAGAATAATCATAAGATTCATTCATATGGCAAGAGAAAATTTAAATTATTGGTAGTGAAAAAAATATTTAAATAATGTGGATAACCACTTTTCTAGATAACTAAGTAAATAAGATTTTTATCGAAATTTTGTCACACCATCGGTAATGTGATATAGTATCAGTTGTTTACGTATTTCATTAAATTACTCGTCATGTTAAATTACGCCAAAAATGGTATTCAATGAGGTAATAGTCCTAAAATGGTGATGTGTTTTTCCTCTGAATACTGTGAAAATTTTGATGACAAATGGTGTACAATTCCGAGAGATCTATTAACTATTCCTCATTCTTCGTGTTGGACTCCATAGTTCAGAACTGATGATCAGGATAATCAGGACTAATATAGTGTCAATTCCACCTATCCGTATAGTATCATCATATAATCACACATTGTAATAGCAGGATGTGAAATTACCCTTTGGTTTAACACTTTTAACATGTGGAACTACATTGTGAAATCACATTGAATAGCGAATTTAAAAAAACAATAGGTTAAGGCAAAATATTTGTTGTACAAAACGGAATTTGTAAGTTATTTCCCTATTATATTGTAAAAATAAATCTGTTGAAGTTTTACAAATCAAATCATTGAAAAAAATGCATACGACCGGAAAATAAGAATTTCTAGATATGTATTGTGAAATATACAGAACATGTCACAAAATTTTACCTTGATTTTTTGTGTAACAACTATTGACATATTATTATCTCTCATAATTGGTGATGTAAAAGTTTTCAGTAATAGTGAACTTGCGACAGCCTTTATTATTTGTATTAATAATTTGTGTGACAGCCGCAGTTTCCTAATCTTCTATGTTATTTATGCATAATCTCTTGCTTGCGACATGAATCAGATATACCTATAACCGGCACAACCTCAAAAAATTTATAATTGGAAAAATTGATAGCCTTTGGTTAAATCCCGATGCCTTAAATGGTAAGTATGTGCAGGCAGTCGTGAAAAATTATTTCACAGTCACTTTGTCCTTATTCTTCATATGAAGATTATTTTATATTTTGATTGCAATAACGTATTCAGAACCTTATTGTCAGTATATTTAGATCTAATTCATTTGATACGACTGAAATTCAATAAAAAATTAACTAGTCAACAGTCAACAGAATTTTAAAGGAATCATTCTTCACAGGAACACAAAGCGAAGCTTTCTGGATTTCTGCAAACCAAAGAATAGGTTCACATATTTGGCGGTGGTTGGACGGAAAGATACTCAAATATTTCAACTGGAATGAAGGAGAACCAAACAACGACAGACCCAGAGAGAACTGTGTGAGCATTTTCAAGAAGGATCAAGAAGTGAAATGGGACGATGCGCCTTGTGAACACAAAAATTACCCTGTTTGCGAGAAAATAGATCCCAGTGTGGAAATTTATGTGAACCGTCGATTGCTTTCTGCCAATAAGCGAAAGACCAGCCCTACCAAGTTGGATTATATACAAATTTTCCTGGATTTGCTAACAGACAATAATTTTTTGGTTGGGTGGGATGTTGTCAGAAAATAAAAAGTTGTTGTTGAGATGATGGTATACTGGTAGTATTTGGAAAGTATTATATTTCTATGACTATTGCCTACGGAGATATCGAATAACTGTATTCATTGTCGTGAATTCTTTGAATAAAAATTGACGAAACTATCTATATTATTGGAAAATCATAAATTCCCTAATTTTGTTGCACTAACTGAGCACTGACTAAGAGAAGATGAGCCAGTCCATCTACTATACATACTTAGAAAGCTGGAGTAGCCATTAGATTAAAGAAGAGACAAAAATAAAAATTCAAACCCAGTTGATCCAGTTGTTCCAAGATGTTTATCTTTACTGTAATAAACATCAAACAATTTGAATGTGATTTCGATGTCTGAATCCATTCGATACTGATAACTGAGATTAATGAATTTATATAAAAATGTAGACGAATTCAACAAATACGAAAATATATATATATATATATATATATATATATATATATATATATATATATATATATATATATATATATATATATATATATATATATATATATATATATATATATATATATATATATTGTTATGATTTGTAAAAGTATTGTGGTATAATATATATATATTTTTTTTATAGAAAAATTATAGTATTGAAAAAATATTCCCTGGCTATTTATACCTTCCTTTCTTACCTTTTATTTCTTTTCAGCTCAGTCGGTCTATTGTTCCTGGAGCAGAAACATCTCTCTCTCATAAGCGGGTTCCAATGGGCAATTAAATTACCGATTTGTAAAATTGGGCAATGAAATTACCAATTTGTAAAATTGGGCAATGAAATTACCAATTTATGAAATTGAACAATAAAAAATATTTTTTTTTATACTTAGAATAACTTTAATGTGAAGTTAAAACCAATAAATCATAACTGATTTTTCAAAACATGAAAATATTTCAAAACTTTCTATTATTATCCTAACCTGGGAGATAACTACCTTAAAATATAAATTTGTTATCACAATATAACAGTTCTTCAAAATTTCAAATGATAATATTCCCACAATTCTAAATTAACAAGTCTACTGCATTACGCAAATAAACGCTCCTGTGTAATAACGAATCGAACCAAAGAAACGCACTCAGTTCTATGGTTACAGGTCACAGAACGTAAACACGGATGACAGGGGATAATGTTCTGACGTAAATAATTGTCTATGGCGATAGAATGTAAAAACTAACCACAATGAAGGGATCATGCAGCAAAATAAAGTTCTGGAGGGTATTTGGTATTTGCGATCAGTGCTTGCCTGCTTGGAAAATATTGTTTGTGCACAACACATACAGTGGAAGTTAATAAAAAACGGGTACTACCTTATGTGGTGGGTAGACGGAACTCAGCCCCCTTTGCTTCTCAAATCGGCTACCTCATTTACCTTGATGTAAGTGTATTGTTAAGAACTCATCTGGTTTGGCTTCTCAAATCAGCTACCGAATCTATTTTCATGTAGGTGAATGGCAATCTATCAATCTTGAAAATATTTTCTTGTACAATATTTACTCTGCAACCTTTGTTTTTACTTCAGTATTTGCTTATTCCATTTTAATATGTTTTTTAAAAAGAAACTGATTTTCTCAAAATTTCAAAAAACATTTTCCTCTTCAAATCAAAAAAAAAAAATCTCCTTCCTTTATTCATCACCTGGGAAACTCTCCTCATTTTATTATTTCTATTTTTCGTATATCCCTTTCTTGATTTCATACAAATATAACTGTCCACACAAATTACTTCTATTTTACTATAAAACAGCCTATTATCTATCATTTTCTTATTTAAATATCACATATTTTTTTTCTTTTCATGTTTCAAAATGTCTCTAAAAAATTAACCCCTTTTGTCATCGCATAAATTGATATTTCATGTATCCAAAGTACAACATGTTTCATAAACAATTCTGTAAATTTTTTAGATGAATGAAGTTTAATGTCACTTATGATTTTTGACTTCCAACTTCTGAAAGTAATACAGCATTGGACGAAACTAACCGAAACCCATCAAAGATTTATCAAACCACATATGAGACACTTCCGATCATCTGAGCTGAGTTGAAATAGTAAAAGTTGTAAAAATGAAAATATTTAAAGCAGTTTTTTTTTAAGTATCAAGTTTCCAACGTTTCACCAATTTACTACTGTAAAATTCAATATCATAACAATATATATAATATATATATATATATATATATATATATATATATATATATATATATATATATATATATATATATATATATATATATATATATATATTATATTCAGTAATTTTGCATCCTGTATATCCTGTATATATATATATATATATATAATATATATATTTATACACTGCATACAGGAGGCAAAATTACTGAATGTATATTCATTACCGGACAAATCCAGATTCCGATATGGAAGAGAGTATGATATTCTATTAAATTGGATAAGTGAAAAAATAGTAAAAAATTCAGTAAAGATGTAATTTGGACGTAATTTCAAAATGCTCAATGCCCAGTTCTAACATTTTGAAGAAGGAAGATACAGACAAAAAAAGTCCTCCTAGATAATACTATATTTTAAGAAATTAGGGGCTAGGTAAAAGGTCACGAAAGATGTTTCATCCAGAAAGCAGATTGACCAATTTATTGTCGAAGCACCAGATGACCACTACTTGATAATGAAGGCTCATTTCAATCATTGGTTAGTTATTCGTTACAAATTGTTTTTTTTTTCATAGGTTGCTTCAACGATTGTGATCTATAGTGCATGCCGATGTGACAATTTAAATAATATGACCGTTGAATAAATACAAGATAAAGGATATATTATTTCAATAGTACTGCCAGACACCACAACAAAATCACAAACGGAATTTATTGTTACAAGCAATACCATTGGCGATATCAAAATCCTCAACAACATCAAAAAGTTTACAGCTCTGAGACCAGCGAAAACTGATTATTTTTGAGCTATATGAAATCAAATTTCAGTTAACTGTTGAAAAGAGTCAAATTGCAATCAATCAATCAATCAAAAATATACTTTATTGTCGAAGATATAATCTTATTGACAAAGCATGCAATGAAGAATATGTATAAATGAATATATAGTCACAAGTGTCACAAACTGTTATAACATAAAATATTATATAATAAAAGATAATAGATGATGAAATACACGAACTAGAATAAAATAAAATTTAAAAATGAATAAATAAATGAATATGTACACATGTACATGAAGTTATTTAGGCATACATACACATCAGTCTTCATACAATATTTCAATATCAGAGTCAATATTTTGAGAAGTAGGTAAATTACATAAAATTACATAAAATTCGGATACACGAAATCGCATTGTCAGTAATCATAAAAAATTAAAACAATATATAAAAATTATATAAAAATTAAATTAAAATTAAAATAAGGGTACCAATAATAATTTTAATTATTTATCCAAGATCAATTGGGAAAATTTAAAGGCTAGAGTACGTCATTGTAATACTCCTGCAGGTTATAGTAAAAGTGCTTCTTTCACATTTTTTTTTTTACTTTTTCAGGCATGGTGTATTTCTGTAGACTGCTGGTAGATGATTATATATTTTTTGCCTTCGTATATGATTGAGTTTCTAGTTAGGCTAGATTTTGGTGTGGGTAAAGGAATACAACTTTTATTTCTTGTCTCATATTTTCTAGTTTCAGTAAGGTTTGAAGTAATAGCGTATTTCTTGTGTATCAGACATACCGTTTCAAGTAGGTGAAGGCAAAGTAGAGTAAACATTTTTTGTTTAATGAATAGTGGTTTGCAGTGGTCACGAAACTGAGCTTTACACATATATCGAATTGCTCTTTTCTGTAATACAAATACTGATTTAAACAAATAATCACTGCATAATCCCCAAAATGCAATCCCGTAGCTCAAGTGGGATTCAATTAATAAAAAGTATACCAACCTAGCTGAGGCTATGTTAAGTTCCTTCGAGACAACTTTGATTGCAAAGCAGCCCGTAGATATCTTTTTATATAAGCTACAAATATGTTCATTAAATTTCAGTTTACTGTCTATTTGCATCCCTAGAAACTTAGTGTATGGTTTATTAATAATTGTGTGGTTTTCCAAGAGAAGGTTAGCAAAGTTGAACTTGAAGGAGATTATATTATTTTGTTTTGTTCATTTTGAAACATAGTGAAACATAGTCACACCATTGCTTTATTTTAGTGAGGTCTGTAGCAATTTTTTCTTTCAAGTGATTTATATCCTTCCCGTGCCATAAAATAGTAGCGTCATCCGCAAAAGAGGTGAACTTTCCCTGAATGCGAATAGTGGCTAGGTTGTTTATATACAAAAGAAATAGGATTGGGCCCAAGACTGACCCCTGTGGTACGCCCATTGTAACTTTGTTTATCTGAGAATGGTTCTCCTTGATTTTCACTATCTGACCAGTTCAAAGAGGAATTCCTATAGCCGTAGAACTCCAGCTTTTGCAGCAGTAGTTCATGGTCAGCACAGTCGAAAGCTTTCGAGAAATCGCAGAACACTGCTGCAGCAGCTGCAGATCAAATTATGACAAGAACTCCAACTCAGCCGTTCTCAAATATTCCAGAAATTGCAACAACAGAAGAAACTCCTCAATAGAAAATTTATTCCTCTACCATTTCCTTCAACTTTAATACGGATAATATACCCATCGCATTCTCTTCTCCAATTAACTTCAGAAATGTTACAAACTGTACATTTTATTTTAATAATAAGTCTAGAAATTGTTAATTTCTGTTAATGTACCTGTTGAAAAATTTAAAAAAAATATAAACTTCAAAAACGTTTTATTTAATTTTTGAAAAAGGAGAAGTGACACTTTCAACTCTGAAACTAGGGAAGAAAAGTCAATTTTCAAAGAGGGAGTAAGGAAAAATCACTTCCCTAGACTTCTGTTTTGTAGTCTCTCATAGAAGTTGGTCATATTTATTGTTCACACTAAAATATTGTGACTGCAACCTGAAATTGATTATGGAAATAATACAAACGTATTTTGAAATGGTCTTGAACGTATGAAGTAATTTCCTAGAAATCATATAAATTTTCCACCACCACAGATTTCTGGAGCTTTATGAAATAAAAAAAATTAATGGAATTTTTTTCATTTTCAAAAATAACACAAAATGTTCCTCAATTCTACTCTTGATTTGGAGCTGATTTTGAAACATTGATCTGAAGTTGCTTCCTCATTCGATGTAGGGAAAAAATTAATTTGAGAACACAGTGAATTGTTGCCTAATTTTATAACGGAAAAACGCAAATCCATCGAACCACTCAATATTGAATGCATAATGATTAATTCAATTTTTGCTTCCTCGCAAAACGATCAAAAAAGCCTGATTTCCATTATCATAAAATTCCTACGTTTGAAAAATAAAGATTGAAATTTGCCTGATTTCCGATCTTGAACATTTTTGTAATTTGTATGGTTTCACTATTATTTTTCGAATAATACTGTTGAAATAATTTTCAACAAATGTGCCATCAAAGTTTGATATGAGAGGAATATCGAGAATGCAATATTTATTGGAAATAATTATTCAATCTACATTCAGACTAGATTGAGCTAATATTCCACCAATTTCATTGAGTTCATATTGTTTTTCAGTATAGTCAAATATGTATCAAACCTGCCGTATATAAAAATACCATATTCTAATTCAGTACATGGGTAACATTGTTACATTTTATAATTCAGTAAGTGGGTGGAATATTGACCAAAAAAGCGTTGAAAAAAATCCCAATCAAAATGAGCCTTTATCAAATTAATGATTACAGTGGATCACTTGTGAACTCGATTGCAGGCAGCTAGTATTCAGGTTAGTTGATTGTATTTTATGTATCTTGTGTATTTCATATGTATATCATATACAGTGTGTCCCACTTACCATGCTCACCATAGGTATCTTTTTAATGGTAAGAGATACGAGGTCGGTTAAATGACACCAAAGGTGGAGTTTATCAAGGCCAACTAAAATGTGAAAAAATATTTTGATAAAATCTATTCGTTTTTGTTTTATACGCAAATAACAAATTTTGATCATTTTCATGTCTCTTGCAAGTGAATTTTGACCCACTTCTGGCGGTCCTATTAACTTGAAATTTGGCAGATGTTCATAATTCCGGTGACAATGCACTATGAAATTTTTATTGAAATAAAAAATAAAAAATGGCGGCTCCTCCAATATGGCGGACGAGATTTGTGATTATGGTCCGATTCCATTCAAAATTGGTAAGTGGGGGTTTTTGAGGTCGGAGATCATGATTTTTTTGTTAAAATTCATAAATTCTAGATGGCGACTTCAAAATATTTCTTGTTTTTGTATAAATGAAGACAACTCCGTTGTTATCAGCAAAAAACTACTACTGTGACATATCATCTTCAAGAGAAAAAAAAGTTATTCATAACTGAGTTATAATGAGCTATGACCTACATTCGAAAAGAGAAAATTGGTACTAATATCTCAAATTCTAGGAGAGTTGGTATGAATTTCATATTTTTTTCGAAATCTCATTAAAAAACTGCTTTGAGAGTGTGAAGATTCTATTCGAATATTTTCATAAATAAAGAAGTTACGGAGGAGACATGAAAATTATCAAAATCTGGTTTTTGCGTATAAAACAAAAACGAATAGATTTTATCAAATTATTTTCTCACATTATAGTTGGCCTTGATAAACTCCACATTTGGTGTCATTAAACCAACCTCGTATCACTCACCATTAAAAAGATACCCATGGTGAGCATGGTAAGTGGGACACACTGTATTATTGTGGTGTATGACTTGTTCAAATTAAACTTATGGATGCAATTAATTATATTCTAATCTATTTTATTCTGTTGAGAATCAGATCAAATTTACGAGAATATTGAAACATATTAAACCAATACTATTTTTACATTTACAATATAACTTTATCGCATTCAAGAAATTTCATTAACGATTCATTTTGCCCCATCATGACAGTGAAATCTTTCCTGTACCAAATTGATGAAAAATATTTTTATAGATATGAAATCACCAAATCCTTTAATATAAACAACTGGACCGGTTATAACATCGACAAAATGCATGAGCAGTTTTGCCTTTCGACGTAATTCAGCTTATTTGGTAAAATTCTGCATGCAATTGAACGAATTGAAAACTTGTTTGAACAGGACTTCAATTAAAATCCACGTGTCATTAAATTTCATATATTTCGAGGATCTAAACTGTTGTGAACGTGTTTTGGATATACTCATTAGAGCTTCCACTAATGACGTTAAATCGCATTGATATTTTTCAAAAGTATTTGCGAATGCAATAATTTTTTTTTTATACCAGGCTGTGAAATTCACATTCAATTGCATAACATCATTAGAATGATCAGAAATTATTATGAGTCGATCGCCATATTGCGCAACAATTATACAGGGTGGCTGATTAATGTGAGGAACTACACAGTCTCGCCTGTCATAAGGAATTGGAAAATACTTTTCAAGTGGAAGTTATATGGCTTACGATGTATTTACAAAATTATTTTAAGATATACAAGTGTGTTTCTTTAGTGCTGGGCAATGCTCAGTGTCAGTTTTCTTTATAGAACACCGTGTACCTTTTTCGACTTCGAACTAAGCAACAAATTTTAAACGAGTCTCCTTCATTTTAGAAAATTTTGTGGATTTGTCAAGTTATTGCCGAAAGAAGGAAAATCTTTGAGAAAACAGGACATAGCCATCATAAAAACTTTATAATTAGAATCTGAGCAGAATATTTATGACTTCTATTTTCAAGATAGAGATAAATGACACAGAGCAAACAAATATATTTCCAAGCAAGGGGTTTATACAGATGCATCAACATGAAACACTTCTACAATATATGGGAACGTGACTGTTTGGTTAATCAACAATTGAATTTTCAATAAGTCTCAAATTTTTGTTAGTAAGTAGGCTAGGATTTTGACACTAAATTACAGTAATTTGAACATTATTTTAGGATATGGATAATTGGTATGAGAAATGCTGGTGAAAATTACAATGATACATTCAATAATTTGTGAATACTTTTTGCTTGCGGTTTCATATTTCAGAATAACGACCATTCTAAATACTTACTTTGCAGTCCATGATCTTTTCACTGAAAAAATTTCACACGTTACTTTTTCGATAAACAAAATAGGATTTTTTTTTCAATCAACGGTGAAAACTACAATCTGCACTCTATCTGAACTGTAAGTTGCATCACAGAACAGTTCACATGGACCATATCAAAGATTGCAGGAATATTTTGATGGGATCGAGCTTTTAGCTGACTCACTTATGTTTTTATATTGACTAACCCAGTTTTTGATTACCAGTTTTCTATACCTTTGTATACATAGGTATGATCTTTTCCATACATTTTCAACCGTATGTCCATTTTATTCTATTGATTGTTTGAATCTCTCACCTCCATTGACAAAATGTATTACTTTCATTCAGTATGTATTCTGTTAAATAATTTATACTTCCCAAGCTTTGTCAACAAGATATTGTCCACTGATAATAAAGCATGTTTATCATTATTATTAGCGAATGCGAAAGCGTGAGCGCAGTACAATGCTGCCAACCTGTTACTCTACTGATCATGTTGCACACATGTGACGTTGACGAAGACAAAGTCTACTTTTCTTGCAAAACATTTTTCATTCTCATGGATATGGAGCGACAGACGATGCTTTCGTATAATTGATCTTTTTGTGAATTTTGAATATAATTGTTTCAGATATATTTTCGGTTAATATCTCAAGGCCAAGTGAAAACATCAACACAATTACATTTTGTAAACATCGCTCATACATTCCTATAGACATTGAGAAAAATGCCAGAAAAAAAAAAAAAAAAACTTTGAATATCCTACCGAAACCTCCTTTTCAAGTACTTATTACGTCTCAAAAAAAAATATCCTCGCTCCTTTTCCAAACATTGCAAAATGCCCCAGGGATTTTTGTGCTAGCTGGGTATATAATGGATATTATGGAATTGGAGCGCCATCTCAGCGCCGGAAGCCCAACCAAGCGATACCCATGACCACGATCGTCAAGACCGTATATAAAACAGAAAAGAAAACTGTAGGTCACAATGAGCTTATGACAAGAGGCATAAGATGTCCGGAGGACTGCTCATTGCTAATATCCTATACAATAGGAAAAGTTGGGTAGAAAATCCATCAGAAAACAACTACTTTCCTGGCTAATGCCACGACGAACATTGAATTACATCTGATGAAATTTCTGTGCAGAGTTCCTACAAGGTTATCTCTGCAATTGCTTGGTTTCCTATTGTATAGGATATTAGCAATAAGCATCTTATGCCTCTTGTCATAAGCTCATTGTGACCTACAGTTTTCTTTTCTGTTTACCTGCACGCGGGATGCCTTTTTCCAACTTTGCGAGATGGACTAAGACTGAAATACCCACCAACTTTCATCCGACATTTTTTTCGATAACCCTTATATTATCTGAGAAAAATGGGCTAGTCCATAAATTTGACTAACTCTGTATATGTGATGCTGGAATATTCCTCATTCTTGATTAGAGCCGTTGCCCTGTTGCAATCAGATTGTCAAGTGCACTATTTAATTCCATGTCTCTTCCGCATTGTGAGGCCATAACGGAAATGAGAGTGAACAGCTAAAAATTACCCTCGCCCTGAGTTGCAGCATGCAAGCTCATGCAAGAAGAAAATTGAAATCTTGAGAGACGATCCAAATCTCAGATTGGGGTCGTTCTTTAATTCATTCCAGTCAGCGTTTTATTCCATTTCATTGCGGGCATAATGGTATTCTTTTGAATGACAACGAACTAGAATAATAATGGAAAAGTCTGGTGATGGATCAATACTTCATTATATTAAAGTTTTACGAACCTTGAGTGCCGCAGACACATCGAGAATCGGTTCTTATCGGTCATGTTCAGAATTTTCAAAATGTGTTTTGAAGGCTTCTTGGTGATTCAGAACTTTTTACTCACTGCATATACAGTAGGTCTGCAGTCACATTGAAAATCGCTTCTTAGTGGTCACGCGCTGAATGATTGAAATTTGTATGGAAGGCTGATGAGCGTATCAGAACTTTAAGCTCACAACATATACATTGTGTCCTTTCAAGTTGTCTACAAATAGAAACCTTATCAATCAGTTACCTATTTAAAAAAGAAATCCAAATCCTGCTGTTTCCAAATAATGGAGTGCCATAAGGGTCTGTTCTGGGGCCGACATCATTCATTTTGGTAATCAATGATATTACATATCAAGTTAGGACAAACTTTGTTCAAATGACACTCTGCTTTACTTCAATGGGAAAAAGGAGCATGTGGAACAATTCCTGAAAATATTTGAATATCTTCACCTGGATCTGTGATAAATGCATCAAAATAGATAGATAGAGAAGAAACAAACAAATTCATGATTGTATGGTCAGAAGTGAATATGAGAATTATCTAGGAAAACAAAATATTATATTCAAGTAAACGGAGACAGCTTTGAAGAAAATGTCCAAGAATTTGGGAGTGATCACTGATAGCCCACTATAATTCAACAGTTCATAAGTTTTTTACATAATGAATGAATGTAATGCAAAAAATCCAGACTTTTGCTTATTCTTTCATACCTGAAAATTATCAGGACGCAGTTGAAAAAATAAATTATGATCTGAACAATATTGTTACCAGGTCCTCCGAACACGCTCTAAGTATAAATGGTAAAAAGACTTCTTTTCTAGTATTTGACCCAAATAAAGTTCGTTTGCAAATCAATGAAGTAGTCCGAATAAATGTTAATGGAGAGCAAATTGCACCAGTAAACAAGGCAAAAAACACCATGTTAACATTTACATCAGAAACGCTTATTTGAACATAAAATCAATTTTTCACAATCGCCATTATCTCTCAGTTGGCGTAAAAAAAATACTATGCGAGGCACTGGTATTATCTAAACTCACCTTCGGAGATGTAGTTTTTGGCTCCTGTATCGACGCAAACGATTCTAGGAGACTACAAGTCGTTCAAAACTCTTGTATACGGCTTATTTGTGGTATTAGGAGACGCCAAAGAATTTCCCACAAATTACGAGATCTTAACTGGCTGAATATGTCGAACAGACGATACTTACACTCTGCATGTCTCTTTCACAAAATCATCAAAAACATACAACCGCAATACCTGTTTGGAAAAATTGTTCACCAAACTGATATACATCAGGTGAACACTCGATTCAAACATAGAATTACAACACTACAACATCCCACCGAACTGTTCAAACGATCTTTCACTTACCAGTCACCAAAAACATATAATGAAGTTTCCAATGAATTGAAATTAAAATCAATAGCAGCCTTGAAATCAGGTCTAAAATTGAAATTACTTGATAATCAAAACCAAATCTGAATTTCTCTGATAACTCCTGCCAATAAATAATATATATATATATATATATATATATATATATATATATATATATATATATATATATATATAAATAAGGATGGATCTAGCGAGGGGCAATATATGAAAATATAAGTAGAAAAGTTATTGGGTATAACCCTCAAAATATTCTGCAACCGTAAACACGTGTTTCGAGCTTAAGCTCTCATCAGTACGGTAAAATCAAGTGCGAAGATGTACAACACTTGGATGTAAAAATAGAAACAAAGGAAGTCAACAACAGGAAGCCAACCACACATTTGTGGCTTCGGTTAGAAGACCTTGTGCTTACAAGGCAACAACTAACGTCGCCACGGAGGCAGCTATAGCTACCAGCGTGACAATCCTACCCAGGAAAATACAAATAAGGATGGATTTAGCGAGGGGCAATATATGAAAATATAAGTAGAAAAGTTATTGGGTATAACCCTCAAAATGTTCTGCAACCGTAGACACGTGTTTCGAGCTTAAGCTCTCATCAGTTGTACATCTTCGCACTTGATTTTACCGTACTGATGAGAGCTTAAGCTCGAAACACGTGTCTACGGTTGCACAATATATATATATATATAGATATAGATTTTCACCTATTATTATAAATCATATAACAATATCTGCATGTAAGTACATATTAATATTTTTTTTTAAACTTATTTTTTTTATTACTTCTAACGGTTTGTTACTTCATTATTGTTATTTCTTTTCATTATTTCCTTACCTCGCTTAAGATGAAAAACAGAGACAGTGCTATCTGCAACCACAGATTGTGCTGTCACCTGAACTTCGGCATTTTTCTATCAACCTGGAGTGCTGTACTCATATTACTCAAAAATGTATTTTATGTTTATCTGGTTGATGAAAATAAAGACCTTTATTATTATTATAAGAGCCATGTTGAGTTATAAAGAGCGTACTCCAATCATACAAAAGCAAACAAACTGCAATTGATGATTATTAAACAAACGATTCCATAAGGTACATTGATTTTTATTTTCAAATTCAAAAGTAACATGTAAGCATCTCATTCAGCAAGTGAGTTGAATCATGATCAAGATAAACATTGTCACAATACTATGAATCAAGCAGTATATGATTTCTATATAAACTCTGATGTGATACCTTATTAGTTAATGAGATACAAAATTGTAAAATTTGTTTTCACAAATCTCCCAGGTATTCGAGAAAAACTCTTTAGGAGCGATGAGGTTGTGCGAGCAAGGGCCATCAACAAAAGGTCTGGTCACGTTCAACAATTAGCCCTATGGAATGAAAAGATGTGAGTGACTTTAGTCATAAACAAAATCCGCCCCTTCTGGCCGTAAATCTGTTCCTCAATGGTTGGATAGCGCTGTACATCTTTGGCGCCGTGTGCTCCAATCACCTTGGCTGCCGGTCGCTGGTTCAAACCCTAACGACTGCTGCATTTCTCTGATGACTTGAGAAAGCGGTATGGTAAGATACAATGGGCATCTGAGCCCACGTTTTATCTGGTCAGCCTGGGTTGCTGTACGAGCCTGCCACGCACGAGGTAGAGTGTTTAGTGGGTATACCTGAGGGAGATTAAATTTGGACTAAGAGTACTCGCTGGGATGTGTGAAACTGGCCGGATAAGGTGACCATAAAGGGTTTCAACCACCTCGTTCTCAAATTAAAAAAAAAGAAACTTCTTAGGCAGAGATGATCTTCTGGTAGTACATCACCAACATCTGAGGATATATTCATCTATCAGTAAAAATCATAATAGCTTAGAAATTTAATCTATTTCAGACAGTTGTTCATCAATTCAGATATTATGACTGTTCATTTTGACTACATATCTTTGTAAATACTTCAAAAAGTCGTATGTTCAGAGTCGCAATTTCATTTCATTTGTAGTCATAATGAGCATTTCTAAGGTTCTGAATAAGATCAAAAGTTCCATAAGTGAAAAGAGTACCAATTTTATAAAATTCTATAATGAGTTGCCTCCACATTTTGGAGCAATCAATACTTTTAGTATTTTCAAACAAACCTTGGAAGAATATCGTACTGCTAATTTATTTGACTCATTAGACAGATTTTCCAGTGCATGTAAAATGTAAAATTTGGATAATTGCAGGACGTTGCAACTCAGTAGTCTATATAATAATATTCCAGGAGGTTGCATTGGCCAGATCTTTTTGGAACCAGTAATTCAACTGCAAGATCCAGGTACCTATAATGAAACGTGATTGCCCCTTCCAGCTATGAAACCTAACATTATCGTGGTTCTTTATACCACAATTTATGAAAAGTGTTAAAATTATATACACCTGTAAATGGGCATCAGCCTGCTGGATGTATTATTCATAAATAAATGAATAAATTGATAAATCAAGGAGGTGATTGTTGAATTACGGTTATCTGGTGAATATTGTAAACTCGATTCGGGAATTTCAAATCACCTAATAGTATAACTTAGTTTACCCTCGGGAAGTTGATTGGTATTCTCAAAACTTTTGAACAATTACTATCATTCAGCTTTTCGGTACAAAACAAAAGCAAAAGACTACGATCGTCATATGTGTTTCCACTATTTGTACTCTTGGTTGGCCTTGTATCAAAACACATAGGAAATGGTGGCCGTAGTAGCACAAGGCACAAATCTACGTTGATAATTCCTTATCATGTAAACTGAACTGATACCAAAAATTCCGTGTATATTTTTGGTACCAGAAATGAACAGGAGCAGAAAATGGTCGGCATCAAAAATTGGGAAATATGGATGGTGTCATCTACTATTTCCTGACGTGGAAGGTTGCTTCCCGTTTACAATAAATTTTGAAATTACAGCGAAACGGTTGTAGAAAAAATATTTTTCAATATCAAGCGAATTCTCAATACTCATCCAATGATCTGATAATAATAATAATAATAGCGTTTATTGCACAATAGCTTCCCATCTACAGAGCAATTGAAAAATTCACAATACAAGCTTAATTAGTAGCACTAATTTCTAAATATGGATAAATAACAATCACAAGTCCTATTTGAATACTTCAGTTACAAAAATTCAAAGATGCGCACGAGGTTTATTCTTCAGTTCACAAACACTGCAAGAAAAGAAGACACAGACACTAGAAAGTTTGTTATTATATTACTGCGCATAAAATTGATTGGTGTCTTTAACATAATATTTGTTGAACTCTTTTGCACTGAACAGTAGTGTTGTATCTAGACGTTATTCCTGGAACAAATATATCAATTTGCAACAGTAATGTCGAACAGTCAATTTTACCATTCAATAATTTATACAAGCATAAAACAGAAGCTTGATTTCTACGTTTTTTCAACGATACAAAGTCAAATTTGTTCAACATATCAAGATAATTATAACCTATTGGAGGATAAATTCCATTGATTTCAAAGCATTGGAATTTTAAGAATTTCTTATAAACTTTATCGATAGCAGATGAGTCTTGAAGACATACAGGATTCTATATTATGGACCCATATTCTAGTTTTGACCTGACTACTGAAATATAAGGAAGTCAATCCTAAATTATTATTGAAATTCTTATAGTTCCTCATAATGAAGCTATATGATCCATATGCTGAACATGACACCTGAATTTGTTTTTTTTTGTTTTTGTTTTTTTACGAAACTCTCAAGTTTTTCGGAGAAAACCCCTCAAAAGCAGAGCTTGTGCGAGCAAGGGAGATCCGGGACCTACAGTTTAAATAAAAGTGGAATCCGAACCACTTCAGCTCAGTGATACACGACCGGGGATCGAACCCGGACCGTCTGGGTGGAAGCCAAACGCTCCTTAATGATATCAGTTTTTCTCAATATGACATTGTCATTGCTGTAAGAAAATTGTATCGTATTGAGTTTTCTACTGAATGTTGAAATTTCACATTTTGATATGTTCAAATACAAGCAATTTTAAAGACATCATGTGGGTGAAATATCGATTTGATTTTGCAATATCATACAGTCATATTGGCTGGTTATAGTAGAGTATGATTCAAAATCAACTGCAAAAATTAAGCTATTGCATTAATAAATATCAAAAATAAGAAAGGACCATGATTGGACCCTCAAGGTACCTTCTCCACTAGTTGCAAAATAGATATTTGAATAGAAACCATTGTAATTAACACACTGTTTGCGTTGGTGCAGGTGTGAATCTAACAGTTTTGAGTACGTTTCATTAAAGCCCATTATAGAAATTTGATCTTATCGATAGCCTTACAGAAATCTGTGCACTTACCATTGACCTGCACCCTAAGGTATGAAGTTTCTTACAAAAATAGATTAAACAGCCAGGTTACTAACGGTGGATCTACAATCCATGTTGGTATTCAATATTCATACATAATATGTTTTGTGAACAGATAGATGCGACTGACTGTACAAGATGGTCTCCAGGATCTTCGCAAAGTGATTCAAGATAGATATCGGTCCATAATCAATGAAGGCATTAATAGAATAGAATAGAATAGAAGTTTATTTTGTAGAAAGTAAATACATCAAATAAAATAAAGTGGACATATGTTCAAAATAAACAACAGAAACTCACAGAGGCTTACACCTGTTTGTGAGGATACTAATTTTAAAACATTAAATTATATATATAAATATCAAGACAGATTATATATATACACATACTCAAACGGAATAAAACGGATATGTTCAATATAACAATAAAACTAACACCTGTTTGTGAGGATGGCAAATACATTGTAAAGTCTAAGTTTAAAACTAGCTAGGTATATTAAATAACAAATACACGAAACGAATACTACAAATATAAAGTCTCATACACTTTGGTGTCTTTATTTAGTAAAAATTGTAAAAAAAAAATTGTAAAGAATTTGAGATAAAATTTAATTATGAAATTTCAAACTGTAAAATATTATAATGTTAAAATAGTTTTGAATTAGATACTAGACCATTTAGAAATATACATAGAAGTACAATACTATTGCACCGCACTGATTTTAAGGGCAATTTGAATTATATTTCAGTCTATCAATTCATGTATATCCGATCTTGTGACAGATTTTATATACTCAATCACTTTTTTTTTGAATATTCTGGTAGAATTTTCGACTTGTATAGTGGGAGGTAGATTATTGAAGAGTTTAGGGCCTAGATAGTTATAACTCTTTTGCCCTATTGTTTTAGATACAATTGGCTTTAAAAATTGTTTTTTTTCCTAGTATTATAGTCATGGGTGAGAACGATTAACATGTTTTTATTCTGGTGTTGACGAATATTCACATTTTTATAGAATAACTGTCTAACGTCATGGATTTGCGATTCTTGGTACAGCAGATCGCTTGGATATCTCCATTCCTTATTCAACATTAATTTCAAGAACCGCTTTTGGATGATTTCGAGAGGATGAAGGAACGTTTTTGCCACCCCTCCCAATCCCAAGATAACATATGTAATGTGACTCTCTACTAGGCTGTGATAGATGATTTTTTTTTGCTTCAGATCTAGGATATCTTTGAGTTGCAATACTTTTATGGATTGGACGAACTTTGGCAATTTTTCAAATTCCTGGAATCATTGAAGTTTTCAAAATCAAATTGAAAGGGATTTTTTAGGGTTTAATAGAGAGTTCCAGCGGAAACACAGTTTTCTCAAAAGCTAACCCATCCATTGACCACACTATAACTGATTGAGTTTCTGCATGCGAACCTTTATCGCATTTTGTTTCGCTCATCAACGGGAACGGAAAACCCTTCGGAAAATTACATATTCTCGATTAACGAACGGTTGAACGGAGAGGTGTTATTAAAGTGTCTAGAATGGTCACGATCCATTCCGTTAGTCGCTTCCACTAATCATGTGTCAGGACCGAAAACATGCAAAGGGAGGAGATGTGCTGGAATCGATACGATGCAGTTATTCATTTCCAATAAATTTAACTTGGGCTGTTTCTTTTGGCGGTTACGCCACACGTCATGTGATAGTACGGTCAGGGCAGTAGTGGTGCCACTGATGAAATGTTCAGATGCATGATAATGTTCTATACGTTTTCTATGAATACATCTAAATTTGAATCAGGAGTCCTATATACGAGAATATATTGAAACATTCTTAGCCTACAATAGAACCAAACAATATTTCAATGTCAAAATATTTTATTACTCAACACATTTTCCTCTTAATTGGATACATTTATTACAGCTAACCTGCAACGTCTCTAGACCTTTCAAAGAAAAAGTTTCTTCTGGAAGAAAATTTACGACCCTTTAAACTTTTTTTCAGTTGAGGAAAGAGATGATAGTCGGACGGAGCCAAATCTGGTGAATAAAGGGGGTGTTCTAGTAATTCAAACCCCAAATCACGAATTTTTTGCATGACAATATGAGATTTGTGTGCGTTTTTATGTCGAATAGTAATCTCCAGTTATTGTTCTACCCTTATCCAAAAAATCAATCATGATTACTCCATGGCAATCCCACGAAACTTCTTAGGTCTTGGAGAACTGGAGTGTCGCCATTCCATCGATTGTTGCTTTGTTTCTGGATCGTAGAAATGTACCTAAGTCTCATTCATAGTAACTATTCGGTTTAAAAAGTCTACATCGTTTTCAAATCGAGCACAGATCGAACGCGATGCTACTACCCTTGCACGCTCTTGGTCAACATTCAAATATTTGGGGATCCATTTTGCAGCAATTTTTCTCATGTCCAAATTGACGTGAACTATATGATGAACGAAACCGTTTTAGCCCAATTCGACGGTCTGTTAAAATCATGTCATAAACTGTATCGATATTTTCGGGGAGTGACACAGAAACTGGCCTTTCCGATCGCGTATTTCGCTAAGCGTCCTCATTTGGTCTCCTGCACAATGCCGAAATCGGAACTAAGGTACTGTTGGGGAATAAGGCCCGGCGGTAAATAAGGCCCAATGTCATTTTCCTTGAAGACTGGCAAATTTTTTCAAATCTGTCAACATGGTGAGTTTCATCATCGTAATGGTAAAACTTTCTTAAAATATCGTTGACTTCATTTCGCCATTAAAAACACTAGGTGAATGTGCAGTTTTCGGCTGCACAGATTATAAGTTCGCAAGAAGGTGAGACGTCGTTTTTAATTCAACCTATTTTACTTAAAGAAATAAATACTGCTCCATCAGATACCATAACATTGGTACTATATTTCGCACTAAGAGAAAAATTTAAAGAAGTGTTAATTTTTCTGGAAATTGCATGTTTAAGAAAAAGTGCTCGCCCGGTAATAAGGCCCTACCAACGATCGCGTAATAAGGCCCGCGGGCAACATGCGAAATTGTCTAGAATGTGGAACTTTGTTACACGAAACTTGCATAGGACTGACGGCTGAAGATGTTGAGGATTTTTACGGTAGGGAATGTTCTTAGAATTCAGTTTATTAGATTTTTTTTATAATTTAATTTCCTTGTTTGAATTTTGTTAAGTTTATCACTTTTTGTAGAAAATAATGTTTATTTTTGTTTTTTCATTAAGTGTTTCAGTGAGTTTCTATCATTTCCGATTAATAAAAATGAACTGTATATATTTATATATACAACAAATAAACGAAATTCTGCATAACTTACTATGGGCTTTATTACCCTAATAGGCGGGTAATAAGGCCCAACAGCAAATTTTTGAAATTTGTCCTATTTTGATTACTGAGGTATTGAAGCAGACGAATATTGATGTTAACATAGCGGTAAACATCACAAGCAATCAACTCATCAAGTTTCGGATTTTTTTGAATAAAATATAAAGGATAAAAAAAATTGCAAAAGTTAAGTGGGCCTTATTACCCAACACTACCTTAATTCCGATTGGAAAAGTTCACCGACTAGTATTATTTCCTTTGATTTGTTTGTGATTTTGAAATATTACTATGAGAATTTTGTATATTTTTTTATTCAAATTATATTTAATTTCTCCAAGGAAATTATGGTTTTCCTTTGAACTTCTTGTGGTAGATAACTATATGAAAATGGAAAATGTCGATTTGGATTAGGCTATTGTACAACTATAATTGGCCAAGGTCACAAAACATGGAAATAAAAAATGGCCAATCTCCATCAAACTCAAAAATTCTTTGTTGAATAATTTTTATAATTCGTTAACATTATGAAGTTGCCTATTTTTTGTTTGCACAATTAGATTCTGCTAAAATACATTTCATAATATGTTCTCTCGAAAAGAGAAAAAGTGAGATTCCAAGGAACAGAACTATGTACCTACCCCATTTCTCAAACATCATTCGGTAACAACCTCGTCACACTCACACAAACGAAACCCCAATCAAGCCAACAAAAACAACCAGACAAGTTCGAACTCAAACTCCTTATCTCACTCAACTACAAATGATCCTTGGCACTCGTTTTTCAGAAAAGGATATTTTACCGAAGAGAGTGTTCTTGGGGAGACAAAACTAAAACCCTCATGAAATAACCGGAGAGTGCCAGCTTTGAGGGGATGTTACACTGCGGTGAACACATCTTGAAGCGCCACCCCCGATCGCTAAGCCGCGTTTCAATGTAGAATGTAACTAATGGCATTTTCTCCAAATCTCGAGGATACTTAAAATTTAATAATGGAGCAGATCAGAGGAAATCGATGATTCTTGCATCACTGGCGTAGTCGGCTTCGACTGATTTGAATTTGAAAGTGAGTCAATGTCCTAAATAGAAAATGTAGTCTTGGAGTGTCTCAGATAATATAGACCGGATATACAATTTTTGAGAGAAATATTCCTGGAATGCCTCAGTAGTTGTTCAATCAACTAGTGTATGGAGGAACTTTAATATTCATTTCATTAGTTTCGTTACCTTTATTTGATAATCTTTGGATAGTAATGATTGAGGTGAGAAATAAAAGCGAAGCTCTGTGAAACACTTGTTCTATCACATTTTTCGTTTTGCTAGCAGGTTTACTCTCATTGCTTGGATTACATTGATTCAAATAGAATACAAAAAGTACAAAATTCTAAGATTAATTTTTGGCATACGAAAGTTCGATCACATTTCTCAAACCTTACCAAAATTGAAATGGCTGACTATGAAAAACCGGTTCATTCTTCGGTCTCTCACCCTTTATCACACAATTATAACTAACAAAGAACCTCAATATCTCTTAAAAAAAAATAATTCAGAGAAAATATCCATGAGAGAAATATTCGTTTCAAAAACACAATAAACCCTCCCTCGCATAAATCTACCATGTTTCAGACACCGTTCAGCTATTGTATTTTCAAACGATACAATTCTATAACAAAAAAAGGTAAATTCGATAAGCCTTAACCTTTCAAACAGAAAGTTCGTCTATGACTATCGAATTACCAAAATTTGCAACAAATATATTATTAGAAACAACTTCTGCAACTGTTCTTGGAAGAGCAGACCTTGGTATACTTCGGTATATTGAGTGTCTGAATTTCACTCCGAGAATTTTTCCACAAATTGTAAGATTTTTTCATTGTTATAACAATATTTTTATTGCAATATTTTGTGGAATAATAAAAGACATTTATTATTATTATTATTATTATTATTATTATTATTATTATTATTATTATTATTATTATTATTATTATTATTATTATTATTATTATTATTATTATTATTATTATTATTATTTTTTCCGTTGGGAATGTACCAGTCAGGCCCTGTCTCCGGTGCTCCGATACATCCGGAGGGCGCGCTGGTGTCGTTAACCCCAATAACCACTCCCTACGTCCGTAGGGTGAGTGACTATTGGGTCCGAGAATCATGTGCCCTGAGTAGACGGAGCGAACCAAGGATGACGGCCTTCTGCATTCTTGCTGCTAAGATTTCTGCCATATTACGGCAAGCAGGTATTATCTTCAAGTTGGAGAGCAGTGTGTACATCATTCCACCAAGGACTCCTATGATCAAAACCACCATTTTGACAGAATGGTCCGGATATAACCTGCGGAGTTCAAAGAGAAGATCTCGATATTTAGTCCGTTTTTCCTCCTCTTTTCGAACGATATTCATTTCGCCTGGAGCGGAAAACTCCATGACGAATATCGTTCTACTTTGGTGGTCGAGGAGGACAACATTATTATTATTATTATTATTATTATTATTATTATTATTATTATTATTATTATTATTATTATTATTATTATTATTATTATTATTATTATTATTATTATTATTATTATTATTATTATTATTATTATTATTATTATTATTATCATCCGGTCCAGGTGACATGAGTTTGATGAAAACTGGGCTTGTCTGAATTTATTTGAGTTAATATTTGTGTTGTCATAATCATGCCGTCCCTACACCGTCTCCCCCCCCCCGAATGCATCGCCCGCAGCCCCTTCTCAGGAAAGAGGGTAGTTTCTGGTGTTGTCTGGTCTGGTATATTTGGTAATTGTTCACCTTAAGTAATCTGTCCCTTCCTATAGATGCTACCGAAGGCAGTTTGGTATTTGGTGTCTTCTTCTTCATACAGCTTCTCCAGGTAAGCTTTGCACCCTCTGAAATTGTCTGGGGCTCTGCTGCAGATTGCACTTGCAGTTGGAATTTCTGGAGATTTAACTTATTGACTTGAGTCATGTTAGTTGGTCCCCGCATTCGAAAGAGACAGGGGTGTGAGTGCAGTTAGCAGCTGCATGACCACACTTTTCACATCTATGACACTGAGTATTGATGTTGGCGCTTTCCCGTAAATTCCAGATGATGTTTGTGGCCAGTTCAATGCTTCGCACTACTACACAATTGGAGATTACTACTTACATGACTAATTTAAAACGATTGAATCCTATTCATTACTCCTTTACAAATATTGAATATTTTTTTGAGAATAATCCATCTGCTGGGGATTTTCAGAGTGAATATTGTTCAACAGGTTTGTAAGATTCAGAAATCGAATTGTCACGACTTATAAAACGACAACTTCAAATTGCTTTTCATTCTCAATATAAAACAAAGGAATCACGAAATATTTTCCCTGTTAATGTGTCTTTCTCAATCTTTGACCTCTGAACTATTCAAAATACAGTAATTCAAAGTCACTTCCAAATCTCCACAGAAAAACCTACTTGATGAAGTAATTATTGAGAGAAATGTACCAAAACTGAATGATAATAATGAACGCTTTTAATGAAAGGTACAGCGAATATCCTGACAAAAGGCAGAATTCAATTCCTGTACATAATTACTCATGGCAGGGATTGCTCTTCCATCTAACCAGTAAATTCAAGTCATCCTTATCAGTTCGTGAATTATTACACATAATACAGAGATTCATATAAACAATACTCAATAGAATATGTTTAGCAATTCAACTACTCCCTAAAATATAAAAAATTACCATAATTTAAAACAAATACCATTCAACAAAATATGTATCTTATAGAAGAAACAATCGAAATACATGCTATTTGATAGAAATAGGTGAGGAAAAGTTGATGTGACGATTCAAATTACCATAATTGTTACATCATTCCAAGTAAAATATTTCTCAATTTAAAAAAAAAAATGTATAGGAACTAATTTGAAATCACTGGGTAACCGGTTGTAAAAGAAAACGGTTCGATCTGAGAATGAGCCTTGGAAACAGGAGGTTTTATATTTCGGCGCAGCCAAATTATTTCGTAATCTCAAGTTGAGATTATAAATGTCAGTTCTGGAAGTCAATTTCTTGAACAGATAAGGAGGTTTTCATTTTTGTTATTTCATGGAAAATCGTAGTGTAATGTAGTGTTAGCCTAGCCTACATGGTTAGCCAAACCAAATTTCTCAAATGTTGTGTAACATATTCCCGTTTTCTTGTACTTTCACACATTAATTTCGTACTTTTTGAAATCTTATTCTGTCAGATTCGATCGGTCCTGATATACTCGCAGAAGGAAAACCTTACCAGTGCGATCTTTTGTTAACATATTGTTATAATTGTGGGGATTGTGGCTAATGAAATACGGAACAAATTTCCCACTTCATGATGTAATCTCTAACAATTCAAATACTCAATTTGAATCTACCATCAAAATACATCACTGGATTCTTTTCGCTGACTTGTGTACTATCACTGTTTCAAATTCAACTTACTTTCTCCTAACTCTGTTGTTTACCAGCGAGCCTGTCATCAGTTATCCAACCTCTTCGTCTCGTCTGCTAGAGCAAACCTCGCTTAATCATATTTCGCCGAAGTTGTGATATCTTACGACAATGTTTTTATTGCCAATCAGCAGCTACCCACCCCAACCCACCATCATATTATTCTCCCTTCATTGTACAAACTCGAATCGCCAGGGACCGTCTGGACAGCTAAATTGTAATGCAATTCATATACGATGGCGATCACTGCGGCAACTTTAGTGGACGTCTGTGTCTACAACTCACCGTATCAAAAGAAAATTGCACCTCCCTACACTTCAGACTGGAAATGAATAAAATATGAACGTTCTAGTAATGGAATATGAGTTTAATAAAACCGAGACACTTGACTCAAAGGCGAAGCACAAAATTTACATGTAGCTGACAACATGTGGCAGTATATAACATATTGTGATATTGTGTAGAATGGCAGGATGCATGAATAAACTGAGATATGGGCTGAATCAGTTCGTAACCACTGCTTGTGAGTTGATCCCACCGTTATTGGTATTTGAATTAGAATTACTGTGAATTCACCAATTGAAGTAAGATTAATTCAATCATTCTTATTTAATTTTATTTAATCTGCAGTTTTATGGGAAATAAAAAGTTATTCGTCAGCAAATAATCCGGTCCAGACGAGAATCAGAATCAGAATATTATTCATTATCAGAAGAAATATTATTCTCCTCGACAAAGATACAACAACAAACAATTCAAAAATTACAAAACATTTTTTGAATTGACGTGACACTGGTAAACACGATTAAATTGTCTTCGCGACATGTTTCGATACACAGTATCTTTCTCGATATAATTAAACTATGGTTCAAATGATTTTCACATAAAGAGGGTTTACCAAACCACGACAATTGTTTCGCTTTACAAAAAAATCATTTGAACCATAGTTTCATTATATCGACTATAATGGATTTTCATCAAGTATCGGCTATATCAATTCAAAAAACAGTATCTTTCTCAAGCGAATGTATTACACTCAATAAATCTGTGGAAATTCAATCGTGTTTACCCTAGTGTCATGGTAGTTATTTATGTACCAAGGGTATAAATAGATGTTTACGCCCTGAGGGCGACGTTTTACGAATCTGAGGGCCGCTGGCCTGAGGGTTTGTAAGTCGCCCGAGGGTATACACATCTGTTTATGCCCGCGGTACATACATAACTTTATTTCATACTAGTTCGTTATTGCAATCCAATCTCAATAGAAATCAGTATTTCAAAAAATCCGGTTTGAATTAACTTAACTATCATCGGATCTTTTCAGAACTGCCAATTTTATGTTAATTCGTCAAAATAATGTTCATCGAATATTTACATATATTACTATATTCCGTTTGTAATTTCATTAACAAAGGTTATTAAATAAGTTAAACAAAAAATTATTTCACTTTATGCCCGCACGGGCATAAAGTACGACATTAGATAATAATAATAATAATAATCTTTATTTACAGTAAATATAGTGTATAAATGTAGAGTATAGAATATAATATTGATAGAATAGGATTTCAAAAGTACAGTTTTATAAAATATGTAAATAATAAAAAATGTGTGTAGTATATATAAAACACGTACTTTAACAAGACTAGACATAATTTAATGATACATTTTTCATAGATAAAATCATATTCGTGTAAATAAATCATTTTCCACAAAGTCGTAGACTGTCTGTGGAGGATGTCGATCAATTGAGTAATTCTATAAATATAACATACATAAGTACACATGACAATATTCCCGGATATTTTTTTTCTTTTTTTTTTCTTTATTCTTTTTTTTTCACATCTCAATCAAGCTATGAATTTCCCATCTATTCGTATTAAGTAAGTGTGCTTTCAGTTTTTTTTTGAATAACCACAAATTGTTTATTTTTTTTATTTGAGGAGGTATGAAATTGAAAAATCGTGGGACTAAGTATGAGTAGTTTCGCTGTCCTATAGATTTTGACGCAAGAGGAGTTTTATACATTTTTTTATTTCTTGTATTATGAGTATGTTCATATATATGAAGATTCAATTTATGTTTCATTTCAAAACACGATGTCATAAGGAAATAATTTTGTCGGATATCAAGAATTTCAGATTCAGAGAATAAATTATCAGACGAGTATCGATTTGGTTTTTTTAAAATTATTCTTAGGAAAGTTTTCTGTAATATTTCCACATTTTTTATATGGTCTTTGAGTGCACTACCCCATCCTATGATTCCATATGTAATTCTGGATTCTACTAGAGCATGGTAGATCATCTTCAGATGTTTTTTTTCTAGGTATTTCGCTAGGTACTTGAATCTATAGAGGATACTTCTCAACGTGTTACATAGTGATGTAATGTGCACGTTCCATCTGAGATGTTTGTCAATTTTTATGCCCAAATATTTAATCGAATCATTTTCTCTTATTTCCATGTTTTCTTCAATTTTGAGGACCGAATAGGGAGGCTTAGTGTTTTCATAGCATGAAAACGGCAGATAGAATGTTTTATCGAAGTTAATTGTAAGAAGTTTATAGTCAAACCATTTTTTTATTAACTTCATGTCTTTTAGTGCTATATCTTTCAGTTTTTCCCAGGTATGCGATTCAAATATTTTAGCAGTGTCATCTGCGAAACTAATAACCTCTCCAGAAATTTTTGAATTCAAAAGGTCATTGATGTAAAGAATAAACAATAATGGCCCCAGAACAGTAACCTGAGGTACCCCATACAATACAATTTGCTCAGTACTAGTAAAGCGATCTACTTTTGCCTGCTGTGTTCGTCCTGTTAGGTAACTTTCCATCAACTTCCTTACTACACCTCTGAGTCCTAAATCTTCCAAAACATCTAACAACTGGGAGTGACTTATTGTGTCAAATGCCTTGGCTAGGTCTAAGAAAATACCAATTGTTTTTTCCCACTGTCCAGATTGTTTGTTAATCGCGATGTTAGATGAGCAATGGCATCTTGAGTTGATTTATTCTGCTGAAAACCATATTGTCGAGTGTTAATCAATTTATTTTTTGTAGCGTAGGACACTATCCTCGATTTGAACACTTTTTCAAATATTTTTGCGATATTTGATATAACCGAAATCTGTCTATAGTTTTTTATGGAATTTTTTTAACCAGATTTATGTATTGGTTTAATTATAGCCCTTTTGAATTGAGAAAGCAAATTCCAGAATAGAAAATCCTGTTGATCATATGTGATATTGGCTCAGATATCTCATCTACAATTTCTTTTAGCATTTCAGCTGTAATTCCGTCAAACCCGGGTGATTTATTTGTTTTTAATTCCATAATGATTTTGGTGATTTCTTGAGAATTTGTGGGTTTGAGAAAGAGGCTATAGGGTTTTATGTCTCTGATTGGTTCGTAATCAGGTTGTTTTATTTTACTTGCTAAATTAGCTCCCACATCAGTAAAATAGTCTACGAACGTAGTTGCTATTTCTGAGTCTTCAGTTATGGTCTTTGTATTATCTAGTTTGATTTCTTTTATAGATTCGTTTACTTTTTTCGAGTTTGTAAGCTCTTTCACAATATTCCACATACGCTTGTTGTTATTTGGATTTTCTGAAATTTTATTTTTATAGTGCTGACCTTTTGCTGATTTAATTATTGTGTTCAATTTATTTCTGTAACTAAGAAATTGTGCTTTTAAGTTTTCATCGTGAGGATTTTTATTTAATACTTTGTGCATTTTATCTCTATTTACAATGGACTTTAATATTGCATTTGTTACCCACGGTTTTCGTTTGGTTTGCTTATGGTTTCTCTTTATTTTCACTTTACTATTTTCTATGACATGAGATAGTTGGTAACTAAGCAATAAAAACACAATAATGAACTAGTATGACATAAAATATAAAACATGCAAAACGTACAATAATAGAATTTTAAAACAATGGTATAATCGAAATCTGTCAATAAAAAGACCGATTATGTGAGATAATGATGAACATCATAAATAATAAAACACCTCACTAAAATATTCCTACAATTCACAATGAGCTTTTTCAACAAATAACTATCAGAGACTCTTCCTGAATTTTATATGATCAGTTATTTCCTTGATTTCCATTCAATATCTTCGATCATTATACAGTGTATGTGAATGGAGCTGCCACACCATTATATTCCATTGAAAATAAAATAATTTAGACTCATTTTTTGTTCAAATTATAGTAACCAGGAATATCTACCTTTATGTTGATGGTACATGCGTATATCCATTTTCCACGGCTATGACTAACTGAAAAGTGAAAAAGCGCGAAAAACAAATTAGAGATTTTTTAATCAGAAAATAAACATCAATTTCTGTTTCAGAATAACCTCAAACCCCCAAATCTCAATGCTTGAATCAATTGATTATAGCAGGCAAAATTATTAAATCTTTTCACAAAATTCTCAGAAATTTTCAAGTAATACTGCGAAAAATAACCAAATATTACTTTTCCATGGCAAACTGTGACCACTTGAATAGAGAAAAATTGGGGAAAAACATATTAGGGGTATGACAACCGGTATATTTCAATAAACGATCCTTAGTTGATTTTTTTCCAATTTTTCACTATTCAAGTGGTCATAGTTTGCCATAGAAAAGGAATAGGTATGTGGTTATTTTTGCAGTAACAATTGGACATTTTCGTGAATTTTGTGAAGAGTGAAGACATTTTTAAAATTAAAGAAACATTACTGACCAAAAAGAGTTAATCATATTGCTAGCTACAAATGACACCCTGTAAAATCAGTTGATTCAAGCATTGAGATCTGAGGCTATGAAAAAACCCCTAATATGTTTTCCCCACTTTTTCACTTTTCAATTGGTCAAAGTAAGCAGTGGAAAATGGATATACGAATTGTTTTATCAGCATAAAGGTAGGTGTTCCTGAGTACTATAATAAAAAAAAATCAAAACATTTTATTCTCAATGATATATGAGTATGAGGCTGCTCAAAATGGACCCACTGTATATAACCGATCCTCTGATCAAAACATTAGATGGTAAAAGTGATTTTATATGATTTTGTTGCCAAGATATGTGATCTGATGAATTATTTTTAAAGGGCAGGACACAAAACCTAATATAAATGGCTTTCAGCTGAATCTGATTATTTTTTTGATATTTTGTTCGGTTTAACACCCTACATAATTTCGACAAGTTGAAAGAGAATCTTATGATTAGGAGAGCTGCTAGAGGGCATCCAAGCTGAATAAAACAAAATTGTATTTTCTATAGAAAAACCATGAAGCATGAATCTTTCCGAATCAAGGGTCAGTAATATTCACATTTGTTAGGTTCTTTTTACAGTATCTATCAGGTGTCCAACGTGGCTTCATCCGGGGAAGTATTTGTTTTCTGTTAAATATTACCAAAAATAGTTTTTTTTTCATTTCAACTATCTGAATGAAAATTAAAATTTTCACTTTCAGATTTTTTCTTTCAAGTTATTAACAAAAATTCTAGTAGAAAACCGACTGTGCCATCACATGAAAGACAGTCCATAGTTATATTCTGTTATTTTTTCGATTCAAAACTGTCATTTATTGATTTGTTATAAACATTTATATAACCCATAACGTGTTTTTTTTTTAAATTGTTGTGCTTATAAAATGAAAACTTATAAAGCAATCTGGTTGCTTCAATGAAAATAACTGCAGATAATTGAAATACGAACAGAATGAAATGTTTCCGATCGGATCATTAGTAACAGAGAAAAACCGGAAAATTTTACGATTATTTTGAAATTTCATAATTCCGCCATTTTTCAAGAAATAGGGTTGGCCCTTCTTATGGAAGTATTGAATCATGTGCACTTTATCTGTGCACAAAACAGGCTCTGACAGATCATTAGTATTGACAAAATTGCGATTTGAATTTTTTTGCACTATCTTGCAGCGGGTCTGGATGCTCTAGTGATAGTCCGATTTCAATGTCTGAAACAAATTTTGAAAGAAGTGCAGTACCACAAAATGTATATTCTCATTTTGCGCTAAAATGCTGCGAAATGCTTGCAAACATGACTGAAAATGGCCGAGCTGGTGGAAGCGGTCGAGTGGAAGGAGAGAGCGGGAGATGAGGGGAAGCGTATTATCACGTAATCCGTTCATTAGAAGAATTTCCCTCACCTCCCGGACTCTCCTGCTTCTCGGCAGGTAACGTGGGCTCGGCCGTTTTCAGTCATGTTTGCATGCATTTTTCACCCATTTCGCACCATTGTAGCGCAAAATGAGAATATGCGTTTGGTAGTACTATACTTCTACTTTCATAATCTGTTTGAGAAATTGAAATCAGGCTATCACTAGAGCATCCAGGCACGCTGCAAGATAGTGCAAAAAAAAAATTAAATTGCAATTGTGTCAAAAGTAACGATCCGACAGCGCCTGTTCTGTGCACACATAATGTACACATGATTCAGTACTTCCGTGAAGAAGGACAATCCCACTTCTTGAAAAATGGCAGGGTTATGAATTTTTCAAAAAATCGCAAAATATTCCGGGTTTTCCAGTTTTTCTCCTTTACTAATGATCCGACCGGGTCGTGAAATTTTGTTTGTATTTCGATTATATTCACTTCTTTCCATTGGAGCCAGAACCAGATTGCTCTATAGGTTTCATTTTATAAGCAAAACAATTCAAAGTTTATAACAAATTAATAAATTACAGTTGCGAGTCGAAAACATAACAGAAAATAACTACGGACTGTGTTGGCATGTGATGGCATAGTCGGTTTTCTACTGGTAATTTTGTTAAAAACTTGCTCATTTTATGCTCTATTGCTTCGTGTAGGTCTTTCCACATTGTTTTTCTCCTTTTACAGAGGAGTCATGTTTGGTTGAATTTTCAAATGACAATGCTTTCCTTTTCAATACAAAAACACATTTTAACTTAGAGTCAAATATTTTTTTAGCTCCAGCTCTGGTTTTTTGATGAACTATTCTAACTCTACATGATATCACTAAGCCACGAGTCCAGGTTCATACTGCTACAATCCATTCTTCACTTTTGGCTCAAATTCGTCGGTTTTTGAACTAAGATAATATCCTGAGAACTACGGATGAGTGGTGCTAATATAGAGAGAGATAGCAAGCAGCATACTTTTTCGATGCTTTGTCATATTGACATTTCGCACAATTCTGACAGTTCAAACTATAAACAAATATGGAGTGTGTAATAGTATTAATGCTTGATTGGTGACGATACCGTTTTGAATACAGTTCAAGCTAAACAATAAACTTGTATATGTCTGATGGAAATAATTTTTCCAACCTAACTGACGTTAACAATTAATTCCTATCGTTATTCACGAAGATATGGCACCACACTCTGTCTTATCCAATTCAATCAATATTGCGACCATTATCTTATCTTTAAATGAGGTATATCTTGACCTATACATATCATCCGCGGATACCAGTGTTCAAAATGCTACCAGTGTATCAACTGCTACCAGTATTCCAAAGGGTACCAGTGTTCCAAATGCTACCGGTGTTCCAAATGCTACAAGCTCATCCACCATAGTCGCGAAAGACGACGTGTCCGAAGATCTCAGAGATATTGCATACTATCTTCGGGCACATAAATTCAATGAGTATGATAGACGCTATGAGACTGATCAAGAAAAGGCAGAAAGGTGAGTAAACGTTTTCTTTTAATCATGAAAAAGTGAGAACTTTCTATTTCTATAAGATTTATAAATAGATACAGAGTTAATCAAACTTGGAACATTTAGTAAATATCATCATATATGACTAAAACAGGATGTTACGATCATTGTACTAAATTGATCAAATGTTTAGGCATCTGAGAGATATGATTCTTTTTTCGAATCTAGATTTTCTTTGATTATTTATGTTAGGTACTGAAGGGTCGTTAGTGACATGCACTGGTGTATGAACTTGTTTCTGAAAATTGTTTTGACTGTTACCATAGCTGGAGATATGGTCAAAATCTAATTTTGTTAGTGGTTCCCTATCCTGAGAGTTAGGCTCTGTTATGTTTCTGTTGGTAGCGTGCTTACTAACAGAATACGATCTTGGTTCTTTTACTTTTTCGAATTTGGTTGCGTTTTGACAATAAATTTTTCTATTCGATTTTATTACTACATCATCCCTTTTTTATACTCAGTAGGTGATCTACGAGCACGTTTATCATGTTTTATTTTCTGGGCATTTCATCGTTCCTTCAGGTTTTTGGGAATGTGATTTTGCATTTTGGGTTTCAGTTCGTCGTATAAGTAACGAAGGTAAACATTTTTGCGATGGAGATGCATTCAGGCTCATTATTGGGGTGTTGTTATATTCCAAGATAGCCTCTGTATAATCTCTGCTATCTTCATAACATTCACAAAGTATTTGTTTACAAGTTCCTACCGCTTTTTAGCAATACCACTGCTCTGATAATGATGTGATTTTCAGCATTCCTGCCATGTAGATCATTTTCGGGCGGTAACTGCACCATTACTGCACCCAAGTTGAACATTTAGAGAACTTTTTGGAACATTCCTTCAAATTTACTATTACGAATGAAAGCAATAATGAAACTCATTGTTCACTCGACTGTGTGTGAATAATTGTTAGAAAAGAATAGATATTTAGTTCAATTCAATCCAATTTATTTACTTCCTTGATAAACTTACATTTATGTGGAAGAACTTCTACCAATTTGCGATAACCGGAAAATAGGTTTATAAAGGTCATTTGCTTGTTCAGTAACATAACTGTTCATATCACTACATTTTTGGGATTTTGTGAAGTTTTTGTACACAAATAAGAAGGATGAAAAAGAATGTATACTGAAGGGATGAATAATATTTGTATATTTTTCAATAATTCTCTGATTGAATGTGGACGGTGCTTGAAAGTGATGCACTGAATAATTTTTTTCTGTAGTATAAAAACTTATCGTACTCTGATAAGTTTTCAGCAGACGATTCCGTAGTTGATGGTTTATTAAGTGAAAAATAGTAATGACTATTAATTTCTGAGATGATTTGCATTTGATATAATTTAAAGTCTGTTACACGGCTTTGAAAGGAAAATTAATTCAATGCTCGTGGTTCCTCACGATTTCTTTCAGCTAGTGCTTGGAACTTCCCACTTGCATTGAATTTTCATTCCAACCTTGATACGTGATATATTATTACAATGCTGAAGTATTTCAGCTAAATTTCCTATTTTAAATGACTCATCCAGTCTATTCTTCCACCGGGAGCATTTCGACAAAGATCTTGGTAAATAATACATTTTCTCTTTATCTCGGCGATTGCCGACTAGGAGATCTTTCAAAGAATTTCCACGTCCACCGCTGCGATCCCTCCACTGGGAAGTCCATAAATTCTGCGAGCCGTCTTTCAGGGAATGCTTGGAATATTTAAAGAAGCAAATTAAGCACACAGCCTCCAAGCGGGTAGACGATACTGCAGTCGTGATGCAGGAGCAGAAATGGACTTTTCCGAATAACTCGGCGCAAATCAAGCAAATCGACGACGAGTGCAAGAAGCAGCGGAAGATCGACGACAAGATTGCTGACCCTTTTGAAGGTTTGTAAGTTTAATGAGCGAGCGATAGATACGTACTTCCGGATTTCGAGGATTGCTCTCGAATTGGTTTTGTGCGAAATGCTGTCCCTGATTTCGTGAAGTGATACAATTGCGAGATAGATTATTTTATTTTATTGAGAAAATTATTTATTTGTTGTCAATATTTTTTCTTGTTATACTAATTAAGACTAATAAAAATACAAAAAACATCCTAATATCAGACTGTGTTAAAATGAATGGAATAATTACAGATATGAAAAATTTAATAACATTGCACTAACAATTTCATGAAAGCCAATAGGAAACTCGTCAGAATAAAATTCTGTCATATTGTGATGAAGTTTATAAATCAGTATCAATCACAGGGGCAACAACTGAGTCCGTTTTAGCCTGCCTGAAATGAAAGGCAAACGAAAATAATAAACGAAGCTGATTATACATATACAAACATCTTTATACATATATACAAAGCAGAATACTATTTGATAAAAAAATACTTTAAAATATCATGAAACTAATTAAAATATAATAGTGGCTACTACGATTTTAGTGATTGAGGAAAAATGATTCCAACTATGTTTTGAAGAATGTTATAGACATAAACGTTCAATATCTCCTAGAAGATTATCATAATTATTAAGTTCTTTGAAGAAAACAGAATTTGGAAATGTGTGATACTTGTTGATGAGAATAAATTCTAAATTCAGTATGGTATTCATAAATTCAGTCATTATACATAACTTCCTTTTGCAAATAGGTTGGAGAAATCTTATTTTTCATTTTGAAAATCAGAATTAGTGTTAGGTACAGAAAAAAAGGTTCAATTGGTAACCATTCCAGCTGCAAAATATTCTACAATAATGTTGGTCTTTTGCGATTCAAAATTTCAGTTAACTCAGTACACAGCACTCGGCCCTCAGCCCAGAGTTTTTTCAGGCCTTCAGCCAGTTCCAGGGGGGCACCATGCACGTAAAGTAAAGTAATTTTTTTAAAAGTCAAACTCATGTCAGATATAAGGGAGCTTCAAGCCGAGAATTGGCTGAGCAATCCATATCAAACGGTCAGATTTTATTCTGCTGATCGCCAGTCATCAGGATGAGGAACCGCTTTAACGAGCGGGGGTGGTGGATAGGGGGGGGGTGAGCTTTCGAGTACGTACGAGTGCTGGGGAGTTCATCCTCAACCTTAGGGGGTGTAAGGTGGATTCAAAATTATGAGCATAGTTCTATTTTGAAATTTCTGTAGACGTGCTATGATTCAGTTTGTTTCACCTCGCCAAAAACGGTGAACATCGAATTAAATAATTCATTTCAAATGATACTGTGCTTAAAATAGATACTTAAATTTTTCAACCCTCCCTAACGTATCATGCCCCAATATCAAATCGTTCTTTTAGTTAAAGAAGTTTGTTTAATGTTTTCCTTTAATTATCACCATGTATTCGGAATTCTCAACTTTGATGCACAGGAAATCAGAATTTTGTAAAATTCCAAATTTATAGTCAAAATTTAATGAAATTATGAAGTTGAAGTCGAAATTTAATATAATTCCAAATTGGGATGTGTAGATAATTGAAAAATGTTAAACTTTAGTTTGGATAATTTTCAAACATTATATCGGAATCGACGAGAAATACGCTCTAAGAAAACGAAAGATGCATCAGTTCTAATAATGGAGAGCGACCTACAAAGAAAACGTTATTCAACTAAAGCCATTTCAACATTTGTTTCTGTATATGTGAGTGTGAGAAAACTCTTTGTTTAATTTAAAAAAAGTAACTTATTATACATTATTTATAGTTTTTGAATAAAAAGTGAACAAAAAATCTGAACAAATATATTGCCTTTGCTTTTTGAAGTTTTCACGATATTCAATTATTGTTTAAACAGTTTTCCGTGATTTAAGAACCAATAACTGAATGATAATTAAATGTGAATGTAATTTTAGATCAATTTCAACGCTTACTTGCAATGAAACATAAAATACCTAGATAATGAGAAAGTCGTGTCTTATTATTTTCCATTTTTAACGATGTTCTTCTATACAAAACTTCATTTTGTTTTAATGTCATCTTGAATTCGAGTATTCAACGAAAAAAATTAGCACTAATAAAGTAAAAAAAAAAATGCATTTTGTAAACCAACCCTCTCAATAGAAAATCGTATAAAATAAAAAAATTTATATTTTGCTTAAAAAAGTTACAACTCATTCAAAACAGGAAAAAACGTTTTCACTACGGTTTACAATTTTTCTCTGATAAAGATAAAAGATTAAAAGAAAATCAGTTTTAGACGTTTTTCTTGGTGATTTTGAAGTTATATTGATAAGTGATTGATGAAATAGTTTTGGATTTTTCAATTTTCTACAACTTTTACGAAGAACTCTTCTCGAAAAAACTATATTCAACCTTATGAAAACGTTCAATTAGCTACCACAACCCCCCTTCCGGAACTTCTACTCAGTCGTTTTGATCTCTCTTAATTCTCCTATAATAAACTCCACATACTTCTTCCTAAAGTTGAAAATGGGCTACAGGTTTGGCAAAAATTGTATGTATTTCACTAGTACAAAAAATATCTTTGTTTTGGAGAATAAAACCCTACGAGTGTTCGAACACCTAATTTTGGTACTTTTACGAATGACAATCATTTGTTACAAACAGCAAAATGAAACAGTTAAAAAAATGTGATGGCATTTGAACTCGTGCAACACGTGATCATCATGTCAGTATCACTCACTCGTTACCACGTAGCTATTTGATATTAATTTACAAAACAAATATTTCTATCTTAACGTTATTCCACTATTGAAAACAAAATATGTCTTCTATCTTAACAACTTTGAAGCCGTTTTCGTGCAGGAACAGAAAATACTGTAGCGTCATATAAGATTACTTGGAAAAAAATTTGTTTGCTTCGGTGAATTAGAATTATTAGGAGCAATCAAGTTGTCTTGATAATTTGTTGAAATACTATATTTGTCAAATATTCTTCAGTATGTCATGTCATGACCAAGAGTGTTGAAATTGTTGAAAGAGTTTTTCGATGATTTTGATCTGCAGGCCTATCAGATGATCTTCTTTCAGCAGGACGGAGCACCAGCACATCATCTTAGTGGCGTAAAAATATTGTTTCGACACTGTTTTGAAAACAGATAAATGGCCACAAAGTCCTGTTGAATGACCCTCTCCTTCACCAGTTATTACTCTCCTATTCATGAGGAATTCTTAAAAGTGAGCTAGCTGTACAAAATAAACCAAATAAAATAAAGTTAAATAATGGGATGAATTACATTTTTTATTGAAACTACAATTAATAGCAATGATGGCCAAACTGTGTTGAATGCAACTCGTAGTGTCAAGAGAAGGGCCCAAATATGTGTTCAATAAGAAGTGAATGTTCAAAAACACCGCCTTCTTCCGATTCTTACAAAATGTTTCCTATTGATGAAATTGTCTTATTTTCAACTTTAGGAAAAAAAGATTTGTTGTTGAGAATGTAGCTATGAATCGAAATGCATGATGAAATATAGGGTGTTCTATTTGAAGAAAAAATATCATTTCATGAAAAATGTTGAAAACGCGACTGTCAATTCTATTTTTGCCTTCAGCATCGAGAAAACCATTCAGAATGCTAATAGTTTGTCCATTTACCACGGAGTTGGCAATAGTGCCGACTTAATCTGGAACAATAGAGCGTTCTCGTTACCTTTGCTAATAATCTAGATAGAGAAATTAAAATAATCATACAGATAGGACAAAATATTGATTTCAAAGCGGCCACAATTCAAAAGTTAGTCAGAAAACATCGCCTTAAGTTTTCGCACAAATGAAAATACCCCCAGGTCAAACGATCAGAAACTAAGAAATTTGTAACCTTAACGTACTTCGGTAGAAGAACAGAGGCTATTGCGGGATTTTTTAGAAAGAATAATATAGAAGTAGTATACAGGCCGCATGCCAGGTTGTCTAATTTTCTTTTGAAAGTAATTTTTCAAAAAAATATGCTGAACATGAAAGATCCTTCAGACTAGGAAAAAATGATTCGACGTTTTCAAACCATTCCTTGGAATGCAACCACAAGTTTCCGAGTCTGAACGATACGGAAATTTTGCACTATGCAAGCAAGGGTTGGAAACTAAATTATTTAGAATCCCTAGAAATTCATAAACACAAATATTGTGGATGTAACCTACTGAATGATCAACTGGATTTGGTCTATTCACCGGTTTTTTAGGCAGCTCAGTCACATTGTCGCAAATAAACAAGGTCCAGGTAAAAGTCATTAATGACCGTTAGTCACTAAGACAGGCCTC
Source organism: Chrysolina oricalcia (assembly GCA_944452925.2). Taxonomy (NCBI): domain Eukaryota; kingdom Metazoa; phylum Arthropoda; class Insecta; order Coleoptera; family Chrysomelidae; genus Chrysolina; species Chrysolina oricalcia. The sequence continues at coordinate 61,197,662 of OX101814.2, forward strand.
GGGTAGAATTAAGGGTGTTTGAGGAGTGTTATTTATTATTTCAGATTATTGTATTGTTTGATAATGTCCATAGGACGAAACAGCAGTAACGTTGGTTACAAATAGAAGTGGTATAAAAACATAGAAAGTTTTATTTCTCATGTAACACCAAAAACACTTTTTAGATAGTTACTTGCTCATTGTATACAGCAGTGCCTGTGAGCTGCTCAGATTGGCACGGGAGGTCGTGGGTTTCGTTATCTGCCAGTTTAATAGATAGATCCTTTGACAAAAATTAGATACTCGAAATTACAGAAAATAAAGATTCCTACAAGGTAATTATATGGGCACCAGGTACTTTTTTATGAAAATACCAAAAACACGGATCTTGTCAAAGGATGTACTTTGTGCTTCTCAACAGTAAAACAAAAATTCTGAAAACACTATATTCGCAATTTGTATATAAATTTGGATACAATAAAAAAATATTTATACAAGTTGGAATTTCTAAATTTCTACAAAAATATTACTATTGAAATGATTTGAGTTTACAAATTTGGAAAATCTTACAAATGTCTGGTTTGTTTACTTTTATGATCAGTGTTTGCGATGGTGTAGGAAGACTTACTCCAGAGCTCTACTTCAACGTTGGATGTAGGAGCCTTGTAGGGTGTCTCGAGACAGCGGCTGCTCTACTAGCTGAATACAGTTTCTAGTAGCTTATCTGGTATATTGGAGTCTTTCCTAAAGCTCAGATGTTTGAATGCTGAGGTTACACTGTGAAAAAAACCAGTAACTTTTCTCAAATTGACAAATGCGATAAGAATAATCAAGGAAAAATCAACTTACAGATTAACTATTAAAGGTTTTTACAGAAATGGTAAAATTTTAAATTTCTACAAAAATAATATTTGTCTAAAAAAATAACATGTTGAGGATTTGCTGAGTTAAACAATGAGTTAAAGATTAAAATTGTGTGAAGCACAAGAATTTACGATAAAGTTCAAATTTAGAATCTCATACAAAATTAGAGAAGGCCAATTTCAAGCGTGCACGAGAAAAATAATTATCATGAAAATGTTGTTTTCATAAACTAAAGAATAAAATATTCAAATTTGAACAGTCATTCAGACTTGCAAAAAGATATCAATTCATTGATATTTTTATCGATAAAGATAAATAATTATGGAATGTCTCCAGGCTGAGGAGAAATAGAAAGTGTAACGATAAAGTGTACAGATAAATTGTAACGAGAAATTTCCTCGACAAGTATAAATCAAAGATATATCTCCAGACTGAGGAGAAAAATAGTGTACTGAGAAAGTTTCTCGTTAACAAATTTGCAACGCAAGCAGATGATTGTTTTGAGTTTATCACCTAACTGAGGAGAAAGAGAGAGAGAATACTGAAAGATTACCCTGATATCAAATTTCACAAAGCAAATGAAAGGTTGTTAAGGAAATAGATTTTCTCCTTGGCTAGGCCTTTCCATCTAAACGTGGCTAGTGAGTGATCTAGAATAGATCGAACCTAGAGTTCGGAGAATCATGAGTGAGTCTAGCTTCTACAAATTGTAATTAAAGGAAATGAAAGCAATGATTCACCCACGAATTTCGTACTCCTAGCTACCAGACCAGTCCTTGTACAGATCACCAACCAGGTTCAGGAGGAGTGCCATCAGCTCCTATTCACTGTTAACACTTCTAGCAGGTTGATATTTTCTGAGCGATCCAGGATAACTTGTGGAATAATTTGTATCACTGAAAATCATAAAGCAGAAACAGAAACAGGTCTAATTGATATTTAAAGTCCAAAAATAAATGAATTAATCGAAATCATCAAAACATGTGAATTATCACTTTTAGAGGATATGTTATAGACTAGTTAAATTTTTACATTTTTGAGACTGAAAATTTTGAAAATATTTATGAGTGACGCTCATGTTTCACCAGAGACGTGAACCAAGTTGCCAAAATGAATTCAATACATTTGAAGAAAAATCTGTCAAAGAGAAAGTCGATATGTAGGTAGATCGATTCGATCAAATAATCGAATTCAAATTAATCGTTATAAAATATACGACCTTACATTTCTTCGTTGTGGAAAAACAGTACATTTACCAAAGGGAAACTCAAAACACCCAAATGCCTTGACTGCTCGCTTCAGAAAGGGGCCGATGAAGGGCCTCCAAGAAGGATATCCCTTCCCTCTCGCTCTTTCTATCTGCAGTGTTACCTATGCAGTAATGTTGCATTTCACATCACAGAACAATAAGGTACATCGGAACACACTATAATCGAAACAAACTATCTAAATGAGATGTTCGGAATGAACTATCTCAATCAGATGTGAAATCTATTCAATTATGATATAATTTCAGATGGAAATTATAAAAGGAACGCAATGTTTTACATTTCGTTACACTCATTTTTCGTAATCTGGAACACTCTGTATAAACTGACAAGAAATTCAGAACATATCCACGATCCCCTCCATTACGATTGCCCATAACACCCACCCACAGACATAGACTTTCTCCGGGCGATTTTCTTAGTTACCCTCATGATGTTAGTCTCGATGGCCATAAAAACAAATTATCCCGTTCCCCAGGTCCCTTGGAGCGGTTCCAATGGAGAGTCACGGCGAGTTACTACATGTGCTGGTACACGACCAGCAAGATACCGGATATGGAGCACCTCTCCGAGAGCTGCGATAATTTTGCCAACTGCTTGGATGCTAATCTCGGCGCTAACAACCACGATGAGAGGGCGAACGACTCAAGGGCTTATAGGTCGGTGGATGAATGGATATATCGTAATGGGCCGTTTCAGGATAATCGGAAAGTAGTTAGTGAGAATTAGCTGATTGGGATACTTTTATTGAAAACTCAGGGAACGAAAGTCGCGAGGTCGAATGTTAGAGAAAGACAATTGAAGTTTATGAAATAATTCGAAATTATTTTATTTTTGTTCACATAAGACAAATCACAATTACTAATCGATGAAAAATGAAAATATAAACACAAATACTTAAATTCAATTGTTATAAAATTCTTCTATCTTGTTTCTATCAAGAGCAACCATCAGCGCATCGCACTGACCCAGGTAGCACATCATATCGGCTGAATCTTGGTTCCATATTGGGCCAATATAGATATATTGTACATGAAAATTCAATATTGGTCCAATATGGGTGAATATTCAAAAAACAATATTATATTAATAACATTGGTGGAATATTGGTTGAACTAGTTTTGAATGTAGATTATCACACGAAATATTGGGTCAATAATGGTTGAATAATTTCTACCAATATCGATAATACAATATTGGTTATATATTGTTTTCCACATCTAGAATAAATATTGCAATCCAAATATTCCAGTCATATCGATTATAGGGGTAAAAAACTATATTGTATTACCAAGTTTGTTAGAATATTGGTTGAATATCATTTCCACTTTATTTGACAAATTGTAATAACTCATATTGAGTCAATATTGGTTCAATGATATTTACCAATAGCGATAAAACAATATTGTCTTCACATCGTTTTTAACATCTACAATAAATATCGCAATCCCAATATTCCCCTGATATCGATTCTAGGAATAAAAACTATATTGTATCTCCAAGTGTGATTACACATTGGTTGAATATCATTTCGCCAATATTCAACAAATCTTATGAATTAATATTGGGTCAATATTGGTTCAATAATATTTATCGATATCGTTAAAACAATATTGTCTTCATATTGTTTCCTACATCTAGATTGAGATGAAATTTGAATATTGGCCGAATATTCAATGAAACTATTGAAATTATATCATGATCAAACTTAGATAAAAATCCGCAAGATGGCTCTACATATACAACGTCTTCTAAAACCTACGAAAGTATATTAAATACTTCCTTTACCTTGTTTTCAAGACAGCTCACTCGGTGGTTATGGCGATCAAAAGACAGACTCTGGTGTCACCTTCATCAACTAAAGGACATTTAATAATTTTCCAAGGTATATTGACATCCACCAATATATCCAAATGATATTGTACCAATATCGATAAATATTGTACCAATATCTATAAATATTGTACCAATATCAATAAATATTTTGAGGCCATTATTGCTTCAAGAATATTCCACCAAAACTATTTCTAAAATATTCAAACAATATTCGACCAATATCGCAAAATGTTCACATACTACTTCTCGACAATATAACTTTTAAATATTGTGCCAATATTGTCAGAATATTGTATCAGCGATATTGTACCAATATCGCCGAACATTTTGAGGCCAATATTAGTTCAAGAATATTTTGCCAATATTATTCAAGTAATATTGGACCAATATCGCCGAATGTTCACATTTTTTTTCTCGCCAATATTGCATTTCCAATATTTCGCCAATATGTTCACAATATTATACCAATATTTTACCAATATAGGTGTGCTACTTGGGGAGAGGTATAATTTCTTTCCCATCTTTTGTAAGCATACTTTTCGAGAGTGGGAGAGAAAATAATGAACTCGTTAAACATTGGAAAATCAGCGCCTGTTGGTTCTCGATTTCATTGCCAACCAGATACACATTTTTCGATCGTACAATCGGTTTTTTTGCATCGGCTCATAAGAATTCGGAAATCTCACAATGTTTTTCATTCGTTATGTCATTTATTTTTTTTTTTTACAAATATTCATAACTAAAAATCACTGAAGTTCCAAAATTTACACAAAAACATCGAGACATTTACTGGATAAAAACTAATTCTCAAACAAAAACCAGCAGTAACTCTTCTGCAGCCTCCCTGAATCTATTCTGTGACACCAATGATCGAGTATGTGAGAGCAGGTAGTTACACATTTATTTAGCATTATAAATTATTGATATTTGTTTTGATGAGCTTCTGGAAATTGGAAGGAACACTTTGAAATTTTAATTTACTGTGTCGACAGAGATTGAACATTATTGTTGTAGTTTTTGAGGATCAAACACACTATCTGGTATAATTGCACTAATAAAGTCAAAAAAAATTGAGCAATAAACAATGGTTTACATGAGTCTATGGGTTAAGTTTCACAGAGGTTATTCCGAGCACTTTTTTGTAAACCGAACATTGAAACAAAAAAGGAATTGAGAAATACTCGTCTATAAACAAATTCTATACCTAAATAGAGAGTGAGTCAGAACAAAATAGGCTGCTCTCGCAGCAGATGTTTTCAAATGTGTCACGATCCTTACTGCAACCAGAAGATAATTTTTGCATGTGAATGTTGAAGGAAATGTCATCTACATGAAGTACCATAATCCTTGCTGATAATTCAGAACTTATTTCAAGTTTCCTGAGAATATCTCCTTCAGAGTGCGTCTGCAGGTCATAATAAATGTTTTCGAATGATTCTGTGATAACAGTTTATCATGAAGATTTATTCAGTTATATGTGTACTCATTTCATCGTTCAGTGTACGTTTCAAGATCCTAATAATTGTTTTCGAATGATTGAGTGATAACTTAATTGCAGCACAACAGTTTATCACAAAAATATCTTTAGCTATATGTGTACCCAGTTCATCGTTATTGTTGCTTTACAACAGTATCCTGCTATCATCTGCTAACGTAATGAATCCACTCTTGATTATATGAATATAAAATTGGTTCAAGTACTGATCCTTGTGGTAACCCACTTGAAGATTTCTGCGTTGAAAGAGAATATTTTTGTGTGCTTCTATAAGTATGATTGAAACCATCTCAATGTTATATCTGTGAAGCCATACATTTCTGGTTTCAACCAATTTCTTATGATCCACACAGTTGAATGCTTTTGTAAGGTAGCAAAAAATTGTTGCAGTTGTGTCACCATCATTAATATTGAGACATATATTTTCCAGTAAAGTGAACATGGCATCATTTGTGCTTTTTGTTGTTTGAGAAACAAGTTAGTGACAGCTGTCTTGGCTTAAACTGACTGAGGTAATGTGAAAGAAATCGATCTCAATACGACGAGTTAGACTTCCCAAAAACAATGAAAAAAAATCAGACTTTAGAATGATAAAACGATATTATTTCCTTGTTTTTCATCAGATATGCAAGCAAATGTTGACGTCTAAGGATCTTACGAGGCTACATCAATAAATTTACAGTTCTATTTTGGTTTTATAGAAATAAATAGTGTAGCAATCCAAAAGGGGCAATGTTATAGGTGACACAATTATTCTTCCATCGCATCAACTGAATGAATCATTTTGTCATACTAATTTTTCCACTTAACATATATCAATCTTCGAAGGTGATAGCTTTCCACCTCTTCAGAAATCGATAACAGTTTCTCGATCACCTTCTTTGAATGACAGAAACTGAACACTTGGAATTTTTTACTCACAGGAGTGTGCGTGTTATTTCTATGAAACATCACTTTTCCAGATTTAACTTGAGAGAATTGAAAAATTCCTGTTTCAGTCCAGTTTTATGAAAAGCATGTTCCTTTCGAACTCCACGGTTTTGTTAAAATTTTTCAATAATGAATGAAGTATGGCTAATTCGAACTCTATTACAAGACTGAAAGAAGACCTAGAGAGATCTTTTTCTGATTCGATTGAGAGTATTTGGTGCTCTGATTCTTCTTATACAGGGTGTTTCTTAAGTACGTGTAGAAACTTCAGGAGTATGTTGCTGACGTCAAAATAAGAAAAAAAGTTCCTATAAACACATGTCCGCAAGTTATTCATTTCTAAGATACAGAGTGTCAAAGTTTAATTCTTATATTTCTTTTTTGTGAGTTAATTCCAAAACATTTGTGATATTCGAGTAAAGTTTGGTATCTGGGATGATTTTTCAATAACAAAATCAAATTTTATGTCAATTGCGAAAAAACTAATTTCTAATTGAATTTATTTTTAATTAAAAAATCTTGTCATTCAAAATCACTTGCATCGATTATTTCAAATCTCAATAACTCGAAAACAGTTGCTCTCAGTGACCTCTACCAAGAATATATTTTTCAAATAAACTTAATGATAAATATTCCCAGATACCAAACTTTACCCAAATATCAAAATTATTTTGAAATTATTCACAAAAAATTAAAATCAGAATTCAACTTTGACACTCTGTATCTCAGAAACGAATAATTTGCGGACATATATTCATTGAAACTTTTCTTCTTATTTTGGTTTCAGCAACACGCTCCTAAATTTTCTACAAGTACTTAAGAAACACCATGTATAACGCCCCAGCAGATTCGGAAGATTTTCTAATATATCTCCTTGTTGGATTATGTGAAGATTTGAACTGGGTAGGACTTGTTTCATTGAATGGTTATCAAAAAGGTTTCCATTTTTGAACATCCGTCAGAATTTCCTCATCCTCATCTGATAGATATTGAGAAAGACCCTATATAACTTGAGAGAAAAAATCTGACAGCGAAAATTTGCATTTTCATTCAGACTGTTGATTATTTATTAAATGTCCAGTTTTCATTGGAGATTCTTATCTATGAATGAGATAAGGGAGAATGTTATTCAGAAGTATCACTCACAGAAAATTGCTCATTCCATTGATGAGTGAATAATTGCATCTCTTTCGCTAGGCCAATACATTTTGGTCGACAAAAATCTATTTCACTCTTCTAAGATCATCAGGGAGGTCGGAAGGATTGGAAAACATACTCTTCAGAAGCAATTTCACACTGTGATGAGGAATTTTTTTTCTCTCAAGTTATACAGGGTCTTTCTCAATATCTATCAGTTCAATGTCCAGCGTGGCTTTTGCCGGGGAAGTAGTTGTTTTCTGTTAGATATTACAAAAAAGTAACTTCAATTTTATCGTAGGGTTTTTTTCCATTTCCAGAGGAGTCATGTATTGATTCAATTTTCAATTGAGGATGTTTCTCTTTAAAACATGAATCCCTTCCAAGAGATGTTATCTTGTACGATGGAAAACAGCGACTAAATTCCAACTCTCAGTCGCAGATGATTCCACAACTGACTTTATGAACATCCTGTTCATATTTTCAATGAAATCATCATGTTTCAGATCATTAGACTATATTATTATGACAATTCAGATCCAATATCAATATTTGAATAAGGCACGAGGAAAAATTATTTACAGAATTAGTCAAATCTAATCTGATGAACTAATCGTTTCCTAGGTAAAATGACTATTTGCTAATTTTTCAGATCAATCCCATTGTTAGTTTTTGAGCTACAGGGTATCAAAAATGCCATTTTTGTGGTTTGAGGTATCATGAATAGAAAGGAACGAAAATGAGAAATTTGCTCACAAGCGTTTTAAGAAAATGAAGAATTGCTCTCACCTGTCAACTCCATAATTAGCCTCATGCACAGTGACCCTAACCAGAACGATATCAATGATGAATCTCTTTTGTTGCCATATTCGAAATATAATTGACGCCACAGGAGAGTATTTTTCACAAGCTATTCAATGAGATAACACGAAAAGGGTGTTTCTCTTGAATATGATTGATTCATTCCAATTTTCCTTCATTATTCTAGAAAGAGTTTTGGATGATTCGTGATGGTTACAATATTATTTTGTTTTTGAAAGTATTCAAACTGTTACCCTGTATTTGGAAGATGAAAAACTGTTGGACTGGAAATCACATGAATTTTCATGTCCTAGAAGATTAATGATATTACAACAAAACTGGTAAATTTTAGAAGCTTTTTTCCAGTTTTATAGTGGAAATCAAAACTATAATGTTAATGATATTTATATACTTCTATGAACATTGTCAAGCCATGCTGCAACGCAATTCCCCTTATGAAATAATAATTTTCATTAGCATAAAGAGAATCATAGGCTACGCCTTAGACGTGATGAATTTATTTCTATGAAATATTATATCGATTTGGACGATAAAAATCAAATCGATGCATAAATATACCAAACAGCAGAAATAGCATTTTTGACACCTTGTAGCTTGGAAACTGGTCATACGATCGCCTATAAAATGAATTATATTATGAGGACGCGAGATCTTCAACATACCAAAATTTCAGAGGAATCAGTTGAAAGCTATTTAACTTGGAAAATAATAATAATAATAATAATAATAATATGAACGACGTGTACACAAGATGGAAGCCAAGATCAAGTCGGCGAGACAACACGCGTCTCGTATCCAGTGTGTGGTGGACTTCGTGGCGGCCAATAGGCCTTTCACGCTCGCAGTGCGGCGAATTGCCGCAAAATTGAGACGAGCTCACCACACATTAAATCAAGGTGTGCTGTTCACCATCAAACAGCACTGCCTTGATAGGATACGAATGCTAGTGGCTGCAAAGAAGTCACTAGTGAGGCGGGCGAGAGGTATCGCGGAAAACATAAAGTTCCGCGATAAACCTTCTCGCTTATTCCAAGAGCCTCCACGTGTTGTCGATAACCCGCCGGCTGCAGATCGGGTGGAAACATTCTGGAAGAATATCTATGAGTATCCGCAACCACTCAACGTAGATACTCCAGCCCTAGCGCAGTTCGAAGCATTTTGCAGGAGGCTTCGGCAGCCTGAGCTCAATGATCTGCGCATTCCGATAACCACGGAAGAAGTACGAGGAGCCCTAAAAGGCTCTAAGAATTTCGCTGCTCCAGGCCCTGATGGGTTGAATAACTATTGGTGGAAAAAGTTTCCAACAACCCACCGCCATCTGGCCAGAGTTTTCAACTCATGGCTAGATGGGGAGCAGCAGATTCCAGAGTGGTTTGTCGAGGGGCGAACCGTGCTCATCCCCAAAAACGGAGATTTGTCTGATCCAAAGAATTACAGGCCGATAACATGCTTGAATGCGTGTTATAAGGTGTTTACGCGCATCTTATACACGCGCATTCTCTCCGCAGTTGATCCGGTGTATGAACGGATAAATGAGCAAAGAGGGTCAAAGAAAGGGGTCGCCGGGTGCAAGGAGAACCTGCTCATCGATAGATGTATCACGCAGGACTCCGTGCAGTATAAGCGTAACCTTTCGATGGCCTGGATCGATTACCGCAAGGCATTTGATACAACATCGCATGAGTTAATCATGCATTTGCTCAGATGCCTTGAGGTACCCGGTCAAATAGTGGGATGCATTGGACAACTGATGCCGCTCTGGAGGACTCGCTTCACCATAAGATCTGGTAGAGACATAGTCCAAACAGAGCAGGTCATCATTAGAAGAGGTGTGTTTCAGGGAGACTCCCTTAGCCCTCTTCTCTTCTGCATCTCACTATTGCCATTGTCCGTTGCACTCAGGAATACCCGTGGGTACAACTGCGGCACCCCCAGCAACCGGAGGCATAATGTCACCCATCTATTTTACATGGATGACCTCAAATTGTATGCCTCTGGAGAAAGGGACCTACATCAGTCCCTTAGGGTGGTGGAAGAATATACGCATGCTATCGGTATGGAATTTGGGATCGACAAATGTGCCACGGTTCATCTCAAAAGAGGACGATGCGAGGAATATGGAGAGGATGTCCAGCTCGTAGACGGAAGCATCCTACATCATCTGGATGCCGGAGAGACTTATACCTACCTTGGGGTGGAACAACGCCGCTCCCAAGAGGTATTTGCAGTTAAAAACTCTCTCCGCGGCAAGTATCAGCATAAACTCCGACAGATCTGGTCATCAGAACTGTCGGGGAAGAACAAAGTTGCTGCAACTAATATGCTTGCCGTTCCGATCCTTCTTTACTCTTTCGGAGTGATAAAGTGGACTAAGGAAGAGCTGAGACAACTTGACGTTAAGACTCGCAAAATGATGCATCTCAATAGGAGCTTGCATCCTAAATCGTCCGTTCCACGGTTATACTTTCCCAGACAACGGGGAGGCCGTGGACTTTTGAGTTTGGAGTGTCTGCATAACAGAATGGTTCTGGATGGGGCCTGTAAAGTCATCAGGAGTTCAGATCCCCTTCTCTGTATGGTCCGCGACCATGAGAAAGCAGGGATTGGAGCATTCCTTTTTAAGGCAGCTACCCGTGCGGCCGATGAACTCGGTCTCGTTTTCGACACTGAACGGGCTAACCCAAACTCTGTCACCGAGTTGGGACCCGTTCAGCAAAAAGCTCACATAAAAGCTGCGGAGACAGAGGTCCTGCTACAGCTACATATGGATAAGCCAATGCATGGTGTCTTCTTTCATAACATCGAAGACCTTGGCTTATCCAAAAGCTTGACCTTTGCCTTCCTCAGGTCGAGTGAGCTAAAGTCGGAGACCGAGGGATTCATAATGGCCTGCCAGGATGGTGTCTTCAACACCCTTGTCTACCGTTGTCGTGTTATGGATATAGACGTCCCTGACACCCGATGCAGGGCATGTCGTGGGGCACCTGAGACCGTAATGCATTTGCTATCAGCATGCCCATCTTATGCGGTCTCAGCCTATATCCACAGGCATAACGCGGCGCTACGAGTGTTGTACTACCACCTACGACACTCGTACGGTATAGACGAGACACCGGTGTTGCCTTATGCTCCGGGGGATATTGAGTCCGTGGTGGAGAATGAGAGATGCCGAATCTATTGGAACTACTCATTCCCCACCCTCAGGCAAATACAAGCCAATAAGCCTGATGTTGTCCTCCTCGACCACCAAAGTAGAACGATATTCGTCATGGAGTTTTCCGCTCCAGGCGAAATGAATATCGTTCGAAAAGAGGAGGAAAAACGGACTAAATATCGAGATCTTCTCTTTGAACTCCGCAGGTTATATCCGGACCATTCTGTCAAAATGGTGGTTCTGATTATAGGAGTCCTTGGTGGAATGATGGACACACTGCTCTCCAACTTGAAAATAATACCCGCTTGCCGTAATATGGCAGAAATCTTAGCAGCAAGAATGCAGAAGGCCGTTATACTTGGTTCGCTCCGTCTACTCAGGGCACACGATTCTCGGACCCAATAATTACTCACCCTACGGACGTAGGGAGTGGTTATTGGGGTTAACGACACCAGCGCGCCCTCCGGATGGGTCGGAGCACCGGAGACAGGGCCTGACTGGTACACTCCTAAGGAGAAAAAAAAATAATAATAATAATAATAATAATAATAATAATAATAATAATAATAATAATAATAATAATAATAATAATAATAATAATAATAATAATAATAATAATAATAATAATAATAATAATAATAATAATAATAATAATTTCATTTATTGACCATTCCAACAAAAATACATACTAAAACAATACAGGGAAGGTCAAAAGCACAAGATCAGTGAAATACTGGTCTTCCCCAAGCGCCTGTGGATCGATACAAAATTCAAAATTTGTTTCTGAACATCAACAAAACTTCATATAGTTAAGTAATAATTAAGAGTACCTGTGCGAGGCAAAAACTATATTTATATATATCTACACTGTAAGAAGAAACTGCAACGAATGATATATATGTACATGTATAAACATATATGTATAGACAATGTATACATGGTAACAGAAATATACCTACATATGAAAATATATGAAAAACTACTAACTTAAAAAAAAAATATTATGATGGGATTTTGTTTGTTTTACCTAATCAATTGTTTGAGCACTGGTCACTGAAAATGGAGCTGAACATTTGTTTCTTGAAACTGGTTGAAGAAAGGATTTTGATATTTTCAGATAATTCATTATATTCTTTAGCGATTCGGTAAGAAAAGGAGTTCTCGTAATGTCGGGTACGATGTTTAGGTATGGTCAGGAGGGTTTTTCGGCGGATGTTCAAGTGGTGTATGTCTGTTCGATACGTTATTTTTGAATTCAAATATGCAGGAGTATGATATCTTATTATTTTATGAAATAAAGTCAGGGAATGGAGCTTTCTTCGATTGACCATATTCAACCAACATGTATTTCGCAAGGTATGTGAAATCCTGTCAAACTTTCTAATACCATGTATCAACCTTAAACACGAGTTCTGCAGTTTCTGTAATCTTTTTGTGTCTATAACAGTTAAGCATGGTCCATAAATATAATCACAGTAGTTCGCATGAGCTAATACTAGTGATTCGCATAACTGTGTTTTCAGTTTAACTGTCAGAAGGTGTCGGTTCAAGTACAGTAGTTTTAGTTTAGCTTATGATTTTTGAAGAATGAAAGATACATGCTGACTGAATTTTAGTTTATTATCAATGATAATGCCTAAATTTTTCACTATTTCCTTGTGTGGAAGTGGTTCATTTCCTATTTTAACATCAAAATCGTCAGCCGGCACAAATCCGAAAGACATGACTGAAGACTTCGATGTATTGATAACTAAGTTATGCTTCTGTGAAATTGCTACCAATGCATTGAGATCCTCATCAATATCTCTATGTGCAACAGCTGTTTCAGTAGGATCGAAAAAATGATAAAACTGCGTATCATCTGCATACATGTGTATCTTGCACTTTTTCATAATTGATGGAAAGTTTGAGGTGTATATTGTGAACAAAAGGGGACCAAGAATGGAGCCCTGCGCAACCCCCCGTTTTATACTTCCGCTCTCAGACAAAGATCCATTTAATAAAACTTTTTGGGACCTTCCACATAAATAATTCCTAAAGAAATTTATGCATGAATGACCGAGCCCTATGAAGTGCATTATAGCTAGAAGTAACTCGTGATTCAGCATGTCGAAGGCTTTGCTGTAATCAAGCAAAACTAGTACACCTATTTTACGGTTATCCTGTGGAACAAAAATATCATCGGTTATGTTCAAGAGAGCCGTTCCACAGCTGTATCTAGGCCTAAACCCAGAATGTGCAATGTCTTTTGATATTACTCTATTTTCCAGCTCCACACTGAGAAATACGATACTAAAATAAAACAATAATCATCCCTAACCCAATTATTCCATCCGAAAATCAAACAACCCAGTCTTCTGACGAATAAATCCTTTGCTTTTTCAGATGCGCTACATACAGTTTTTGTCCTGATCCCTGCTGTCCTCTCAAGCATCTGACTCGGATGGAAACCTGCTGGAATTCGCCGGATAATCCTTGTTTCCGGGGTAATCCAGAGGGCCAACGCGAATGTACGTTTAATTTGTCACGGAACACGGAATTTAGGTGAGCTTTTTCATTTGCTGCATCGTCCTTATTATTCTTGTTCCATCTTATCAGGAGCCTTCTTGATGGACGCGAGACCATACCAGTGAAAATTAAATAACTCATACGAGGTAGTAGAGATTATACAAAATATTTTTTTGAGAAATACCTACAAAGGCAGTAGTGGAGAAATTCTATATTGACTTTTTTGCCCAGCACTATGGGAATGATTTTGTCTGAATTCAACCAGAGCCACTAGATCTAGAAAATGTGTTCCAATTGTCATTCAACGTCTCTTATCACTTTAGGTATTTCTTCCTCACTCGAAAACGCAACGATGACTCCTATGCACATTTTTACAAGTATAATTTGACTTTTGACTTCGATGTGAGTCAAAGTCAAAAGTCAAAATATACTTTAATGTGAGGTACCCAATTATTGAATAGTCGAAATTGATTCTCTAAAGAAATATGACGTCATTTTCTCTCAATTTCGAGCAGAACCTACCTACCCACCTATTGTTTAAAATTGAGAGAAAATTACGTCACATTTCTCTAGAGAATCAATTTCGACAATTCAAAAATTGGGCCCCAGAAGTTTTTTAACTCATAGACAAACCTTCTATCTTTATCTTATTCATTTATAAAACACCATTGGTGTTTTCACAATTGTCCTAAAACATTTTGATTGTTTGCTACTTTTTCCTTTATATTTATACATCTGTGGTATGTTTCAGGACTTGCTAATAATAATAATAAAAATAATATCTTTATTTTCCTTGTTTGACAAAGTTATAAAATTTGTATAGGAATCGTCTAAGAAAAAGAAAAAGCAGATAAAAATAATCCCTGAAAAATGGAATAAAACTACCTACTTGTACACATAAATTCTTCTAAACTATAACAACACTTTTCAATAGGAAAATCTTTAAGTTTTCGTTTGAAGATATAAACGGTTTTGGATTTTTTTATTACATCTGGTATCAAATTATAAACACGTGGGGCCATCTGATCAGGAGAATTAAAAGCTAATTTAGTTTTAACAAATGGTACAAAAACATAGTTTTTTTGTCTTGTGTCAATATTATGCTTACATTTATTCAGTACAAACAATTTATTTGTATTTTCAAAAACAGATAAGCACAAGTCAAAAATTAAAAGACTAGGAACAGTTAAAATTCTGAATTTTTTAAAAGCATTTCTGCAAGAGTCACGGGGACTCATGACATTAATGAGTCGTATGAGTTTTTTTTGTGCAATAAAGACATCAGAGCAGTTGGAGGAAAAACCCCAAAAACACACTCCATATCTCAGTCTAGAATCCACCTGCGCATAGTACAGCTTCGGCAGCTGATCAACATTCAAAATCTGCCTTATATTTCTGAACTGATATGAAATAGAATTAATTCTTTTATTAGAAAATCGCAGTGATTCTGCCAATTCAAATGTTCATCAATGTAGAGACCCAAAAATTTCAAGCTCTCACATTCTGTTGTTATATTGTCAGAATTATCATTGGCTCTGAAACTAATAATATCACACTTCCGTTGACGATGAAGAAATCTCATTGAATCTGTTTTTTTTTGCATTCAAAAACAAATTGTTCGCAGAAAACCATTTAATGATATTTTCAAAAACTGTGTTACATTTTTCTTTCAAAATTAACTCTGATCTGTCAGAGATTATAATTGACGTGTCATCTGCGTACATTGTAATGAATGTTCCTGGTGCCGAGTATTCCAAATCATAAATATATAAAACAAACAATATGGGTCCCAATATCGACCCTTGAGGAACTCCTAATTCAGAGAAGGTCATGCTGGAAGTTGCATAGTTAATAGCAACATACCTATTGTTTTCTATAAGAGAGATAGTCTGTTATCCATGCCAGCGGTATGCCCCTTATGCCATAACGGAATAGTTTATTTAAGAGAATGTTATGATCAACACAGTCGAATGCCCTGCTTAGATCGCAGAATATCCCAACAGGGCACTCGCCTGCTTCATTATAGTTCACAATCTCTTTATGATATGATACAGATGCTACAGATGTATTTCTGAACATAACTTAACATAATCAATAAATATGTGTTTATTTATATTTTCATCTATTTGATATTTGGAACAGAAAGTACAATTGCTTCATTGTTATTCAGAGTACTTGCATTAGAGATATACACGTAGAAAAAAATCATTATTCCCAAGGGAATATTCAATTATGACAAGTAAACACTTATTTACTATATGGAAACGCTTTCCAAATAACCTGCCTGTCAGGAGTAAAATGAGGTTGCTAAAATGAATCACTTGTAATCATTCAGTTAGCTTCAGCAACTGTGATCACTGGCCACTAGTTATCTCCCAGTGAGTTAGTAACTAGCTTGGCTCTAATCAGCTTATGTTGAGTTAATAATCCCTTTCGTATAAGTTTGCTGATATGTTTTAGTAATCAAGAATTAATCGGTTTCATGAGTATTCAGCTAATTTGTGACCAAAGGACAACAACTGAGTTCCTGTTAGTGAACAGTAAAACAGTAAGCTCCCGGTAGGTTATATTTTTCTGACCATTGGTTGGCTAATTTTAAGCAATGATCTCAAATGTGTACATAGCTTTCGGTGAATGTCTTGGAAACATTGTTAAATGTTTTTCAAATGGTTTGTTTTCAGTCAGGAAGAAAAGATTACCAAAAAGTTGTTCCAGAAAATATTAATTTTTAGGCGCGTCCGACACACCAAACATGCCAAAGTCATGACATCTTAAAATGTATAACCTCACAGCTGACCTATAGTACCATCATCAGCAAAATCTGTGAAAGAACCTGATATCTTGATATTCAATAGGTCATTTATGTATAATAAGAAGAGAATTGGTCCAAGTATATAACCTTGAGGTACTCCACAATAAATTTTCTTCGATTATGAATACCCAGAATTCCTTACTATTTGATTTCGCTCGGACATATAAGATTCAAACCATTTGATAGTGATGTTCCTGAAACCATAATGATGAAGTTTAAGCAAAAGTATATCATGATTCACACAATCAAAAGCTTTGGAAAAATTACAAAACACTGCAGCCGCCACTTCCCCACCAATAATTCGCGAATATACCTCATATAAAAGGGACAACATTGCATTCATTCATTGATTCCTTAATGATTTGGTTCACGGCTACATTTCAATGTATTTGATACATTTTTTGGTATTTGGACACTCACTATCCAGTAAATCAATATTCATATCCTCTTCTGTAACAATTTCATTTCCTATCTGCAGAAAGTTTGAGAAATATTCTGCAAGATTATCATTGATATCATTGCTATCAATGAATAAGTTCTTCAAACCAGTTGTTAACAGTAGCCTTGAATGATGCTTCATCCTGAACAGCCAGACGAAGAAGTTCGGTGAATTGATGCCACAAAAATAATGAGATAAAATAATCGTTCGAAAATATTTGTGAGGAAATTAAATATTTTTGGAAAGAAATGTCTCCTGTTGTCTACTACGATTCTGGAATTTTCCAGAGCCACCCTGGTGTTATACATTTACTTTTCCCAAAACATTCAATCATTGCATTGAATGCCTCGTAGCCATAGAATTCGCCAGGAAAAAAACCTATATTTTTTATGTCCTTACACAATTCCCCAACTCAATAGAGAAGTTTGATGAAGTAATCAACCAATTTCAGCAATATCGTCCTGAACAGATGGAACGTGACTTGTAGGTGTCCAAAACCGGGATACGAATGGAATTCTCGCTACGGAATTTGTATAGACGTGAATGAATGCTCATCGAAAACTCATAACTGCCGGCAGGAATCGGAAGCTTGTGTTAATTTGCCGGGTGGATTCAGGTGAGTGAGGGTTGAGGGGTGAGGTCATGTGGGATATTACTAGATTCGAAGGCTCCTTGAAGGCAATGTGTATGAGGTACACGGAAATGACCTATTTGCTCTACAAAATAGGAATAGTTATTCATGCAACAAGTGCAAAAAGTGAATGTTTATTGCACTCGACGTGAAATTGTCCGACGAGGCCGTTAGGCCGAGTTGGACAACACGTCGAGTGCAATAAACAATTTTTGCACGAGTTGCATACAACATTTTTTCTACGTTCATGCAAAAAGCAAAAAATGATTTATTGAGGTGCGGCACTAGGTGTAGGAAAATGAAAAGCGCAACTTGAATACTTTATTATTGATATCGATTTGCATTGAAACAGGAACTAATACGTTACGAACAATTTAACTCAAACTTTATTTTTACCCTCAATGTTGAAAGTGAATGAACAATTGGTGCAATTTTCAATATGAATATTTCGTAGTGAAGTATGTTAGGGGCGACATTTAGGAAAGGAGGGCAGTGATTGTGCAATGATGTGTCACTCCTCTAACATACCCAGCAGCTCAGTAGGCGTGGATTCGACAATAAAAATTGATTTCGATAAGATTGAAATATGGGGTTAATTTTCCGGAGCGCCACGGATTTATCGCTAGTGAAAAATCCGAAACCACCCTGATGGAATGGGACAACCCACTGCACTAATATTACTAAAATATAAAAAAAAAATAGATACCTGTAAATGGTATAATAAGAATATATAACGATGTGGAGGTTTTGTCTTCCCCTACGCTTAGATAACTTGGACCAGAATAAAAGAAATAGTCATGTCCCTTACTAATAAAATATATTGATCGTTACACACCCTGTATGTGCACAGTTCAGCTCAGCATACAAAAGAAAATGAAATTAATGTAAATATCAACCACCAAGATGAATTCAAGTGAATGCTGTGATTGAGAGTATGGTATTGTTTGAATATATAATATGAAACCTCCAGTGAGGGCTATGCCTGTGACGTCACGATGATAGCTTACAATAATCGATACTTACGCCTTAGGGGCAGTCTTATTCCAAACTTATCTGATACTTTGTAGATATTCTCAAGCATGCAAGTTCACCAATTATTGTGGTTGTAGTTCATCAGTGCCTTGGTGTATACAGGTGCACAGTGGGTACGACACAATCAATCAACGTACATGTACAGCTGGGACGAATAGCGAAGGAATGCTGAACAACAGATATACAGCGGGACAACCACAGTTGAGCAGGAACAATCACAGTAGTGGTACAGTGGAAAGACAATCGTATAGCAACGAAACAGTGGAACAATCACATTAGTGGAACTCCAATAATCGGTAGCAGAGTAGTAGCAATAAACCGTAGTGGAGCACTACCAGCGGAGAAGCAGTAACAGTGGCAAAGTGGTAGTCGCAGAGGAGCAGTAGCAGAGTGGTAACAAGCACTATCCACAGCGGAGCAAAGTAGTAGCAGAGTGGTAGCCGCAGCAGAGAACCCTAGAATATACAATAACAGTATGACTTCTGATTACACTTGTATGGGGCCATAAGTAGAGCCAAATGCAAATACTAACCTCTATTTAGTGGGAGGGTTCTGATAACAGCTTTGATGTTCTGTTTGCTGTCTGATAGCGAGTTTCTCGTTCCAGTGGTTTCACACAATGATGAAGTGACTTCTAACCTCAAAAATCCGCAAAGCGAACGGAGATTTCTCAAAAATATAAAGCGTCAAAAATCGCAAACAATATGAGAAACTCTCCTGATATGAATTTTCCAAAGATCCATCAACGATGATCAAACTTTAATTGGAAATCTTCAAAGTAGGTCAGTCACTCATCAAGATCAAATAAGGAAGAAGAGAGTATCTCTCAGACGTCAAAGTCAAAACTGTCAATATCTGACAAGGCGCTTTCTTGTTCATTAGTGTTCGGTGGGAACAGTCCAGGAACTAACTCGAGCTACTAGGAGCTATGAAAAGAACACCTTAAGATTCAGTGTTGCCAACTGAACCAAGATGAAAACGTTTCAATCTCAGAACCAAACACAAACAAACAAACAAAAGGTCAAGTATTCGAATGTGAAATAGGTACCTCATATAGATATAGAGTAGGAATGTTACGGTTTTGTGTTCTAAGCACAAAACAATAGACTAACCAAAAGTTTTTTTACAAAACAACGCTATCATACCGCAAAATAGAACAACTGATAACTGTCAATAGCTTAAGGCCGGTTCATGTCCGCCCGCACTAGTACAGCAAAGGTAAGTACTAACATTCGGAACAAGCTATACATGACAACGATCAAGTTGTCATTTTGAGGAATCTGAAGAAGAAGAATACAGTGGCGTACAGAGTGGAAAGTGTATATCAATGACAGAGAATTTCTGATGTTATTGTATTAAAACAGAAAGGGTTTTCTAGTGCAAAATAAACCCGTAACAAGTACCTATTGCCAATCTCACAGAATATCTGCTAAATATGTAGTAGGTTTAAACGTTTATGTTTGTCATGATGACAGCACATTGAAGTAGAATGACAGATGAGTGCAATAAAAACTTTATTGCACTAGTGCAATAAAGAACTTCTTTTTCCACTGAATATAGTCCAATAAAGTTTTGCTTTTTGCATGAATGTAGAAAAATAAATAAAGGACTCCGCACGGTTCTCATGGAAAATGTGTCCCTGTCGAATTGGCTAAAAATATGGTATAATGTAGTTTATGATGTCCTGATCAAATGTATCCATAGGCAACAAAATCTAATTGACAGTTTTTGAGATACAGGATGTCAAACATGAAGAGGCAGCGTTGTTACTTGCCTTCAGAAAATCAATAATGTGGCGATTGTTTTGTTACAAACATTTAAGGATAATTGCAATATCAATATTGTCGACACGGGTTATAATGAATAGTTTTAAGACTTCGTATACAGGGTTATTAATAATTACATAATTTTCACATTTGATATTGATATTGGGTCATCTGAGGTTGCTATTATACAGGGTGTCTTTGATTTAATAGAATGTAGTGACACCGCACCTTCATATTTTCATTTTCTGTAAAAGGTATTAAATGAAGGCTGGACACCTGCGATACATTGATTCGTTGTAATATACAGGGTGATTCATTATATGTGACGACAAGCTTCATTATCACATACAGTGACCGCCAAAAAGTATGTACCATATGGGAAATTTTTTTTATTGGAGTATTGGAAAAAATATTCTGGGGAAAAGTTTGTGCCTATCCGATAATCTAAAAATCGATTTTGACACATGTCACGTGATCGCTAGAATGGCGGCAAAATGAAAAAAATTGCAATGCTAAGGAAAAAAAAGGGGTAAGATGGCAAGATATCAAAAAAGTTATTTGAAGAAGTCACTTAGAATTCAATTTCATTCACATAAACGAAGTTTCAAGAGATAATTAAAAAAAATTGAAAATAGCAATTTTTTTTAAATATTTTCCCATCTATTTGAAAATATTATTATTTTTTCTTATGAATAGCTTGACTATACTGAAATATTTGCATTTTAATGATAATGACAAAACTTTCTCATTTTCTCCACACCAGAGGGCACTAAATTAAAAAAATTGGTTTTTGTCAGAACCTTCGCTGTTACATTGGTTCTTATCTTACAGTTATATCAGAATTCCAAGACTATTGTGTTGATATGGCAATCTAGAAACACCATGTTTCCTGATTTTAATCAAGTTTCAATAATAATGCTGTATGAGCGTTTTACTTTGCACATAAACTTTAAGAATCTTTAATTTGACGCACTATTTTCAAGTTTATGTGCGAAGTCAAACGCTCATGCACGATTATCATCGGAATTTGATTATAATCTAGAAATTACCATGTTTTTGGAGTGTCATGTCATCACAATGGTAGTGGAATTCGGATATAACTGTTAGATACGAACCGATGTAACAGCAAGGGTTCTGACAAATTCCCATTTTTTCAATTTAGTGCCCTCTGGTGTAGAGGAAATGAGAAAGTTTTGTCATTATCATTAAAATGCAAATGTTTCAGTATAGTCAAGCTGTTCATAAGAAAAAAAAATAATATTTTTAAATAGATGGGAAAATATTTTTAAAAAATTGCTATTTTCAATTTTTTTGAATTATCTCTTGAAACTTTTTCAAATAACTTTTTTTGATATCTTGCAATCTTACCCCTTTTTTTGCCTTTGCATTACATTTTTTTTCATTTTGCCGCCATTCTAGCGATCACGTGACATGTGTCAAAATCGATTTTTAGGTTATCGGACATGCACAAACTTTGCCCCAGAATATTTTTTCCAATACTCCAATAATAAAATTTTTTCCCATATGGTACACACTTTTTGGCGGTCACTGTATAATAAAATTTATCAAAAAATTGTTAAATCAAATAATTATAACATATTTACCTTCAAACTCGATATATTTAACTCAAGATGTAAGTATTCAAAGTACACATACAGGCAATTACAAGACAAAAAGTATTATTTATTATAGTATAACTCCCTGTACATTTATGCTGATTTGGAATTTTGGCGATTATCTTAAACAAACTCTTGGAGTGTAAAATAATAATATCGAAACTATTACATCAGCTAAAAGGCTCGGGATAACAGAATTGGGATGAGTATTGCTACAAGAGTAAATGCTGTAAAAGATGGAACAAATGCCCAAAATGACTAATAATCAGTGACTTACACGGTATGTACCGGCGATGAAGATCTCCATTATCTGTCGAATATGGAGCTATATTTCCGAAAGGATTAAATCATGTTTTCTTTCATTTAGATAGGCAAGGCTTTGGGTAACAATTATTGGATAACATCACATTAACCGATCATAAGATGAGAAATCTTGTCATTCTTACAAAGATATAGCAATAAATCTGACGAGACTATACCACGAGAGTAGTTTGAGTGACATTGAATTTGAATATTTATACACATATTATAAGTGCTTGATGAATAAAGAAATGCCCTAGATCGATAATACTGCACTTGTAAACCTGGTGCTCGGAAGTGTCGATACTTTCCACATATCGATAATTTCGTATGTTTTTTGTGGTATGCATCAACATTTTTAATGCAGTACAATAGAATAGAATAGAATGGAATAGAATCTTTATTTAACCAAGTTACAAAATATATTGTTTTCGGCAAGTCAATACTATACCACAGTATATATGTACACTCAAAGTTTACAAAATATAAAGTGGAGAAATACATAAGATATACAGTGTGTCCAAGATAAGTATGGGGATATCGGAAACGATAAGAGATACGGGGTCAATTAAATTATAGAAAAGTAGCAAATTTATGTGCCCAAAAATATGCCATTTAGAAAGTTTTAATATTCCAAGTAGTTACGGAGATATCCGAGAAAAACCTAAATCTGAGAATTTCCTTTTTATTTTCTCCTGGGTTTATTTTCAAAGCAAATGTAAAACAAATAGCACTTTGCCATGGCTACTTTTTAAGGACTACCTGATAAAGTAAGCAGAATTTTTCTGCAACGTTCCGTCTTTTAGAAAACATCATCAACTTTTTATTTTTACATGGGCCGAAACTAAAGTATACCCTGCGTACGACTCCATTTTTCATTGTGAATACCGCAACGTATCACACAGTATGATTTCAGAACCATTTCTCGCGCAAAATGACATTTACTTATTACTTAACATGTTTTTCTTCAATTTTAGATAGTAGGCGCTGAAAAAAATGTCATATTTTGATACATGAATTTTTGCGTTGTTGAATACAAAGATAAGTCGCAATATCAAAAGTTTAGTTTATAAATGTAAATGTAATGTAATAACGAGGAGCTAATATGTATTACAGGAAAATAATCAGAAACTTATAACAAGTGTTCAAATAACCCGCCGTTATTTTGTAAGCACAAGTACGCTCTTATCATAGACTTGAGTTAACATATTCGGAAAAATATTGTTAAAGGATGCAGTAACCGATCTTAGCAAATCTTCTTCATTTTGAAAATTATGATTAGAGTACACTTGGTTCTTGATATATCCCCAAAAGAAAAAGTCTAGTGGGGTTAGATCGGGGAACCTTGCAGGCCAGGATGTATCACTACGAGTACCAATCCACTGTCCTGGGAAGCGTCGGTTCAAATAATCACGAACAATTCTAGAGTTATGTGCTGGAGCACCATCTTGTTGAAACCAGCAGCTGTGAGTACCCGCTAATGGCAAATTATCTAGAGCGTCTTCCATATCATTTACTAACTAATTTATGTACCGCTCTGCTGTTAAATTGTTTTGGTAGATAAAAGGCCCAATTACATTCGTACCGAGAATTCCAACTCACATGTTGAAACCGAAACGATGATGTCTGGACAGTTTGTGTACACGCGGATTTTGTTGTGACCAATAATGAACATTCCGCCTATTAAAAATACCATTGTTGGTGATCATACTTTCATCAGACCAAATTATTTTGAAAGGGAAATTTTCATCGTCTTGGCATTTTCTAGTGTACTATTCACAAAAGGTTCTTCGCCTTGCATCGTCACCTGGTCTGAGTCCATGACAAATCCTAAATTTATATGGATGATATTTATTTTTTCTTAAAATGAAGTGAGCGCTGGATTTGGCTACTCCGGTATTATATTCAATGGTGCTAGTGGATATCTCAGGATTTTCGACAACGGCATGTAACACATCACGCTGACTTTCTTCATTAGATATCTTTTGTCGGGAAACCACAGATTTTTTAGACGATCCGTATTCTTTTAAATTAAAAACTAACCGTCTAAATATTGATTTACTAATTAGAGTACGCACGTTCAGCATCAACACAATTTCTTTAGCACAAAATGTAATATGACAACATATCAAATTTTTCAGTATTCGAAAAGCTGCCGTTTTTCATTTTTAACACAAATTAGGTAGGTAACGATATGTAAAAGTAGGAACGGTAATATGTCAAAAATTCTACCAAACTACAGTATTATTATGACTACAGAACATTATGTGTAATTTTTTCCAGCGCCTACTATCTAAAATTGAAGAAAAACAGGTTAAGTAATCACTAAATTTCATTTTGCGCGAGAAATGGTTCTGAAATCATACTGTGTGATACGTTGCTGTATTCACAATGAAAAATGGAGTCGTATAAAGGGTATACTTTAGTTTCGGCCTATATAAAAATAAAAAGTTGATGATGTTTTCTAAAAGACGAAACGTCGCAGAAAAATTCTACTTACGTTATCAACTAGTCATTGAAAAGTGGCCATGTTAAAGTGCTATTTGTTTTACATTTCCTTTGAAAATAAACATAGGAGAAAATAAAAACGAAATTCTCAAATTTCGGTTTTTCTCGGATATCTCCGTAACTAGTCGGAATATTAAAACTTTCTAAATGGCGTACTCTTGGGCACATGAATGCAATACTTTTCTCTAATTTAATCGACCCCGTATCTCTTACCTAGGACACACTGTATAGAAATACTTAAAATATAAAAAAAATTAAAATCGTTGGAAAAACCAGATTTTTAAATGACTTTAATTGTTTCAGAAGAAATATTTTTGTTGGCAAGTCAGTTTTGACAATGAAAACAACAGGTAACATAAAAAAATTTAAAATATGTAAAATATAACATATAAAAATATATGAAATATAATATATATAGCTACAGTATATATGCAAATTCAAAGTTTACAAAATGTAAGATGAGAAAATATATAAAATTTAAAACCGTTGAACAACCCAGTGTTTTGAAACTTTGAAATTGTTTTCGATTAATGGTCATCGGTG
This sequence comes from Chrysolina oricalcia, assembly GCA_944452925.2. NCBI lineage: Eukaryota > Metazoa > Arthropoda > Insecta > Coleoptera > Chrysomelidae > Chrysolina > Chrysolina oricalcia. The sequence goes on from OX101814.2 coordinate 61,223,302, forward strand.
ATATAGCAGTTTCCTTGAAAATTTTTTCACTCAAATTCAAAAAATGGTGTGTGGAAATATTCTTTAACTGTATAAAAACAATAAAATATGTCTTTTGATTGTGGATTTGAATTCTCCAATATTATTTAATGATTTGATACTTCTAGGTAAGAAATTGAATAAATTCTGATCTAGAGAATTTTTTCTGAGCCTGTATTGAGGTAATCTCAAATGATCAGCATTCCTTGTAAAATAGTTATGGACATCTGCATTGGTCTCTAGGTTGGCTTTGATTTTATTGATTTCTATTAATGAAACAAAAATATATAACGATTATATTTCAAAGTTTTGAATATTTCTTTACAGTGGACTCTGAAACCAGCACCGGCTATGATCCTGATAGCTCGTTTTTGCAAACGGAAATTAATGTTAACATGACAAGAGTTACCCCACAGCAACGTACCGTAACTGAGATGAGTATGAAACAGTAGTCAGGAACCGTATGTTACAGAAAAAAATTTAAAAAATATATCTACAAAGGAAAATTTTGGTTGACCCCGTATAATGGTAATCTTAAATCACCCAGTATCAAAATCAGATGATATTTACCTATTTTGCAGGTCTACGAGCTTTCGCGTTTGACTGATTTTGTTCAAAGAATTACTTAAACATTATTTAATTATTAAAAACCTTGTATACGGAATCTCAGAACCTTTCATTATCGTCATCGTGTCGACAATATTAGGATTGCAATCATTATCCTCGACAGTTTGTAGCAAAATAATCGCCACATTATTGTTTTTCTAATGGCAACTAACAACGCTGCCTCTTCATGTTTGACAACCTGTATCTCGTTGTGCTCTTGGAGACATTTGATCAGGATATAATAAACTACATTATACTCGATTTTCAGCCAATTCAACTGGGACCCATTTTCCATAAGAACCGTGCGGGGTCCTTTATGTGCAATAAATAGTGACAAATTGTATAAAGCATACTTAGGAATGAAACTGGGTTGAATCATATGCGTTGGTTTTATCAAAGTTGGTCAATCCAAAACTTTCCTTCAAATCCTCCCTTCTAAACTTCAAGATATTGAAGTTAAGTTATTCAAGGACGAAATTTCAAGCTAGAAAGTCGAGAAAACAGGTTATCTTCATTGACGTAATCACTTTCTAACTTACAATTTCCTTTGATTCTCTAATTTTTTATTATTCGGATGTAACTTGAGGACTTGACAGATGATGAAAATTTTTGAGTAGTGTTGACTTTATATTTCCATCCTTGATTGTCGAAAAAATTCAGATTTAGGAAAAATTATTTCAAAAGTATGCTTCGATGAGCAAGAATTCAGAGAGAGGTTCAGATTGTCAAAATCAATTTTAGAAATGCTAATAGAAGAACTAGCAATACTATTGGCTTCAACCACAAAACGGTAACTACTTGGACAATGTGTGTCAATACTTCAGGTAACATTCTCATAAAAAAAGCTCTATCACCTGCAAATAAAGTGCTACTGACCCTAAGGATCTTGGCAACTGGCTCAGTTTTACAAGTGGTGAAAATATGAAGGAAGATATGGTCAAATACCTACCAACATAACTACGCCACTAGTCTACGAAAATTGAAAATTCAACATTCAACTTCAAATTATTTTGGAGTTTTGGAGACAAAAAAAGAAATCTAAACTTTTTCCGTACATTTGACACCCTGTATGTGCATTTGAGGTGCATTTTAGGACAAACATTGATAACAACTTTTCACCTGGAAATTAGGTGGGGAATCTGTAGTCGGAGTTTTTTGTTCTTATTCTGACTCATCCTGTATATATGTAAGGATTTCCATGGTATCCAACATACGAAACGCGGGAGTCTTGAAATAATAATCTATCTTACCAACAGTTTGATATTTTGACAGGTGTGCCTGTAAATGGGGATATATCTGGACCGAAAAGGAGAAGAAGTGTTTGCCTAGTGCCATTTTGGCTCTCATCAAACTGGGAAGACATAAAAATGCTACTGGAATAAATGAAAGCAGGACATTTCTAAGCAAGATCAAGGAGTTGTTCAGGAGAAATTCTACGAGAAGAAATCGTAGCCATATTTCAATAATAATTGGTTTGTTATTGTCTGGTCTGTTTGTTGTTTCAAAATAAATAAAACACTATCTAAGTTGAGACTGTATATTTTAGGGCAATATGTATTATCACAATTAGCGGTATCTTAAGAATGAACAAAGATATCAAGAATTGTCTTGCTGGTGATGCCTTTCACGAGTAGCAATGAAGCCTTTCGTCATATTTTTATTGGCAGAAAAAAGGGCAAACGTCTCTTGAATCTCAATTTGTAATATATATAAGCTTATAATTTTCAGAATTCTGTTATGTGAGCAATTATTATCAATGAATGTCACCAATCTATGGATTGTTACTAGAGAACAAGGAATGCTACACTAGAAAAATCTGGTGGCGTTGAGTCTGGTGATATTGGTGGTCACTCAATATCAATATTTCTCGCAGTCCACTTGCCGGAGTATTCAATTTCTCACCATTTTCCAATTGTTTTTGAGTAGCGTTGAGGAAATTGAAAATGTTGAACATGTAGGAAACCTCAGTGTGAAGATGGATTATTATAAATATCCCTTTGGTTTCATAGCTACACTGTTAGAGATTTTCAATAATATCTTAACCTAGTGATGATTTCAATTAGAAAAAACACATGATGAAATAAGATGATTGAAAAGAGTTGTGAATTTTTCTTTCAACGATATATGTCACTTGACCCCCCATGCCATTTGAATTTTTCAAATTGATGTGCCTCCTAGCATTCTCTTTCAAGCATTCACAATGTAAAAAAGTAAAAAAGTAGTACTGGTGATATTATTCAAAATGGTTTTTGTTCCATGTTTGAACGTCGATCCGTTCAAAATTTGACAGTGGCGGGGGAGGGAGGACTAAAAAAGCCGCACTGTATAAATGAAAGCTTGCATTAAAGAGAGTTTTGATGTTGATTTTTTTTATACACAAACTTGAGTGACAAGCTTATTTATCTGTTACTCACAGGATAACCTATATGACACATCTAGAACAATAATTTTTTCCTTCTAAGTGTTGTTGAATAAAAGCTTGCCTTTTGTTCAATTCAACCCTATCAAGGCATGGATAATCAGATGTTTCCTCATAATGTTCATTTCAAACTTGAATGGAATCAGGCAAGAATCACAAAACTCGTTCGCTATCGTAGAGGCGCCATCTTGAATTCATGGGTTTTGGCAGAAAGTTCATGATCTTCGACCAAGAAAACCCCCACATGCTGATTTTGAATAGAATCGGATCATAATCACGACATTCTTCCGCCATCTTGAAACAGCCATTTTAATTTTTTCTCTCAAAGAAAATTCAAAGTGTATTGTCACTGGAATTATGATCACCTGCCAAGTCAATCAGACTACTATAAGTGTGTCAAAATTCACTTGCTAGATTTTACTCGAACGAACAAATAATGAACGCTTGAAAAAAAATACCAGCTAATGTCGAGCAGAACAATTTCAAACATAGGTGGAACATTTCCAAAATGAAAATAAATTTTGCTGTTGATTCATTTTCGGATTATTTACCTTATTCATTGCAAAATCGAACCATGATTATAATTGGAAGTAAATTCGAATGGATTTGGTTTCTATTATGAAATACAAACATTTAATGATGAAATTGGAGGAAGTTTCATAGAATGTTCATTCCCAATTAATCAGACGAGGATTAACGTGGATAATGTGTAAATATGGAACTCAATATCAATATCTATTGGTGGAACTGACGTGAATAAATACCTGTAATATAATCAAAAAGTATTCAATTTGAATCAATATGATATCCAGCGTATACAAATTATACAATAATACTTCCACGGCCTGAAAATTACAAAAAAATGTAAATTGTTAGAAATATAATGTACAAGTGTAGAATGGAAACAATCAATTTGGACCAATGAGTAAATGCTTTTACAACATTATGTAATTTTGTCGTATTCTGTATCAGTCAATTTGAAAAAATTATGTCAAAATTTAAAAAAATCGGAAATTTCCAATTTTGACATTTTGGAGGTTACATTTGCATTTCTTGAAAAAGGGGGGTATTTTATAGTTAATTCAAACTTTTTTTTTTTTCAGAGTGAAAAATTCAGATTACTGTATTTGCCTCTGTTATCAAAACTTGCTGAGAGCTCTATATTTATAAGGTCAGAGATAGATGATCAGATCTTCATTAACACAGTCAAATGAAATATATTTCGTAAAGAAAGATAATATTCTATCCAAACTTCTTAGAAATAGCGTTTCCGAAACGTCAACATTTAAAAAAAAGAAAAGCTAAAGAAGTTTGAAACATCAAAAACAACTGTCAAGAAGTCATATTCACAGCTTTTGTATATTGCTGAACCATCCATGTTCCAATTGACAGACATTCAAAACTGATTCTATTGTCATTTTTATTGAGCTTCAACTTTTACAGGAAAGAAGTTTGTGAGAAAATACAAATTCCAGATTCTTCTCTGGTAATAATTTTTTGTCACATAATAATAATAGTGATAAAGAAAAATACATTCTTATAGCAAAACTCAAAACAAGCATAGAACATGAAGCAACAGGATACAGACCATAAATGTTTGTTAAACCTTCCAATGAAATATTTGACAGATTTGCCGTGTGTAACAAATGCTGATTTTATAATGAATAGAGCTTTATCACAACTGATTCTACCGAGCGGAGTCGTTTAAACATATTAATAATTGAGAACGTTGGGCTCTAATATTCTAGCAACTAGGAATCATACCTCACAGCATTCAAGATTTTTAACTCACCTTAGTTTTTCATCAGATGATCTCGACTTTCTATACTCGATGCTCCAATTGTTCTTTCTTTCTGACTCGTCGCGGAACTCACTTTAGCACTCAAATTTAATTACTCTGTTCAACTCTACTAATTAAAATAATTTTCCTCTCAAATCAAAAGGATTTTCGTAAACTGGAATGTGATCTTTTGAGAATAAAAAGCCAGAATTCATAACACTTATATCTATTACCAAAACAATAAAGAATAACAACCAAATTAATTTATACAGTAACTCCTGATTTTAACTAAAAATATAACTTAAATCGGAAAAAAGATGAATGGGCCAAATAATTTACTAAAAAGTGAACAAGATAAAAATAAAAGACTCGAAATGATTCAAATATACCGAATACTAACAGTTGATTCGCAGAATCAACATAATCAAGAGAGGTTGAGAAGATCGACTGTATAATATTTATGTATATTCAAATAATGAAAATTAACGATATTACCCTGATTGAACTGAACAGAGTTGAATTATGACAATTACAATAATTTAAGTAAACTAATAAATCAACTGCGCAACAACATGTTAACTTGAACGAGGGAAACGAAAGACTAACTAATTTTCGACACTAATTTCAAAGTTGGCCTGGTTCGTCCTTGAGAACTTTGGGTGGTCTATGAAAATATAAGAATCTGGGTCTCTCACAAGAACATGAACATGAGGAGATTATTAGAATGTTTGTTTCTCTATTATTCTGAAATGTCCCATTTCGAAATATTCGTAAACACGGAAACACTTAAAAATAATCAGTAACTTCGTCTATTTCAAGAGGACTCTTGGTAACCATGTATTTCTGAGAATATTTACTACAATAACATGAGTTTTCGAGGGTTTGTGAGGATCTTTCAGATATTTGAATTCGGGTTTGGGTCTGATTTGAATTATTATTTCCAGTTATAAAATAAGTTTGGTTGAACGTGCATACTGATACTCAACAAATCATAATTTCAATTCATTATTTTGCCTTGTAATATGATCAGAAGAACTACCAATAGTGAATTTTGTTTTATGCTGGTATATCAAAAACACACTTTCTTGTATGAAAAGTGCAAACAATTTTAAAATTTCATGTTATAAAACAAAGGTCGACAAGGAATCCCGATACTTTGCTTTGCATAAATATCGTTTGGCACGCTTCTGTAAAATTAGAACATTCTGAAAACGATAACAGCAGCAAACTCCCCAAAATGCTATTCCATACCGCAGATGTGATTCAGTACACAGGTTTGGAAGCTGGAAAATTTTTATTCGTTTGATACAACTCTCAATGTTTAACAACCGGAAGAGAGCTTTTCTCATAGAATTTCAGATTGTTGCTCAAATTTGGATGAACTTCCAAGATTTAGACCAGTAGGATCTTCAAACCTATATAATTTTCAATAATTTTATTCTTCAAGGTGACATCAGAAGGAAATCATGTTAGTTTTCTCCATGTTGAATGACAGTAAATTTGAATCACACCAACCGTTCTGTTTTCAGATCTCATCAAGATACTTTTTGTTCTTGTGATGCCAAGATATAGTGCTGTCATTAGCAAAAACAGTGAATGATCCTGAAATCTGGATATTCAATATGTCATTATTATACTGTCAAGAAGGCGCTAATTAATTTAAAATATTATCAGATCATACATATTTTCCCAAAATTCACATTTTATGAACTAGTAAACAAATTAGTTATTGAAGTTTATAATTTGATAAACAAAACATAACACCGGGGTCACTCACGAAAGTATAAACTAGCAGTCCATTGATGATATTATTCGGCATGTCAGTGGCTCGACATTGAATAATTTTTCACGTAATAAAAACAAAAACATTTACAAAAGTTGAATAAATACACGAGAACCGAAAAGATGAGCTCTCAGTGGCGAGTATTGCGAGTCCCCGAGAGATCCAGCGTAGTAGAGAATATTATTGAGTATTGGTAATTATTGAGAAGATAGATCGATCTCCGAAAGCCCTTCGTATAAACCCCTCCTCTAAGAGATGTACCCAAGTTCGTTGAGTGTCTGCATTTGGTAATAAAGAGCCTTTTATATTTGGAACAAATTATCTTTTGTTGTTTTTTTGTGTATTACATTGCCCTTTGCCCGTTGTCCCTCTATTGTGTACCTAGTTGATAAGGTCTTGTATGCACCAGGTTAATTTTTTAATATATGTACCTTTGAAGTGTTTTTGTGACTTGTTTGATTTATTAGAGGGTTAGAGGGTACCCTGAGTAAGAATCAGGTTACCCCTGGGTCTTGCTGACCTACGTTCCAAGCGAACGGCTTATAGCTTTCCTATAGAGCCCTATTCGCGACAATACTATAAAAATAATGGTCCAAATATGGAACCCCGAAGAACTCCACAATTAGTACTCTTAAATTCTTGAACCAATTGAGAGTGATTTCTTGGAATCAATATTTTTGTAGATAAAGAAAAGTATTTTATGAATCACAGATTCAAAATTTTTGGAAAAATCAGATTTTGGGTGTCTCTGATTTAACCCAAAACTATCTCATACTACCTGTTGAACCAACCCTGTGGCCATAGACAATTTTTATTATTGCAACTGTTTGATAGGATTTCAAAATGTTCAAGGATCTCCTGGAAAGATTTTTGTCTAGCGTTTATTGATGTTTCTTATGGATCTCTCAGAGCCAAATGAAAATGTTAAAGGTCTAAAATACTCTCGAAATTTACGAGGATATATTGAGAAATTCTTAGCCTTCTATAGAACCAAACAAGATTTCAATGTCAAAATATTTTATTACTCAACATATTCTCCCCTTAATTGGATACATTTATTACAGCGAACCTGCAACGTCTCTAGACCTTTCAAAAAAAATATTTCTTCTTGCTCTACAAACCAGACCTCCACAGCTTTTATTACCTCCTCGTTGGAAGAAAATTTACGACCTTTTAAAAAATTTTTCAGTTGAGGAAAGAGATGATAGTCGGACGGAGCAAAATCTGGTGAATAAGGGGGGAGTTCTAGTAATGCAAACCCTAAATCACGAATTTTTTGCATGGCCACATGAGATTTGTGTGCAGGGGCGTTGTCCTGCAAAAACAAAACACCTTTGGATAGCTTTCCGCGTCTTTTCTCTTCATTTTTTTCCCGTAGAGTGGTCAGTCATGTCGAATAGTAATCTCCAGTTATTGTTCTACCCTTATCTAAAAAATAAATCATGATTACTCCATGGCAATTCCAAAAAACTGAAGCAAGAACTTTTCCAGCAGATTTTTGGACACGAAAATTCTTAGGTCTTGGAGAACCGGAGTGTCGCCATTCCATCGATTGTTGCTTTGTTTCTGGATCGTAGAAATGTACCCAAGTCTCATTTATAGTAACAATTCGGTTTAAGAAGTCTACATCGTTTTCAAATCGAGCACAGATCGAACGCGATGCTTCTACCCTTGCACGCTTTTGGTCAACATTCAAACATTTGGGGATCCATTTTGCAGCAATTTTTCTCATGTCCAAATTGACGTGAACTATATAATGAACGCGTTCATATGAAATATTCTGTGCTTCAGATATCCGTTGTAGCCCAATTCGATGGTCTGTTAAAATCATGTCATGAACTGCATCGATATTTTCGGGTACTGACACAGAAACTGGTCTTCCCGATCGGTCATCATCTTCAATGGAAAATTTACCTCTTTTGAAGCTTGCAGTCCAATTTTTCACGGTCGCATACGAAGGACATTAATCACCAAGGGTATTAAGCATATTTTCGTAAATCTGCTTACCTCTTAACCCTTTTAAATACAGGTATTTGATGATGGCTCGATACTCCAATTTTTCGATTTTCACAATTTCGGTGGACATATTTTTTCTTTTAATTTATTGCGTTTTCTTTGTTGACGTCAAACTCTACATTGACACTTCTAATAAGTTATTGTTCGTTGCTATGGTAACGCAATATTTTGTTAATGCAGGGAACTAACTAGATATCAATACATCCTCGTATACCTGGGTTGTGTTCAAAAACCTTACTCTCTTACTCGGAGTCGACTCTCACTGTTCCAAAACTTACTCTGATGAATAATTTTGCGCTTGTCAAACGTTCAAAAACCTGTTGGGTTTACCTTTGAGCTTACTCTACCGTACTCTACGAAAAGAAGGGTAGAAGAGTACTCTGACAGTTATTCTGTAACATTTTCCATTTTAAAACTTCAAAATAAAAGAACGTTATAGCAAATAGATTGTTCTGTGTGCTTTTAATAATAATAATAATAATAATAATAATAATAATAATAATAATAATAAATGAGTTTACTGCAATAGATAGATAAGTACATGGTGATTATATGCATATATAAACAATAATTGGATTATGTACTAATGAATATGTATGTATATATGCCAGTACAATGAATATAAATACATGAACACGACTATCATTGCAAAAGGCAGAGTTCGCACTTCTACAACTGTGAAGTCAAGAAGCGGCGCTCTTACACTCAACCTATATCTAATGAAATTGATTTCTATTTATTTTATATGATTAATTAATGGTTATAGAATTCTGTTGATTTTTTATTGACGTTGATACATAATTCTCAAAGTTTGTTTTAGATGAATCGGTGATATAACTCCTTGAATCCAATGATTATAGAGATGTTTGCTTCTAAGATTTGCTTGCTAAGGTAAAAACCCCGAGAAATCTAGTGTGAGAGACAACTCGGTTTAGGTCTCTTAAAAAAAAAACAGAAAAAGTTTCTTTGAGTGATGCAGCTACAATGGAATATTTATATGAAAATAATGAGAAATCCATCAATGATAAAACAACAAGAAACGATTGAAGTTTCATTTGCTTTTCTACGTCATAGGATCGAACACTGTTCCAAAACCATGCTTACTCTCTGTCAATCTAGTACCTTGACATTACTCTCACTCCAGGGTAAGATTTGGAACATAGCCCTGGTGTACAAGAGTTATTAAAAATTGAAAAGAATGAGTTATTTTAATTTGTATCTTTCTTTCGACTGAGTCAATTCCTTTGCCAAGCAATACATTGAGAGTACAAGATTCACACCCATAAAATCCTACCTACTAGGTATACAATGACTAACCTATATTTAATTTGAAATTAAAATACGATACTCACTCTCAAATTTGAGTATTTGCAATTTTTCCCTATCAACCGGGACAAAACGTATAAAACTTTTCCATTTCGCTCAATGTGTCTCGTTCCGCTGTTCCAAAATTAATCCACATTCATTTCGGGTTCATATTAGCTATGCAACTTTGTTCGAAATTTAATTGATTAATTTTAAAGTGAGCTCAAGGCACTGCATTAATTTCAGTTATTTGGTGCATTGCTTATAAATCGCTCTAGTAAATCTTGAGTTTATTCGCGCTGAAACAATGTTGCGGTGTTGAATGCGGCGACAGCGATCTTAAAGACCAACGTAACGCCTAAAATTAATGACTTTTATGATCTGGAGCAGGCTTTACCTAAACTGGAATGAATAAACTTAAAACCGTTTGAATTTACCGACCACCTCTCCTCGTTTCAGGCGAGTTTTCTTCACGTGATATGAAAATGCAGAAATCTCACCTTTTATCGTGATGGTGAGAAAATGTCGGTTTTAAAAATATTGCCCATAAAGAAAACAAGATTGAAGATGACCCTGAAAAATTTGAGGAACGGCGAGAGAAAACAACTGAGCAGATTGTTCTGATGCAAGGAAATGAAAAAAAATCTGGAAGAATAAAATTGTTGTAGTAGTAGCAACTGTAAATATACACATCTACATATCTACATAACTCCTTTTGAAACCTTTGTGACCATCTAGTCACAGTGTCTCTGTCCACTCCAACTAGATTAGTTTTTTTTGGTGGCGTTTCAAATCTTAATCTTCCATACGTCTCGCACTCGCTCAGGAAGTGAGATGAAGATCCTTCGTCTTCTTCACAGATGGGCAGCACTCCCACCTCAGCTTTCAGTCTGTGGTCTCCCCGGGATACCTCAACTCTTATCATTGCTAGTGACCATGCAACCCAGCTGACCATGGAGTGAGGTGCTCCTTTGGCCATTACTTTCTCTGCATTGTCAAAAGCACCGTTTACTTCGAAGACCTCTGCTAACGTTACCTTTTTGACCTATGATGTTCACTCAGTCCTTTCCACTACACTGTTGGGGCTGATTCAGTCAAACTTTCTCTCCTATATGCATGCTGATTTCTGTGAAAGTAGCTTCTCACCCTTAGAAGCTTCTTCATCAAGAATCAATTCACTGTCTTATCCAGTGTCTTAAGCAGGAACGGCAGAAGGTTTGACGGAAGGTTTTTCTGCTGTGAGGTGAAGACTGCTATCGCAGACTTCCAGAACTTTGGAACTTACCGCAGCGCTATGCTGGTTCATAGTATCCTCAAGATTGGGGTGGAAAATTTCAGGTCCTTCTGAAGTTTCGCTTGGAAAAGTCCCTGCTACCTGATATTGGTGAGAATCTTTAACTTCTTCAAAGCTTTGTTTTGGACTTCCTCCTCGCGGATTTGTAGTTTTACCACGCTTCTTCATTGCCCTCCTTGATGGCTTTGATATGGGCCTTTCTGTAGTCCCTTCTCTGAGAATCTTCAACAATTGGTCCTAACAGTTCTTTGGAGCCACTATCAAGATTCAATACTGCAATGACAGTGTTGCCATATCAAAAAATGTAATTGAATTCACCGACTTTTGACGGAGAGTCCCTATAGTCCCTCTTCGTGTCGTACTATATCTTCAACTCAACAATGTAGAGGTTTAGGTGGCTGTGTTTTGCTACATGACGAATGCATGTTACTATTTTAATCAAAATATACTGCAGCAGAAGCTCAAAATTCACAAGTTTAGCAGAAACAGTTCACCATGGCTCATGCCATATTGATCAGAGAGAATGCAAATGGTTACTTTCATTGGCACAGCTTCTATCAAAATGGAAATAACATCTCGGTGCTGCAGTGGTTTGTTCTTGGTCCACAACAATTTTTATCGTATGTGAATGACCATTTTACAGTCATGTCTTTTGGCTTCTGCAACGCTCCGGCTACATCCAAGAGATTATTGGTGGAGCTGACATTGTTATAAAGCTTGCGTCCTGATAATGTAATGGTTAGAAGAACAAAGCCGAAATACACATTTCTTTATCAATTCTGAAAATCTAGGAATCAGGCAACTATTTGGCAGAAAACAACTATTTTCCTAGCTGAACTCCTGTCCGAACTCCTATGATGTGTTAATAATGATAATAATTTGAATTTGATATTCTCAAATGGATTGAATGTTCAAAAGCACTGCCTGCTTGATTGAGATACTACTGTCAATAATATGCGTTGCTTTCAATACAGTTCGCCGAAGAACACTTACTGTTCCTTACACGATTCTAATGGCGTGACTTAATTCATTCACATTATCATTTCGATTTCATAGTTTCATGGTTTTGGAAAATTCCTTAAAAATATGAATAGAGGGGTGTCATATCTGGTGACCAAGGGATTCACTCAACAGGACCATTAGTAGCAATCTATATTTTCAAAAATAGCGAAACAATGAACAATATAGATTTTATCGAAAATATGAACAGGAGGTTCAATAAAATCAATATGCCATACCCATGACAGGTTTTATGTCAGAAAAATATTTTCAAAGTGTCACCGCACAAGAAATAGTCTAACAATTCCATCATTACAGTGTGAAATCGCTTCTGAAGAGTATGATTTCCAATTATGATTCCCTGATGATCTTATAAGAGTTAGATAGATTTTTGTATACCAAAATGTATTGGAGGCATAGCGAAAGAGATGCAATTCGCGCATCAATAAAATGAGCGATTTTCTGTAAGTGATACTTCTGAATAACATTCTCCTTCATCTCATTTATATATAAAAATCTCCAATGAAAACTGAACATCTTAGAAATTATCAACTATCTGAATGAAAATGCAAATTTTCACATTCAGATATTTTTTTCTCTCAAGTTATATAAAGTGTTTCACAATACCTATCAGATGTAGTTTAATGTCCAGCGTGGATTCAGCCAGGAAAGTAGTTGTTTACTGTTAGATATCATAAAAAAGTAACTTCAATTCATAGTAGGTTTTTTCCATTACCAGAGGAGTCCTGTATTGGTTTAATTTTCAATTGAGAATGTTTCCCTTTACAAAATGAACAGTGTCTTTATTCAGTCAATAATTTTCCTAGATTCAGTTCCGAAATGACCTTGAGAAATTCCCTCGGTTCACTCATTTTACAGAACTCAGCATCAATAATAGTTGGTGAAGGCGATAACTCAATTTGAAATAGACTCCATAAATTTTGTAATAATTAAAACATTTTATTTCTTCTTCATCAATCAGGATGAATGTACACGTATTAAATACGAAACTATAGAGAACTGTATTTCCTATATCAATATATTAACAAACAATATAATATAGTTTTTTATTGATAATTCTTGAATAATTACCTGATACATTTCAGTTTCTCATTTCCACGTATAGGGTGGTGCTGTCCTAAATGTATCCCATATTTCATTGACTTTGATATCTTTCTTTTGACAGATTATGACTCTTGGATGTCGCGCTAATGATATACTATAATAGTACCGACAGTTGTAAACCACCTGGAAGGTTTGATTGTTGTCGAGTTTTTCCATGCTCTGACCCAAATTATTCGAATGTTGTCAACGGAATTGGGACTTCAAAGAGTCGGCAACTTTATAAATCACGTTTCTTGTTTCTAAATGAGAGTCTGTATGATTTTTTAGTTGCTTATTCTATTCAAATTGTAATTGTAACCATATATTTACCTTAGTTTTTTGTTGAGAATGATATATACCTTCAAAATAAAAGACTTTTTGATGAACGTCGTAGCACTACGCAAAATTTGCCAGATATTCAGAATGGACCTTTACATTTATTAAAAGTGAATTGCAAAACTCTTTTATATCGATAGATTTTAGACTGAAACGTCCATTTAACAAAGAGTTCCACTATATATTTTTCATTTTGTAAAAATATCTCATTTGAAACTGTGCCGCTGACGTCACGTTCATCGAAAAGAACCCCCACCATAATCCATGTTCGGAAACATTCAATACCGTTCTCCTCAAAAATATAGATTCTAGCTTGGTATAAGCCATTGAGAAATAATTGAAACTTCGTCACTTGATCAACTCATAGAAAAAAATCCACATATTAGCTACTTTTTAATGTATTTGTAACTTTCAAATTTCCTGAACGTACCATCTTTTCGATGAAGAACGAGCATTGACAACACCGCAAATCATTATGACAGTTTTTATGCAACAAAAGTGATCTCGAGATTTGAGGTTAATGTTAATTTTTTTACATTCGACATTTATTTGATATATTTCATTAATACTGTAGCGAGGTGTTATTATGACCGATCTGGTGTGAATTTACTTGTGTATTAAATGGATGGTGTTATGCAACAATAAGACAATAACTGAGCTATCACAGTCATTGGAATCGCCAAAGTGTTATTCTACAATAAGCAAAAATGATTCAACCCGCAATTGTTGCAATCCAGTGACGGTATTATTGAGCCACATTCCATCATTCCATGATCTGCTAAAGTATTTTGATATTTTTTACGGAACTAGCTGACTGTGGCTTGACCCATTATTGCATAACATCATCAAAATATGGAAAGGCTTCGTGAAGGGAAGTTCGGATAATTTACCGAGGGTAGATTATGAGATGATTGACTCTTTCTATTTAACAAATATGAATTTATTTTTTGCAATAACCAGAATTTAAAATCGTTCCTTGAACGCTGCTTGAATACAGTAACACTCATTTGGAAATGTTCCTCACAAAAACATAATTATCTTTCCGCTTTTTACGCAAGGTTTACTTATTCATTGCTTTGAACCACATTTTACAATGCGTTTCATAGGTATTTAGGAGCATAAAAAATTGTTTATTAGAATATTCACTGGTGTTCAGACAACCAGGTACGAAGCACCTTTTCGACATGTTCACAGTTATTGCAGGGATATAGATACAGGAATTAGGAAAAAATGTAGAGCACAAACAAAGAAAACATTTCAAAACTTTGAAAACCGCATTAACCTCAAAAAAGAAATCAAGAAGGGCCTGTTCGTTTGCAGCATACATATTCGATGGAAGTGCTCTACTTGTATTAAATATTGAAGTAGGTGAACAAGTTGAACAGTGACAAACGATTCTTATTGATGCTCCGTGAAATAGACGAACGAACCCATCTGGTATAATAATAATAATAATATTCATTCACGTAAGAAGAATACAATACAATATAAATGAGAACATACAGGTGAATAAATGAGTACTCGATAAGTGTTTTTCACACTTGTTTCGAGAAATACTCCCATAAATAACATGTATGAGTAACAAACACATTGACTGACAATTACGGAAATATGATGACAATAATAAACTTATCTGAATATAAAGACAAATATTTACAAACAGATTCGCACACACTCACACACACATCCACAAACATACATGGATAACTAACTGTATTATGATACAAAGGTTAATGGTCAATAGGTTGAAATTATAATATTAATAATAAAAAGTAATAATAAAAAAGTGAGAATAACATTGTTCATTCACATAATAATAATATTGTTCATTCACATATTGATACAGAAAAGACAGAAGAATACTTTCGATATAATAATAAATATTTACATAAACGCATATTTGAATACATAAAAACATACTGATACATACATATACTTCACATATTGGTAATAACATGGGAGGAGTTCGAACATTAAAATAATATAAGTTGCTTGAAATTATAACAGTTATCGAATAAAATCAGAATAAATTTAAAAACTTTGTTTCAAATATTTTTTTTTGTCAACAAAATTAGAAATCGTTTGTCTTGGCTGACTGAATATAAATTGTCTCAATGACTTTTTGAAATGTCAATGTTTTTTATTGTAATAGGAAGAGTGTTGAATAATTTTGTAATGTGGTATCAAATGACAACTGTCATACGACACATTATATTCAAATGAAAATTTGAGATTCCACGGTGCACAATTTTTACAACGTTGCCAAGTCTAGTTTTGATGAACATGACGTCACGAAACCTTTTTTCTGCTGATTATAGAGAAACTAGAGGTCAGAAAAAATAAATAAAAATTCCAGAGTGATATTAGCGTATACACTTTCTAATTACACTGTTCTCTCATATGTCGTGGAAAGGTCCATTGTAAACACATTGAAAATATGTGAAATACAATGGTTCCTTCAAATAAACAATTGGCAAAATGTCAGCTCCGAAAAAAACGAATTCTCAAATCTCAATGTACACATTCTCCTGATTTACCATCTAACGTTTAATGTTTGTTGTCGACCTTCGGAAATATCAATCACAAGAAAGCTGTTGAGACCTTCAAAATGCATGTTTCTGAATCACCAACTCAAAAGAATAACTACTCTCAGAACTGGTATCTAGTATTAATTGCTATTTTTTTATCGAAATATTGTTGTAATAATAATAATAATATAACTTTATTCAAGAAAAAAACAAGACTGTCTTACAAGAACACTATATGAAGTGAATAAAGTAGCTTGGCGATAAGTGTTATTACACTTGTTCCGCAAAAATACAATTGAATAATGCACAATGGAGTCATATGCAATAAAATAAGTTATAAATATAAGAATTCAATAAAATTAAAAACACTATAGATTATGATTACTTATATTTCGGACGTCCATCATCTTAATGGTTGAAAGATTTCTATCTCTTTCAAATTTTTTCACAACGTTTCAATTGCTTGAATCCGCAATCGCCTTCTGGTGAGTAGTGACAAAATCAGATGCTACGCGACCTTTTATAGGTCTATAATTAAAGTGTAATTACGCGCGGTCTTGTGGCGCGCGTAGTTTCGCGCTTTTTCTTCCTCTAAAACGGTCCATGAGCGGTTTTCATACGTTTTTATTTTCCACGCTTGGTTGACTGAAGGCACCATTGGCTTCTATGTAGGTGGTTTCCATAAATTTCCGTTTGAACCAATGTACCTCTCTATGAAGAACACTAGCTTCGTCCCAGAGAATTCGGTGGTGTTTTGTCCAGACGTGGTCAGCAATTCCCGATTTTGATGTTTCCCCTCGTTGGCCACTTTTTGTGTTCGGCTATTCTTACTGATAATGGCCTCTTGGTCTCTCCGATATGGGAATCTCCACATTCACATGGGACTTTGTAAATACAGTTTTTACTGGATTCTGTTGTGTTCTCTGGTTTCGTCTTGGTGAGGAAGCTTCGTAAGATACTGCCGGATTGAAAGCAACTCTTGATGTTGTTTTCATTTCCGATCCTTCTGATCTTCTCGGAGATACCCCTGATATAGGGAAGAATGAGAACGGGGTTTTGTGGTCTTTCTTCGGTTGTCTTGGTCTTTTCGAGTTGTTTCCGAACTTCTCCTATGAGCTTCTCGGAGTATCCGTTTCGGCGAAGGTCCTTTTTGATGCGGTTAATTTCCGCCTCCAATGACTCCTGGTTGTTGCAAATAGACATTGCTCTCTCCACCAACATTCTTATGATTCCCCTCTTTGTGGAGTTTGGGATTAGAGCCGTAGTTGAGGTACTGTCCTGTGTGTGTCTTCTTCCTGTAAACAGAGGTGAGGATTCCAGTGTCTGTTCTTTCAGCTTTCACATCGAGAAACGATAGGGTACTGTTAGTTTCCTTTTCCATTGTGAATTTGATTGAATCCCTCATGTTATTCATTCTGGCGAGGAATTCCCCAAGGTGTTCATCTCCATGGTTCCAAATGATAAATGTGTTGTCTACGTATCTTAGCCATAGTTTTGGTTTGTATTTTGCCTCTCTGATAGCCAATTCCCCGAACTACTCCATGTATATGTTGGTGAAAAATTTGAAAGAGATAGAAATCTTTCAACCATTAAGATGATGGACGTCCGAAATATGAGTAATCAAGTTACTACATCGTCTAGAACATTCAAACAAACACTATAGATTATATGTATAAATAAGAACAAGGCATTTTAAATTAAAATTAGGCCTAAATACAGTAAAAACTATTGGAGTCAAACGGATGCCATAATGTTATAAACTCCAAATAATATGAATGAACTACAGCAGGTATTATCATAAAATAAAATGTTATAAAAAATAATATTTATTTACTATTTTAGGACACATCATACTACAAATATATTGGAATGGTAATCGGCACCACAAAATCAACAAAGTCCCCAGTTGTGTCATTCAGAATTCGTTCATTTCGTCTCTTTGCTCCAGGGACTGATAAGAATAATTATCATCATTCAGTGTATAATATCTCTCCTTCCGAGCTGAGCAGGAGGACAAAGAGGATTCATCATCTAAACCCCAATTCCTAAATTGCGCGAATTTCCCACCAGGCGAGAAACAAAGGAAACCCACTTTGTAGATACTCGCAGCTACAAGCCACCTGTCATTTATTTATTAAAGATGGCAAATAAATTCCCAATAATAATTCGGAAAATCCCCTGAATTGATGTTGCTCATTTACATTTTATTAAATAGGATCGAAATTGAACACACGTTCGAATAAACATAGCGGAGAGGCTTAAGTGGTTTTTGGGGTAATTAATGATTCACCTAAGGGACTGGGCTTCTGAATTGTGGAACGAAATTAGTGAAAAAGAAGGATTTCAATGCGCAAAACAGATTACTATATCGGAAATTTCATGACTATGCAAATTCGAATACTTGGTATATTTAAATTACAGCTTTAGGAAGATCTCGTTCTGAAAGCAAGGAATTCAAGAGATGGTAAAATATACAGTGTGTCCATAAAGTAACCCCCCCCTGTTAACTTTTGAACGGATTGGAATTTTCGCATAAAATTTTTTTTTGGAGGAATGGCAGTTCATAAGCTACTTTCTGACGACAAAAAAGAATGTCTATCTTTCAAAATGGCGGCCCGACGCCATTTTGAAAGATTTTTTTAAATGGCATGGGAGGTTGAGTGATACCTCATTCGAAACGTCTTGCAATTCTCTATACGTTTCCAAAATTTCAAATAAAAATATAGATCCAGAACAAAATGGCGGTACATAATGTTAGAGCTCTGCCATATGAGGATCTTTTCGATTGCTATTAATGAGCTCTAGTAAAATCATCAAATCTTTTTTCGTATCATTAAATGGAAGTTTTCTTGCTAAAAATGATAAAAGAGTGCCATCTTCGAATGAAATTTAGTGAGAATGCAAGTGATTGTTTTATTGAATTTCAGCAAAATTAAGAAAACCATCCAGAATAAAGAACAATGTTTATTTAACATAAACATCTGAAAAATTGACAAAGAAAATCAAACTAATTGTTCGAAATGTTCGCCATTGACTTCCTGGCACATGAAGAGACGATTCTGAAATTCGTTTCTTATATTTCCAAACATTTCTGGTGTAAGATTCCTGCATACGTCTCTTATGCGTTCCTCCAATTCATTTATCGTTCCTGGAGCGGTTCTGTACACTTGGGATATCCCCACAAGAAGAAATCCAAAGGGATCAAATCAGGAGAGCGAGCTGGCCATTCAATAGGACCCCTCCTACCGATCCATCTTTTCGGAAAATTTTCATTTAAAAAGTTGGTTACTGGCCTGAAATAATGAGGAGGTGCTCCGTCTTGTTGAAGATGAATATTTTCTATTTTATTTCCAGCTACCTGAACTATTTCCGGAAAGATGTTTTCTTGTAGCATCCACAAATATCGAACTTCGTTCAAATTTTCTCTCAAGAAATATGGACCTATGATACGGTTGCTCAGTATGCCAGCCCAAACATTAACTATTTGGATGTACTGAGTATGTGTTTCCCTGAACTCATGACGATTTTCAGTGCTCCAATAGCGGTGATTATGTCTATTCACATGTCCATCAGATCACAGAACTGAATTCTACGATCAGATCGTCTTCAGAAAGTTCGTGAACCAGTTTCATTTTATAGGGATGTAATTTATTTATTTTTATTATTTTATGTACTGTCGAACGTGGCATATCATTTTCATCCGCTAATTCAGTTGTGGATTGTTGAGGGTTTTCTTGAAGATCCACCAAGATATTAATCTGCTTGTTTGGAGAGACAGGTGGTCGTCCACTTTTCTTCATATATTACTCAGATTCCCAGTTTGTTCAAATTTCCTGATAAGTTCTCTTAAATATTTTCTGTCAATGGGATTGCCTGGATACATCCCATTGAATAATCGCACAGCTGCATGAGCATTCGCTTGAGACTGGTAGTAAACTTTAACAGCAAAAACTTTTTCCTCTACTGTACGCATCGCTCTCCTCAATATTAAAAACTGGTGAAGTGCAAGATTGAGTTAACAACTATGAGTTGTGATAAGGAAATTTCTTATTTATACATTTACACAGGTAACATATTATAATGACTAATTGATGGATTGTTCTAATTTGAGGAATTACTTTTAATTAAGGGATGTTATTATAACTGATTGCCCCGATTACCTGGGTCGATATTAATATTATTCATTTTGCTTGATTATCTGTTTGTTGATAATAAATCAATTACAGAATACTTTTGTAAAAGGGTAACTAGAAGATTAGATGATTTTTCCAGAACTAAAGTATCCGAAGGATCCTCATAGCAGAGCTCTAACATTATGTACCGCTATTTTGTTTTGGACGAATGTTTTTGTTTAAAATTTTGTTGTTGTGTAGATAATTGAAATGCAATTCAAACGATGTATCGCTCGACACCCATAGCCTTTAAAAAAAAATAAAAGACCGACGTCATTTGAAAAAAATAAATTTTTTGTTGTCAAAAAGAAGCTCATGAACTACCATTAAACCAAAAAAAAATCCAAAACAGAATTCCAATCCGTTCAAAAGTTAACATGGGTGGGTTTACTCTAAGAGAGTTCTTACATTATGTACCGCCATTTTGTTATGGAAGTATATTTTTGTTTGAAATTTTTGGGTGTATAGAGCATTATAAGACGTTTCGTATGAGGTATCACTTGACCCCCCATGCCATTTGAAAAAAAAATTCAAAATGGCGTCGGGCCGCCATTTTGAAAGATAGACAATTTTTTTTGTCGTCAGAAAGTAGCTTATGAACTGCCATTCTTTCAAAAAAAAATTTCATGCGAAAATTCCAATTCGTTCAAAAGTTAACAGGGGGGGGTTACTTTATAGACACACTCTGTAGGTGCATCAAGCTGTTGATCCGCATCCGGAACTTTGGTAATTTCATGTTATGGGTATTTTGTGTTAATTTTGTGCCAATTTGTGTCGTATGTTATGAATTGTGGCCCATGTAGTTTTCGAGATAAAGTTCTTCATATGAGTCATCCACTTGACGCTGTGACTCATATAAGGAAATAAAAAAAATGTTTCGCCAATATGTGCTTATTCTGTGCCAATTTGTGCCATGTGTTCAATCAAACATACAAAGGCCGGAAATAATAATTCAAATGGACCAAACCCAGAGTTGAAATATTCTCTCAGGTCATAAAACTATCGACCACTTGTGAAGAAATACCCAGTCCAGTGACTTATCATTTTGATGTTATTCTAGCAAATATTTTCAGTAATAAATGTGTTAGGAAAAATCATTTTAAAACAAACCAGCGAACATATTCGATTACTTTACCATGAATGTTTTGCAAGATTATTTATCACAGAGAACGCAGAGAGTCAAAATAGGTAATGTTTTGAGTAACCCCCAGAAAATTACATGTGGTGTACCACAGGGGACAGTACTGGCCCCAATCCTGTTTCTTGTCTATATCAACAATCTGTGTCGAATAAAGAACTCATCGGGTCACCTGATCTCATATGCAGACGATACCGCCCTGATATACACTGGAGATTCCTGGTCAACAGTATATACAACAGCAGAAAATGATATGAAGGATATAAAACTATGGCTAGATGCCAACCTATTGAGTCTGAATGTAACAAAAACCAAATTTATCACCTTTACCTTGTTGACTAGTGAACAACCCACAAAGGAATACTTGAAGATACATATAAAAAATTGCATCCTAAATGAAACATGTTCCTGTTCCATAATCCAAAAAACAAACAAAATTAAATACCTAGGTGTAATCATTGACCAACACTTCAGGTGGAATGAACATTGTATATATCTGTCAAAAAAATTGAGACTACTAACCCATAAATTTTATACACTGAGAGATATACTATCAAGAAAAAATTTATTTATGATTTATTATTCGCCGGTAGAATCCATTCTACGGTATTGCATAACCGCATGGGGAGGATTATTCTACACAAACTTAATTTGCCTTCAAACTTTACAGAATTCCATAATAAAAATAATGCTGAATAAAACAAAAACATTTTCTACAACCAGACTCTTTGAAGAATCCAAACTATTAAATATAAGAAGCCTTTATTCTTATGGATGCTTAATATGGATTTACAATAATAAGCAACTCCACCATTCAGACACTATTAGAAAATCAACTAGAGCGGCTGAAAACTCAATCATCAATCCACCATTTTTCAGAAACACTCACACACAAAGATTCGTCACTTATTTTGCCCCAAAACTTTTTAACGCCCTACCCAAAGATTATAAAAAAATTAAAATATACAAAAATTCTGTAAAAACATTTATTGTGGAAAACCAAGCACTCATTGAAGAAATTATTTGAAATGAAAGAAAACAGTTCACATTTCCTTTGACAACATTATCCAAAACATATATGTGATATACCGAAACACTAAAAATGTATTACTCTCTCTGTAAGAATAGATAAATTATAAAAAAAATGTATAAACTTCGATTCCATTATGAAGTTGGATGCAAAACACAATACAAGCACCATGGTGCTTAGGTAAAACATCCAACCTCTACTCTAAGATAAGTCTATATCAGATGTTCAAAATTTATAGTCGAATAATATGTCTACTTATAGTTTCCACTGACTGTGATTGAATCAACAAAAGTTTTTCTTCGACGTGAATCCATTATAATTCATAATCAGCTAGTTTTACAACTCTATAATGTTCACTACTTATATTGAATATCTGTAAATATTGAAATGGAATAAATTGAAATTGAAATTGACTTTGAAGTATTTAAGGATGAACGATTATTTCCAAATGAGGTATTTCTGCACAATAGAGATTCTCTTTTGAATGTTTGCATACATAAAATAATAAAAAAAACTTGTTTTTAATTTATTCATCCGATTCGAATTAATTATGGATATCCATCAAGATACCTACTTGCATAGTGTTTACATGTTTACAGATTTGTTTATCCTCAATCACGCTTCAAAAATAAATCTATTTTGTTTGGAAGTGGTTGACAATGTTTCACTTTGAGTAAGGTTATTTTGGACTTTAATTTTCTAAAAAATGACAAAGAAAAATTCAATTCTCCGTAATTTTTATTCACGACGTTTCAACTGTTACAATCCACAGTCGTTATCAAGTGTATAAATGTGACAGTCTCAAGGATACTTCTTATATATGATATGCCTAATTTTTGTGTCATTAGCCAAGGGGTAATTTGTCGGTGTTCAGGTAAGCTTTTTGATTACAGTGCCGGGCCCCTCCGGTACAGCATTCTTAATTATTATCGCAATTTCAATTGATCCATGCCACTAATTAAGGGTTTTCACACATTACGGATTTCTATGCTAGCTTGACTGAAGACTTTGTTGATCATAATATATGTACTTTCTTTAAACTTCCTTCTATACCAGCCCTAATAAACACCCTAATAAACATGAATTAACGCCAGTTGACCACACCCATGCTACTCGGTACAGGAATAAGTCAGTGTGTGTACCAAAACCAGAAAAAAATGTTTTACGGAGATCCTGTGTTTACTTGGGACCAAAACTTCATAATGCAAGACCACCAGAATTAAAGAAAATCAACTCTGTTTCACTCTTCCAGAGACATGAGGAATTGGATGACACAAATAGAAAGGCTAAGAATTCATTATCTTGTTGATCCGGCCGTAGGGCTACATTTCTACTGAGGAATTGCAGTTTTCTAGATACAATGTTACATGTGGAAATGTGTGTGTATATTTATGTATCCATGTACAAACGTTTGTAAATATTTGTGAAGTTTAATATTTCCCCTATAATTATTTTTCCTATTTCTATTATTTCCAGTACTATCGATTTCAGAATAAGCGCTTCCTCCATAACGGGGAATACAAATTCAATTATTTTCAATGATTTTTGTTCCCAATTTACGTGCTCAAAGCTGAACATAATTACTCTTTTAATGAGAGGGAAGGCTTTGAGATAATTTGGACAAACTATAATAGACAAATATCGAAGCTGCAAAATTAATTACGATTGCGAATCCGAAATATTTATCTTGATTGATGTTGCAAATAGCGTCCTCCCAACTATTTTGCCATCCATTCAATTAAAACAAAGTACAAATAACATCCTGTTACGTTCATTGAAATTACGCAAAATTTGTTACCACAGAGTAGAAAATGTGTCGAACGAAATTGGAAAACGGTCGAGCTTGGTACATCCCGTTAATAATCTGAACAACCAATTTTGCAATATCTGCCATGTTATGAGAAAATTCAGACATTATACACATGACAGAATATTTTTCATAACATGAATTAGCTCAAGAGGTCTCTATTGTGCAATAACTTGTTATTAATCTTCCATTAAGTTTGCAGTATTGCAATTTAGTCAGCTTCAGAGTTAAATGGTTTTGATAAAATTATGATTTTTTTAACAAACTATCAACTACTATTGATGATAATTCATAATTACGAAAGCAGGGTGTGAAAACTAAAGGTCTTAGGGCCAGTTCTATAGGTTCCAGTTGAGATCCAGATTCATTAACCAAAGGTTAGAATGTGAACCTTCCAAAGCAATTTGAAGATTGTTATTCAATATTTAAACTATTGGTTAGTTACCTGGAGTTTAACTGATACATGTGAAACTGGACCTTTTCAATATGATTCGAACCACCTCAATGATATGTAATGTAGAATTGAAGTATCTTACTAGCATAAGACACTATAGGGTGTGCATAAGGGAATTTTTATCAGATTAATATTTAAAGTTGCTATAGTATATCCTGATTTATCTAGATGATGATTTGAATTTTTAATAGTTGGGTTACTGCGCTATGAGAGGGCTCAAGAAGTGGAAAAAGATCAAATCTACTATAAACTACAAGAAGTGAATGAACAAAGAATTATTAAATATTGTAATACAAGTAGTATTGAGTTTCAATCTGATTTATTTCCACTCAGGAAATATAACGACCAATTCATATCAACAAAATAGTTTTTATCGCAATACTTTACCCAAAATCAGACTGACTGTGTCGAACTGTTACTCTATATGCCTTCTTTGGATACCGCTCTCTATTTATATCCACAAAGATTTCGACAGACGTGAGTGGTGACAACATCAAAACGTCATGACGGGTCCGGCTCGTTGTAATAATATATGATGAAAATCAAAAACAACCACAATCAATCAATCAGTCAAATCAATCAGAATTACTTTATTGTCTGACACTGATAATTCCTATTGACAAAATTGAATGAAAAGAGAAAAATAAACATGAATAACAATATAGAGGCCATTTCTCTACCCAGCTTTTTTGAATGATCCTTAAACTCTAACTTTCTGTCATTTGGGACACCCTGTAGTCCCAAATTCGAGCCTCATCATTGGGATCTCGGAAACCAGAAGAGATACGAGGTCGGTTAAATTGAGTCAAAGTTGCGCAATTTGGTGCTCATTGAAACGCCGCTTTCATATTTGAAAAATTCCGAATACTTCCGAAGATTTTTGGAAAAAACGATTATTCGCGATTTCATTTTTATTTTTTTGTGACTCCATTTGAATAGAATAGATATAACAAAACAAATTTCACAAGCGCATTGCTACTTTTTCTGTTCTACAAGATGGGGTTATCTGATTTTCAAACAGACGTTTCGTATTTGAGCTGCCATCATCAACTTTGTTTTTTAAATACGGCCCTGGATTTTTTATTATGGATTTTAAAATTTTCTAATGTCCCAAAACAAATGATTTATCGCACTTATTCAAAAAGTATATATTAATAGCATTTTCCATAAGAACTCATGTGTTAGAGAGAGACAGAGAATATATTTTTGGTAAGATCTTAGCAGGACATCGTTAAAATAATTTTTTCGAAAAAGAACGATACATCATTGTATTAAGGATCTCAGAAGCTCCTAAAAATTGAAATAAAACGATGTGTAATGTTCAACAATAGGCATGATGTATTAATTATTCCAAAAAAAAGTCAAACAAAAACTATAAAATTGAATACCCAATGAAAGTTAAAGCAAATATTCAAATTGTAATCCACCTGCTTGAATGCATTTTAGTGTCAGTCTGTGAAGTTTATGGATGGCACGCTGAATGGTCCTTGCAGGGATAGCCCTGATCTCCCTTATTAGGTCTTGTCGTAATACTTCAAGATTTTGTGGCGTGTTTCGATAAAGACGGTTTTTGAGAAATCTTCAAAGAAAGTAGTCTAGAGGGTTTAGGTCGGGGCTTCTAGCTGGCCAACGTATGGTACCTTGGTTTCCAATCCATTTATTAGGGAATAATTCATAAATTTTTAACACATCTCCCATTATGAGGTGGTGCACCGTCTTGTTGCCACCATAGTTTACGTAATATGCCCAAATGTTCTTCCATTAAGGAATCCAATATATTGTTCCTTATTAATTCTGCATATCTATCGGAATTTAATTTTCCTTGAATAAAAAATGGGCCGATAATTTTATTGTGCCACATACCGACCCATACGTTAAATGATTGTCGTCCCTGAGGTCTTACTTCTTGATTCTGCCTTGGGTTTTCTATTGACCAATAGTGTTCGTTATGTCTGTTAAATAGTCCATCTGTTGTAAAACTGCATTCATCTGTCCATATAGTATTATTTAGGAAGTCATCATTTTCATTAATTTTATTTTGCAACCAGTTACAAAATTCTAATCGTCTCTCAGCATCGCCAGGTCTTAGTGTTTGACTAATATGGATTTTGTAAGGTTTATATCCACGCTTATTTAAAGTTCTCCAAACTATCATTCGCGGTAATCCTACTTCTTCTGAGAAAACTCTAACTGAAGATCGAGGATTATTATTGGCCTTAAAAAATAATTTAAAATTATTCATTTTACTTTCTACTTTGTAACAGTTTTCAAACTTACAGTGTTCAAGATAATTTGTTCCTTTTCTGGATCGATTCATGTTCCATATTCAACCCTTGGCTTAACAAAACTTCCGTACTGAGTTAAATTTTATTATCAAAATTAGCAAAATAACTATAATGCGGCTGCCGTCTTTCTGGATATTCCAATAAATAGCGCTCACAAGTCCTTTTTGAATTTCGATTCGAAATATAATAAATCCTTATCATGTCTCGTTTTTCTTCGTTAGAAAAAGTAGTTTTCGTTTAATAAGCGTTAACGATTAGTGAACGAACAGTGAACTGTCAAAATATTGGATAATTTGAACATTAACAAATGAACTAAGGTAGCTTTTATGCACGATGCACAGCCACTTTGATAAAATGCAATTATTTTTGTAAATATAGCCTAGGGCCTAGAGTTTGAGGAATGACACTTAAATTATATTATTTATTAACCACCCACTTTTATGTTAGTCTTTGAGTTTTATGCAATGCGTTATTGCAAAAAAAGTTTGTTTTAACTTTATTAAAAATCTAATTTTTGTCTCTCTCTAACTCATGAGTTCTTATAAAAAATGCTAATAATATAAACTTTTAGAATAAGTGCGATACATCATTTGTTTTGGGACATTAGAAGCTTTTAAAATCCATAATAAAAATTCCAGGGCCGTATTTAAAAAAACAAAGTTGATGATGGCAGCTCAAATAAGAAACGTCTGTTTGAAAATCTGATAACACCATCTTGTAGAACAGAAAAAGTAGCAATGAGAATGTGGAATTTGTTTTGTTATATCTATTCAAATAGAGTCACAAAAAAATAAAAATGAAATCGCGAATAATCGAGACACTCTTTGCGTACGACCTGATAAGTACGACCCAAACCATTTCAGAACTACATCTCTAATTTTTCTAATTTTTTATTCAACAGGATTTCATGATTGACTATACGCTATGGTTAGATTACAAAAAAAATTGCTGCCGCAACATCTCCATCATTCGGATTGGTGGCTAGAATTAGCATCAGTTGTTCCTTTTGATCTTTGGAATCTGAATCGAATAGAATGGATAACGTTGTGCTTTCCTGAAAAAGTCATCATTCTGGTTCTTACAAGCTTCTCGATTAATTTAGAAAGGAAAGTTAGTAATGAAATTGGTCTAAAATTGGCTGGATTTTCAATATCCCTACAGTTTTTTAGGCATGCTGGGAATATTCCTGCTGAAAATGGCTTTGACCAGAATCATAGGAGCCAGTCAGGTAGGTGAGAAAACAGTTTGGTAGGTAGGTCCTCGTTTCTAGACGCATTCTTTTACTGCAATTCATGAAAAGTTTGCTTCATTTCTCCAATGTCTGTTGGCATGAAGAAAAGATATTCAGCATCAGACGTTTTCTCCAGATAACCCATGGCGTTCATAGTGGGGTGGAAAACTTTGGAGATATTTTCTGCTATTGATCAATAGTATTCATTAATATCGCAACAATCAAGATATGCTTACATAGGAATAGGAAATTTTTGAACCATCAGCTCACTGATAATTATTAAATGGTTCGTTAGTTCAATAATAGTGATATAATTATAATAATTACAAATTTTTTTATAAACGGGTGAGAGTATCGAACGGTATGTTGTACTTCATGTAACTTGATTGGTCTGATGAAACTCTCTGTTTGGTTCGTTGTTCTGAAATTTGATGAGTCGGAAGGTGAGTCACGCACAACTGTAGACTCCCTCATAACGATAAACAAGGTCTCTAGTGTTTCATAGGACGACGAACAGTCCATTCGGACTAAAATAACCAAGCAGCGTAGAGCATGAAATATAGAAAATTAGGTATCAGTGAGAGCTCAGAATGAGTGGAGTTCTAACTGAGTAACAATAATAACACGTTTTCAGTACTGATAACTCGATCAACAATTCAAAGTAATGAAGACAAGTTAACTATTGAAAAACTTGGCAGTCAGAAAAACTCTCTGGTAGTTTGAATGGGATGTAATATGAATAAAAAAATTTAAAGGTACTTTCAGAATAATTATTTCACAAAAATGCTCTATTGACTTTCAGACAACGAACTAAGCTTGCAGCGTCTCTAGAAATGGTTACTGAAACTGAAAATTGGCAACGTACCAGCTGCAAAGGAAATGATGACCGGCACCAGTAATTCCAGAGTAAAAATCTGCGTCTTCTCAAGAACTTTAACTGATAAGTTGTCAATGCCACAACAACTATTATTTTTCATTTGTTGAATTGGTGTCATACGCCCTTCTTCATTCGTATCACTCAAAACAAAATTATCTTTCATATCAATTTTGCTCAGATAAGTGAGAACATCAGGGGCAGCTGGAATATTTTCAGATAATTTTTCTGTCACTGAACAGTTACAGCCGATTTCACCAACTGATTCCTAAAGTTAGGAAATACCTAAATCGGATTTAGGAATAACCAAGTGCAATTTGCGTATCACCACTCGTTAGGTAATGCTTGAGAGAGATAGGAAATACCTACGTCAGGTATTTCCTATCACTTTAAAGTATTACTCAATGCTTGGTGAAACGCAAATTGTAATTGGGCATTCCCAAATTCGATTTAGGTATTTCCTAACTTTAGGAATTAGTTGGTGAAATCGGCCCTTATAATCCTTTAGTAGATTGGATCTAAATTTTCGAAATTGTTTTTCTCATGATCTCCTCTGAATTAATTTACAAGTTTCTTCGTTATTATTTTCACTGAAAAATTCACTTTCAACAGCTTTTACAGTTCTTCTGAATATACTTCTGTATTATTCATTATTTTCGGCCTTTTCATAAAATTTCATATCTGTGATTGATCTAGGAGTAGAGAATGTTGATAGGAGAATATGTGTCTCATATAAAGTATTTGAGAATTATTATAGACAACACTCTGAGTGAACAGTCATGCTAAATATGTGATAAATGAAATTCTGATTATTTTTTCACAGTATAGCAAATAATCTGACCAATAACTCCAGAATATTAACATATAACTGTATAATTAAGCCTCACTTCGAGTATTATCCAACTTTAATGCATAAACTAAAACATAGTTTACCAAATTCAAAAACTTCAAAATCAGGGTGTGAGAATCATTTTGAGATGCAGTAGTTATACTTTTATTGATCAAATGTTAAATGTGCTGCAGAGGCTATAAATTTCAAATCGTTGGTTTTTTTAAAAATGGTTTTTATACTCAAAATAAAAAAAACGGCTCCAACCAACATTCTTTAACGAATTCATTGTTCTCAATAATCAAATACATGAACACCAGAGAAGATCAGATGCGAATTCTCATATAAATAGAACTCACAGTGGTGGTGGAATGGAAAATTTATTCTTCAAGTGACTACGATTATTTCACTTATGCTAAAAATAGCGTGTTATGATTGGTTGAAATTTTTGTGTTGATAAATGAAAACATCATGTTTTCGATTTTGTAGTTCGGCTCTTGATTGGCTACTGGATATGTATATGATGTGTTTTCGATTTTGTAGTTCGATTCCTGATTGTTTATTATCAAAACACAAACTTGCCACTAGCAAGCTGCTATAATGACAAAACACCAAACTTTGACCAAAACTAAATAAGCACTCACTATTAATTCATATCAACTTCACAATTTTCGACAAATTTTGCATACTCGTTGATTAATCAAATCACTAAATCAAAATGATATCAAAACATAACCTCAGCAGTAGACTAGACATGCAATGACGAAACTACGAATGACGCGCTCTGTCATTGGTAACTGAAATAGATATCAAGTAAATGTTTTGTTAGTTGCATAATTTCAGAACTAAATGCGGGATTAATGATCCTAGTTAAATTGAATAGTAAATAAATTTCGATTTTATTCATGAAATAATCTTAACAAATACAACTCGTGTTATCGGCGATTATCGTTAATTCCTTCTCGGTTTCGAATCAAATTATGTTGCTTTAGGCAACCACACTCGCGCAAGCGCTCGTGTGGTTGCCAAGCAACATAATTTGATTCTCAAATTCAAAGGAATTGCTATTTCAATAATCACCGATACACTTGTGGTATTACCTACGAGAATTTAACAATTTACCGAATGTCATTTCAGAGGAAAATACTGTGAAAGGGTTTAAAAGTGAATTGTTAGTTGGTTGTAATAAATATTAACATAATTATATCAACGTAAAAAATAACTTGTGACATCTGTGTGTGTGTGTGTGCATATTTCAATATCTTTAATGTCCTCATTCCTTTTTCTTTTTTTTACTATGTACCTTCATATTGAAACTACTGTTATTCCTACTCACATTTGAATTTTATCAATATCTGTGGAACTATCATTTATTATTTCTATTATATGGTTAGGATATATCCTGCAATAAATATCACTACTACATATAATAACATGTCTGCCACGAAATATCTACTCCGAATTAAAAATCCCAGTGTACAGTTACTTTTATATTTTTCCAAACCTCATTACTGGCATATGCCGCACCAACAAACACTACATTCGAGAATATCAGTCCATATGCGGCATGCCATAATTCATTACACAAGTTGTTGTACATTTACACCCAATTACATGAAACTGAAGTTATTGCTATGGGACTTATGCAAGTTTTGTGAAAACACATGGCAGTGAATTAACTCCAAGGCGGTTTGGAAGATGTCCAGCGTTATCAGGCAGTAAATAGCAGGATTGTGCATAAACGTATGTTTCCTACTATGGAGAGGAATTTGCTACGAAATAGGACCAGTTACAATCTGCGCTTTTCACTGATATAAGGGGCCTCGAAATACGACTTCAGGGAGAATACGTTTTGTGCGCATCAGATGGAAAGTAACCTTTTGGAAGTTCGGCATGAATTCTCTTTGTGGTAATCAATTCAAATACATCCAAGTAGAAAACTGAACGAGTCAGATTCGTAAGATTAATACTGCAAGTTTCGTGTGTTCAGATGCTAACCAAATTACAGTTTGACGATTGAGACATTCGAATCAAAGTGAAGAATCGATCTCCACTCATATCTAATATTTGGAAAAAAGCCAAGAAACTTATCTTTTATATCATACGGTATATTCTTTTTCGACGAGTTAAAGCCAGAAAACTGCAGTTCATAATGAATATGATATTAATTTCACAAGTTCATACTATTCGCGATCACCACGGAGTGGGCGACATCTACATTTTGAAATTTGTACGTAAAACTCGGGGAAAACAAACATTCTGCCATAAGATCTAGTGTTAATAAATTGTTGATTATTTCTTTGTTGTTCTATATTTGGTTTGATTTTTCTGATTTAATGCAAAAAGCATAGCTTTGATATGACTAGTAAGTTAAAACAATTTTGTTCAGTGCCGCAGTGCAAGAGATATTCATCTGCAAATGTGTCCATGCTCTTTTTTTTTCCAGAAACCAGAAATTATTGAAAAACATGGGGAATTAGACTGGAAATCGGGAAACCAATTGGTAAATAAATGTGAACACTCAATATTGGAATATTTCACAACTAGTAAGAGAATTTTTGTTTGTAATTGGTGTGTTACTCCACAATACTATTGAAAAAAAACACTAGTTTATGTTATTTACAATGGTAAATTGGTAACAAATAGTAAACTATAACACTTTTCCGTATATTCAAGAGAACCGCTCTCTTTGCTCGACTCATTAATACTGCCCGGGTTCATTCTCTTATATCCATTGAGTCATCTAGTGTTGTAACTAACAGTTTCCATAATTTGCGTGAATCTAATTATCTTCTACGCTCAAGAGGCAAGACATTAAAACGATTGATTAAAAAGGATCAATCCATATCAAAAAATTCCAGAAACTAGTTCATTAAGGAAACCAAATAAATTTTGTAGACAAAGTCCAAAAACTCCTTGCTCAACATTCTCTACCTCACAAAATAAAACATGGTTATTGCCTCCACTTTGAGTACTCTTTCCGCTTAACTACTGAAATATCAGCCAAATAAATCTTGACCACAGGCATTTCTAAAGAAGCACTCGAAAGTTGATAGTTAGGAGTAAAAATTCAATCATAGAATTCACGTCAACAACTGTCAACTCATAGATAAATGACGTTTGCTTTGTTTTCCCGGAGTTTTGGTGCGCCACCTGGTGCCAATGGTGACCGCGAATAGAGCCATCTGCGTATACAGTTAGTTCATCTGCACTGTTCCTTAAAAACTTTATAATATTTAAGAACTATGAACTCTAGTTGTCAGGAAATTAGGAATCATACTTCACAGAATTTAAGATTTTCAACTCATATCTCAATTGTTCATCTCTACCTTCCTACATCCGGATGCTTCACTCTGTTCAACTCTGGTTATTAAAATCATTTCTCGTAATTCCAAAAAGAAAATTCAGAATTGATAACGGAACAAGAAACAAGACCATCCAAAGATTTTAGGGACATTCATCAAGTTTAATAGTGAAATTTTCAATCCTGTATGATATTAACTAATACGGAATAATATTAATGAGGCGAGATAATTCACTAATATGTCAACAAAATAAACAAAGATGGCTTTAGTACATTTAAAATACGATAAGTGCCCTGAAAGTTGCAAAGATGAACTTTCTAGACAAGGGGGATGAGATCAAATTTATATTTAAAGAAAAAAATTAAGGATATATTGAATGTTGAGTGCAACATAGTTGAATTGTGACAAGAACAATAGTTTTACCAGAACAGTAAAATAACTAACTATGCGACTACATGTTGACTTCAATGGGTGAAACGAATGACTGACCAATTTTCTAGAGTCTGTCCAATTTCATAACTCGATCGATCTGTTTCACCCTCTCTGAGAATTACTTTTTGGTGGCCTATATGAAAATTTGGTCCTATTGCAGGGAAATGCAAATATAAATACTCCAAATTTATTTAAAAGTTGTTGGTTTTTTCTCTGTTATTCTGAAATGTCCCGTATAGATATATTCGTACATCTCTAAACACTCGAAAATAATAATACAACGGTTTATTTCAGAAGGATCTTTCGTAACTGTATTCCTAAGAATATTTTCAGACCATCCACGAATGATAATGGATTGGTAGGTCACCCGATAGTTAAACACAAGTGGTAGATAGTTTCATGACCTGATAGGATATTTCAACTTTGGGTTTGGTCTCATTTGAATTATTATTTCGGTCCTGAAACCGTCTCGGTACGTTTGGTTACATGTCATCTGTTTCTGTATCTGTTTTAATCATATGTAATGCCACAGTTCTCTGAGTTAAGTTATGAAACATGTTTCTTCATGGCTTCATACTCACAGAAAAGAACACTCTCAGCCCCTCATTGAAGTAGTTTTGGTTCTCATCTATTCACATTATATACAATTCATTCGTCGAACTCATTTGTTTATTCTGGTGATATATCACCATTCCATTTCTGCAAACTGAATAAAGGTCCTTTCATTCCACCATATATTCAACTGTATATTCAAATCTGTCATGTTTGAATTGAATACTTTCTGGTCTTCCTTGCTTTGCGCTCTGCTTCCAAAACCGCAGTAGAGTTATTCTCATCGAGTTACAAACCTTCTAGAGCCTTTTAGAAAAAATTAGCAGTTTTTAATTGATTTGTTCTGATTCTAAATAACAACATGAAACATTTTATATAATATTGTCAAAACACGTTTTCTGACAAGTCAATCAGTTGGTCAATTTACTCTCATTTATCGTTTCTTCACTATAGGAATGAAATTATCAAGTTTGACAGAGTGTCATCAACATCCGCTAATGAATCCAGTCAACGATGTTTTCCTAATTTGGTAAATCGGAAAGTAAGACTACTTTCCGTACGGTAAACCACTCAGACATATTTTCCCATGTTCATGGAATTTATTCACATATTATGAGGGTTCATGTTCCACAAATGTACTGGGTATTCGTTTGAATTATTTTTTAATAGTTAGGTTTATAATCTTTGGAATTGACTTTTCAATTTTTCGATTTCCTAGTTCTTCAGGACGACTATTTGAACTCAAACTCCTGTAATTCTCAATCATGTCATAAGAGTGGTTGGGCGAAATGATAACTTTTGAAGACGATTACGTGTATCGTTTTATAGTGGAAATGGCGGATTCCTTGAAAACTCCTTTCCACGGACAAAGTACACATTTCGAGAGCCTCGAAAACTAGCTTCATACTGGGTAATGAATCCAATACGGCCTCTCAGCTAGTCATTAACTTCAATTAATATATTTTCTTGCTGTTGTAATTGAAAACTGAACAAGAACCCACCCAAGGGGTGGAAATAAAACAACGGAATACCGTGCCACGCAGCCATGCCGTTCCCAAATAAATGAAACCTCTCCCCGATATATCAGATATCGTTCCTCCACCTTTTCGAGGAGTGTCTGTTATCGATTCTGAGCGGTCGATCGCTCTTAGACCAGTCAACAAGTGCTTTTTGGGCCAAACTTTTTCTCCGCTTCTGAAAAATACGAGGATATATTGAAAAATTCTTATCCTACTATAGAACCAAACAAAATTTCAATGTCAAAATATTTTATTACTCAACATATTCTCCTCTTGATTGGATACATTTATTACAGCGAACCTGCAACGTCTCTAGACCTTTCAAAAAAATATTTCTTCTTGCTCTGCAAACCAGACCTCCACAGCTTTTATTACTTCCTCGTTGGAAGAAAATTTACGACCTTTTAAACTTTTTTTCAGTTGAGGGAAGAGGTGATAGTCGGATGGAGCCAAATCTGGTGAATAAGGGGGTGTTCTAGTAATTCAAATCCTAAATCACGAATTTTTTGCATGGCAACATGAGATTTGTGTGCAGGGACGTTGTCCTGCAAAAACACCTTTGGATAGCTTTCCGCGTCTTTTCTCTTTAATTGTTTCCAGTAGAGTGGTCAGTAATGTCGAATGGTAATCTCCAGTTATTGTTCTACCCTTCTCCAAAAAATCAATCTTGATTACTCCATGGCAATCCCAAAAAACTGAAGCAAGAACTTTTCCAGCAGATTTTTGGACACGAAACTTCTTAGGTCTTGGAGAACCGGAGTGTCGCCATTCCATCGATTGTTGCTTTGTTTCTGGATCGTAGAAATGTACCCAAGTCTCATCCATAGTAACAATTCGGTTTATGGAGTCTACATCGTTTTCAAATCGAGCACAGATCGAACGCGATGCTACTACCCTTGCACGCTTTTGGTTAACATTCAAACATTTGGGGATATTCACGTGAACTATATGATGAACGCGTTCGTATGAAATATTCAGTGCTTCAGATATCCGTTTCAGCCCAATTCGACGGTCTGTTGAAATCATGTCATGAACTGCATCGATATTTTCAGGGACTGACACAGAAACTGGCCTTTCCCATCGGTCATCATCTTCAATGGAAAATTTACCTGTTTTGAAACTTGCAGTCCAATTTTTCACGGTCGCATACGAAGGACATTGATCACCAAGGATATTAAGCATATCTTCGTAAATCTGCTTACCTCTTAACCCTTTTAAATACAGGTACTTGATGATGGCTCGATACACAGTAAAAAGTGGTTGGAAAAATACATTCCAAAATGTAATATATACATACTCCTGCTAGTATTATAACTTGATTCCACAAGTAATTCAAAATTTCAATTTAAAATTTGGTAAATGTCTTCCATTTCTCTCGTGTTTTACAGTGAGCATGTAATTCAATGCTTAATTACATATAATTTCCGCTGGTTTACATGATAACTGTATATGAGTATAATAATTAGTAAAACGACGTATTGTTACAGCGGAATGACGCCAATTTACAGAATATTCCAGGTAATGTGTGAATTCCCTTTTGTTTAAATGTAATTTTTCGTGACGCTATCGCCATGCGCACCTACCGGCATCGTTGGGCATCTGGCGAAGATACGTTTTAAGACAAACAAGCCATATTTTTTATGTGTGTATGTGGGTGCCAAATTGTCATACGATTGTAAATCAGATGAGTAAATAGGTACTGAGGAAAAAATATCAAACATTAATTGTTCGTTCCATAATATTATGAATAACACCATTATATTTTCATAGGAAATCGAATCGAAACTTCCGTTGTAGCAAAACCAACTGAGTGATGATTTTGAGTATTTACTTGACATACAAATCTTGAGTGGATAGATGATAGATATCATCTCAATTCGATTCCACAACATGATATCGGAGAGAGGGCAATCTCATAAGGTCAGCTAAACTATTTAGTTAATTTCAAAGAGTTGAAGTACGTAAGATATTTTGTTAAATTATTGTTTGTGCTACCATATTTAAACGATTTGAGAGTTTCAGTTCTTTTTCTTCAATATATAACAATATGTTATGATGAATAAAGTATTTTAAATTCAATTTTATGTCTTTTTGCAGATCCCCCTCCCCCTCTGTACTATTATGGAATATTGGAATATTGTAGTTGAAGAAGAATATAACACTTCTCTGTACCCGTTACATTTGAGGAAAAGAAGATCTGAATCTGATGGCAAAATCACGATCTAATCTAATCTATGAAATATTTCGCTTCAACTGTAAAATAAAAGAGAAATGATAGATTTTTTTCAAGGTGTACTATGTTTCAATTCACTCATCGTTAAAAAAATGGATACTTTTTTTACTCTTTTTCTCTATTAAATTTACTACAATTATAATTTTTTATGGTTGACTTTAGATGTTCCTATATTCAGTCTTCCTCCGGATAATAAAAACGAAAGTAGTTTTCACACAATGTAAAGTTAGTTGACCCTACTTGGAAACAATGGACAAAAGACACCTAAACAGACATGTAACAATTTCCGTTAAATATTTAGTTAGGGAGAAAATCACATCAATTATAGGGAAATATGTGGAAAATCACATTTGTGGTATATAAAAATGTATGTTAATCCAAATTCAATTTACAACTGAATATACATTTTTCCCTACAAATACCTGAATAAATACCCAATAATACATACTAAAGCATGTATGTCAATTGGCACTACTTGAATATAATGGTAAAAACACTTGAACAAACATGCATGTATAAATCGCCATTAAATCTGGAATAATTGAGAAAATTACATAAGTATACAAGTGATAATACATGGAATATATTGGAAATTCACATTTAAAGTCAAGTGATGACTTTACATAGGTAATATTGCATGAGGTATGTAATTCTACATGTATATTCATGGCAACGCATTGCCCATATGGGATCATGTAATTTGATGGAAACAATATTTACAGTGTAGTCCAATTTTCCGACTTTCACAATTTCGGTGAACATTTTTTCTTCTAATATATTGCGTAACTCTGGTTTACTTTTTTGACGTCAAACTTCACACTGACACTTCTAATAAGTTATTGTTCGTTGCTATGGTAACGCAATATTTTTTTATGCAGAGAACTGGTCTAGGCTAACTAGATATCAATACATCCTCGTATGAACGAGGTGTAGATGATTTTCGAAAAAATTCAAGAGCCGCTTGCAAAAATTGCAAAAGCTATTAACTTGGCTGAAGAAGCGAAATAGGGTTTGGTTTTTTGCAAATATTTCAAAGACTATTTGACGGTATTTAAATTTGGAAAATGATCAACGAGAGGAGAAAATTTCCCATTCAAAAATATGTCTCCTGGATCTATTGGACCAATATATATAATTTTCCCAGAGGGTTGAAAGTACGGCCGAAAAGGGTCTCTGGCTTACGTAAGCCTTCAATAAATGAATAATATTCAACCCTTTAAGTCCGAAATTAATTTAAAAAATTGAAAGTGAAAAATTATGGGAATTTTTTATGGAAAGGTGTTTATTTCCATAAGCTTTAGTAGAAGTAAGACTCAAATTGAAAAATTTATGCAGGATTATTATGCAGGATGTGGATACTAATGCTAACTACTAGGAACTGAATCGTAAAGCCACCAGGATTACTTCTCAAAATTGCAACTTAACAAATGCCTCAAAATTTTTCTGTTTTTTTACAATGAACTGTAACTTTATTATTTTCTCATTTTGAGTAAAAAAACGCAATTCAGTTCCTGTCTTTATTAAGGCATAACCCAACTTGGCTTGTTGAACTTTTTCAAATCGTCCTATGAATATCTTTGAGTGTTCCCCAAGTAGTATTGGTAAAATATTGGTACAATATTGTGAACATATTGGCGAAATATTTGAAATGCAATATTGGCGAGAAAAAAAATATGAACATTCGGCTATATTGGTACAATATTACTTGAACAATATTGGCGAAATATTCTTGAACTAATATTGGCATCAAAATGTTCGGCGATATTTGTACAATATCGCTGATACAATATTGGCACAATATTCAGAACTTATATTGTCGAGAAGTAAAATGTGAACATTTTGCGATATTGGTCGAATATTGTTTGAATATTTTAGAAATAGTTTTGGTGAAATATTCTTGAAGCAATAATGGCCGCAAAATATTTATCGATATTGGTACAATATTTATCGATATTGGAACAATATCATATGGATATATTGGTGGATGTCAATATACGGTAAATTACTAAATTACTAAATGTCTTTTAGTTGATGAAGGTGACACCAGAGTCTGCCTTTTGAACGCCATAACCACTGAGTGAGCTGTCTTGATTTAATATACTTTCGTAAGTTTTAGAAGACGTTCTATATGTAGAGCCACCTAGCGGATTTTCATCCAGGTTTGATCATGATATAATTTCAATATGTTTCATTGAATATTCGGCCAATATTCAAATTTCATCTCAATCTAGATGTAGGAAACACTATGAAGACAATATTGTTTTAACGATATCGATAAATATCATTGAAACAATATTGACCCAATATTAATTAATAAGATTTGTTGAATGTAAGCGAAATGATATTCAACCAATGTGTAATCACACTTGGAGATACAGTATAGTTTTTATTCCTAGAATCGATATTAGGGGAATATTGGGTTTGCGATATTTATTCTAGATGTTAAATACGATGTGAAGACAATATTGTTTTATCGATATTGGTAAATATCATTCAACCAATATTGACTCAATATGAGTTATTACAATTTGTCAAATAAAGTGGAATTGATATTCAACCAATATTTTAACAAACTTGGAAATACAATATAGTTTTTTTTCCCTTTAATCGATATGACTGGAATATTTGGATTGCAATATTTATTCTAGATGTGGAAAACAATATATAACCAATATTGTATTATCGATATTGGTAGAAATTATTCAACCAATATTGACCCAATATTTCGTATGATAATCTACATTCAAAACTAGTTCAACCAATATTTCACCAATATTATTAATGTAATATTGTTTTTTGAATATTCACCCCTATTGGATCAATAATGATTTTTCATTCACAATTTATCTATATTGGCCCAATATGGATCCAAGATTCAGCCGATATGATGTGCTACCTGGGATCAGTGTGTTACATTTAGCACCCCAGAGTGATGTAGATCCTTCAGGCATAAGCAATGCACTACCTCAACGCACTTCGTATGTGGCAACCTTTTTAAAATGATTTGAAGGTAGTTCAGCTTCCATACTTTCCAGTTCAGATAATTTACATGCAGCCATATTATCTGAAATCTGAAGAACTCACATAACCAAAATGTGCCTCATCACATTTGTTGTCAAATATTACGATAGAGAATACTTCCGCACTATCTACAAAAGCTAGGACTAAAATACCAGTAGAAAAATTCTGTTTTGAACTAATATTATACTTTCCTGGTGGCCACCACGAGAAACCACACAAAAAACTCCTTTTTGGGAGCTATTTTTTCAAAAGTTCCAGAAGAGATTCTCGTTGAAAAACTTAAAAAAAAAATATTTTTCTCTTTGTTATCAATGATTTATTCAGGTTGAAAATAAAAAAATTGAATAATCATTGCTCTTTTTCAAATATTACTATTGATCCGTTTGTAAATAATTTTAATTCCTATTGTTTACAAAGTTGTTATAAACAAAATGCTATGTTTATAAAAAAATTTCAATTTATTTTTGGGAACATAATCTTTGATGCAAATTATGATAAAAAAATATTCTTTTTTTTTTCATTGTTCAGAAACGGATTTATAAATTAACAATTAAAAAATGTAAATAAGTTATTTTTCCAAAAAATAACACAGTTGAAAAAGAAAAATCATGAATAGATGATACTTAAATGTTTATAACAAATTTTTTGTTACATAAACGATAGAAATCTGAATAAAAACAATTTCTATTCAGTTATCAAAGAGCAAGATACATAATGATATGAAAAAACAGATATTTCCTAATAACAATTACAAGTGGAATAAACAAATTGTCAATTTACAAATCCCCTCTAAGGAAATAAAAAAAGTTGAGGAGGAAATTTTTTTAAATAATAATTTGCATCAAAGATTGTTTCCAAAAAAATAATTATCTTATAAATAACGCATTTGCTCACAACAATTTTTTAAACAATGGGAAATAAAAAAAAGAATCATTTGCACGTTGCTTCTGATCATGAAAAAATTATGAATAGTAATCTAGAAAAAAAATTCAATGAATAATATTTTTTTTTAATTTTCAACATAATTAATTTGTTGATAACAAAGTGAAAAATTAATTTTTTACATTTCTTCAACGGGAATCTCTACTAAGACCTTTGAAAAAATTGCTTCAAAAAATGAAATAAATCTCAGATTTGTTATTCAACATTTATCGAACTTGCAATGTTCATGTTCAAGTCGGAATTTTTTTCAAATTAACTAATACATAATTATAGAAAGTTCGCAGTAAAAATTTTTTTACCAAGGATTACTGTTCATTCATATATTCAGTATATGCCTGAATTTTTCAATTCCTAATTTTCATATTTAACACGTTTAAATAATATTTTTTTATTGGTGCCCCATTTCAAGCACGCCTCTGCGTGTTTAAGTCAAACGTTCAAAAACGCTCGTTTTTTTAAATTACCATGGCAACATCAACAACTCAAAAAATGTCTAAATGGCAAAGTTTTGACTCTTAGTTTTGATTATTGACCTTGGGACGTCAAATAAAATATTACTAACAACTCGTTCATTTATATCTGGGTTCCTTTTCCATTCATTTGATAAACTTTATATTGGTTTTTATACGCATCATTAGATTTTTGCAAGTATTTGTGTACGAATAAAAAAAATAGCGTAAAGTATTCGTGGATAACTGGTCTTTCAAACACTCTATTTCGAGCACTCGAGTACTCTGGCTCCGACGTTGTGCTCGAAAAATCGCGCGTGTTTGAAAAACCTTCTTATCCACTTATACTTTAATGTACTATATTCATTAAGGGTCCTAAGTAGTAGAGGCCGCCTGAAATTCCAAACGCGCCTGCTTTTACAACCCGGCCTATTTGTAGTTATGACAAAGTTTACCAAATAAAAAATGTGACCTGCGTGACCGCATTCCTCGTCGAGGCTTTGATATCTGGAGATCAAAGGCTACCTCAAACTGCGGCGGACAAAATGCCTGATGCAAGGTTTCCTTCTTTGGATGAGTATTTCGCATATTGATAATTATTGATACAGCTAATAAAAAAAGGATAGAATATTGGTAGGTGAGCACACATCAGACATCATTCGAATACAAAATTCTTTTTATCAACGTCTAGATGGAAACGTTCCAAAAACGATACAAGATATGAAAAAAAAACTAAGGGACTTCAATATAGACATTTGCAACAAAATATATATGCTGCTGCTGCATATTGTTTAGTTGCTTTGTCAGAGTCCACGTTTTCGGCAATGCTTTCAACCCTCTGGAAAAATTAAAAATATTGGTCCCACAATTCCAGGAGGTGTATTTTTTGAAGGCAAATTTCCTCCTCTTATTGAATATATTTTCAAATAAAAAAAAATCAAACAGTTTATGAGATATTTGCAAAAAACCAAACCCCATTTTGTTTTTTCAGTTTATCATTAATGACATTTGCAACTTTTGCAAGCGTATCTGGATTTTTTTCAAAAATCATCAACACGCTATTCCGACTAGAATGACACCTCTTTCATAAATTTGAGAGGCGGAGAAAAAAGTTTGACCCAAAGCGCTTGTTGACTGGTCTACTCTTGGCTCTGGTACAATCCAATTACTCAAGGGTGTTGTAAACGAACTACTCGAAACTGAACAATATTTATTTTTTAGAATCCCCGTTTCGACTTGAGTGGGTGTTAAATCGCTTGATAAATTCTTGATGCTTTGGAGTGAGACGTGTGTAAGTGATGATCCGTAACAGTTTTTTCGTGAATGGATAATCTACTCCGGGGTGCACGGTGCATGGATGGGGGACTTTGAGAGCCATTAAAGTGGAATTGGATGAAGTTGGGATTGGGTAATGGGACGAGTGGTGAACAGTCCAGAACTAGTGCACACTGGAAGACAATCAATCGGTGAAACTTGCCATTGGAGTGGATAATAATTGTCAAATACTTTGGATGGCTGATTATAATGATTATAGTGCACATTTTTCGATAGAAAATAGATACGTAAAAAAAGGAAGCCTGTCAATGATGTAATAATTATAATTATATTCACTAACCCAGGAGAACTCGCGTACTATTTAACGACGTGAGAACTCGCGCCTATAGACTTTTTCTTACGCCAGCTCGCACTTATAGATATCTTCTAACACTGACTTTTCATGATAAAAACCATTTAATATTGATTGTAGTTGATTTATTCTAAACTCTAAAAACTAAACACAGAAAAATATATAATTATTTAAAGGACCCCTCACATTTCTTATGGGAGATGGCTTTCCGTGAATTTGGCTGAATTTTTGGTATGTTGATGAGCTGATCAAAAGTGTTCATAGCCACAAACCTCAAAAATGGACCGTTTTCGAGATATGGAACTTTCAAAATGGGGTTTTTAATTTTTTTGTAGTATTTGCCCATCAATCGGGAAGATTTTATTTGTTGTTGGGATGGAATTTGAATGTTCGGCGCCCAGAAT
Organism: Chrysolina oricalcia; assembly: GCA_944452925.2. Classification (NCBI taxonomy): domain Eukaryota; kingdom Metazoa; phylum Arthropoda; class Insecta; order Coleoptera; family Chrysomelidae; genus Chrysolina; species Chrysolina oricalcia. Next base: position 61,267,294 of record OX101814.2, read on the forward strand.
CCAACTGAGGAATGGTATTTCTCAGTGACATTCGGCACCGCCATCAATAATATTTCATACACTGCTCCACACTGGACATGATATGAGGTACTAATTCCAAGATCTTCTATCCAACTTTTCATGCTACAAGATAACGCCAGAATGATTTATATTTTCAAAAAAAAACATGTGTTGGGTATTCTCTGGAATAACTGGTTCTAGATATATCTGATGTCCAGTAATATCAAATATGCTTTCCAAAATTTTCATAACGAGTCTCCAGAGAGCTTTAATGGGGGAAAACGGAAAAATCGTAATCATGTATCGTCAGAGATAATAATTCTGATCACTATTGATGTCATTTACATATAATATATCATTTATTCCAAACAAATCTCGATAATCAGATAATGGTGTGCCAAGACATTTTTCCAGGGTGGCTCTAAATGGATGATAGCATCTAACATCCAAACGAATCCGTGAAAATGTCTGCATCTTTGACACTTTGTAGTACTTTCCAGGTAGAATAAGGAAGTTTAGATGATGGAAGCAAACTATGAATGGAACTTCCGATATTTGCCCCCGAGCTCTTGAAACTACTATACTTTTTTAAAAATGTTGCATCAAAGTTTACACAAATAAATGAATTCTATCTGTTCATATGATTTTTGGTAAAATGAATGATTAGATCATTCGAAAACATTATAATAGTAAAAGTAGCATTAATAATAATACTAATAATAATATTGATATTATATAAAAAAAATAAATAAACTATCTTAGCAATCTCCAGAAATCATATAAAATATTATGAGTCAGATCATGGGTAAAGTGATTTACTGGTAACATATAACATAAATCATTTCAAAAATATAACGGAAAAATAAATCCGCTTCGCTCATAATATTTCAAATGATTTTTTGAGATTTCCAAGATAGATTATTATTGTTTTTTATTTAATATCATTATTATTATGATTTCTACTCCTACTATTACATTGTTTTTGATTGATCTACCCATTCATTTTGCAAACGATCATATGAGTAGATACACAATTATAAGTGTAAACTCTAATGCAACATTTATATAAAAAAATATATTTTCAAGAATTCGGTGGTAAATATCGAAAGTTCCATTCATAGTTTGCTTCCAACACCTGAACTTCCTATTCTACCTGGAAAGAACTACAAGGTATCAAAGAAGCAGACATTTTCACGGATTTGTTTGGCTGTGAGATGCTATCATCCATTACGAGCCACCCTGAGGAAAATGTCTTGGCACACCATTGTCAGATTATCGAGATTTGAGAGAAATAAATCACGTAATCTCATGTAAATGACATCGATAGTAATCACATTTGTTGTCTCTGTGAACACAGTATTATGATTTGTCCATTTTTTCCATCGAAGCTCGCTGAGCCTCGTTATGAACATTTTGGAAAACATGCTCGATATTATTGGACATTAGATATATTCAGTATCAGTTATTATGGTCTCTCTTCAAAAAATACCCAATATATGTCGTTTTTCAACAGTTAAAATTATACTGGCGCTATCTTGTAGCATAAAAAGTTGTATGGAAGATCTTGGAATTAGTACCTGATTTCATAACCAGTGTGGAGCAGTGTATGAAAATTGTTTGATGGCGGTGTCTAACATAACTGAAAAAGACCATTTCTCAGTCGGATTGGGGGCGCCGAACATTCAAATGCCATCCCATCAAGAAATAAGAGCTATCGGATTGATGACCAAATACTACAAAAAATTGAAAAAATCCATTTTCAAATCTCCATATCTCGAAAACTGTCCATTTTTGAGCTTTGTGGCTAGAGACACTTTTGATCAGCTCATCAAGAACTACAAAATACAAAAAATTCAGCCAAATTCACGGAAAGCCATTTCCCATAAGAAATGTGCGGGGTCCTTTACTAGTCACTTTCGTTGTTATCTACACATTTATAACAATTGAAAGTTGTTCTAGTTGTGTGTTCTTTACAGATTGGAGTTAGGCATTTGTGGCATTTATGTTGGGTAAATCTATTCTTTCTGACTTCACAAAAATCACATCTTGTTTTACCTTCAGAATTTGGAGATGTTGAAGGTTTCGGGTTATTATGTGGTTCTATATTTGCAATAGATTTATTTCTCTGTCAAAGATTAAATGGTAAAGTTGTAATTGAAGCTCGCCGTACAAGAAGAGGAGGTGTAAGTTGCTTTGATAATAAGTTAATGAATTTTCTTCGTGTTGATTTGATACCACTGTTACTTTTGTAAATAAGTTGTGAATTGACAGTGGCAATATTCAACAAGCTGCAGAATATAGTCAATGGACAACGATTGGACACTCGGGTTACAGAATATTCGGCTTTCATTCTGTCAACGACATCAACTCCCCCTTTCGTGAGGTTGTAAAACTTCTGATTTATTTTCTGCGGATTCGGCGTCAATTGAGTCATCATAATGTAGAGTGGAAAGCACATTTTTGTTTTTCTTTGGAACAAATGAAGCTAGCATACAACGGTTGAGAGAAACTCCAAAAGCAAACATACTACTCTGTATAGGACGATCTTTTACGTTAATAAGCCGAGGTGGAATTTCTCGCTCGTTTTTCCGTAATGTGACCACAAGTGTCAACTTGTGATCAGTAAACAGATCATTGGCAAGTTGAACTGACGTGAAATAGTTATCTGATGTAACGTTTTGTCCCGATTTGTCAATGGTTTTGATAAAACGTTTGACTACACTTGCAGCATCATTAGGTACTTGGTAAGCACCTACTGGCTGTTTCCCAGCATACATTTCCATGTTAGTGACATAGAAAGTCCTGGAGTCGACAAGGGCATATATTTTGATCCCATATTTTGCGGGCTTGTTGGCAATATACTGTCGAAAGCAGCAACGTCCCCTAAAAGCCTCCAGCATTTCGTCAATAGTGACATACTCCCCTACCGTGTAATAGGAAGAAAGAACAACGTTCAACAAATTGATCAAACACTGATCTTATTGGTGCCAGATTATCTGTCTTTGATCTTTCATACCTTGTATACATATTATCAAATCTTATCGCTTGCACCAACAAGTGAAAACGTCTTTTGGACATTACAGTGGCAAAGAAATCCGGTGCTGTTCCTTCTTTGGTCCATAGCTCATCTGTGTTTACGTGCTGAGCCTTTTTTACGCCGGCCATGTACAACAGTCCTATAAACGCAGATTTTTCTTCAAAATCTGTTGATAAACAATCCCTTGGCCGTTTATAAGATGATTTCATCTAATTTTTGATTGGTATGGATTACAATTTCTGCAATAAGGCCATCGGCGAAAAATAGTTTCCAACAATCCACAACTTCTTTAGCATTTTTTCCTGCAGCTTTCATACCAGAAAGTTTAGATATGATGTTTTGTGAACGTATTTTTGGGGGAGGAATGTCTGGTTTATGTTTCAGCCATGTAGTGCCATATTTCCCTATCCACTGAGGTGACATTAGCACTTGCTTATCTCTGGGGGATAATGCCATTTCTTCATCATCGTCAGATTGCTCAGTGTCAGTTGCATGAACATTATGGCATCTTCAATGTCAGAATCTGACTCAATGGCTCCGTCACATTCATGATCTGAAATCTCTTCAAACTATTCAACAACTGTTGCTCAGTTTTAGAATCCATTTTTTTTCTGTAGAAAAGCTCAAATAAATAAAGGAAAAAGCAAAAGACAATGAAAAGTTACCTACTAATTAATTAAAAAATAAAAAAAATATCAACAATATGAAGAAAAGCACATATCACCACATATCACTCGCGTCGATAGATTTTTTCTAACACACTCCAACGACTCGATCGCTCGCGCGCTAGATTAATACTAACTCTAATTTATTTAGAGCCATCACAACCCCCCACTCACGCCCCAACAAGCATGAACTGGTTAAGGAATTCTACAGAAAGCATTACTAAAATATGAAATCAATTTGACAAGAGATAAAAAAAAGTCTGTAATGCAACTGAAAATGTTAGATTTTATCTAACAGTGCGAGTCCTCCCGGGTTAATACAGTGCAATATAAATGAGAACACACAGGTGAAAAAATGAGTACTCGATGAATGTTTTTCACACTCCTATCAATGAACCCACACAGCATGAAGTCATCTTGAAGACGTCTTCAAGATGTCCACCCTAAGATGTTCGGGACGTCTCCAAGACGTACAGTTAAATCTTAAAGGCGTCTAAAAGACGTCGTTAAGATGTACAATGTTACAAAACGGGACGTCTTAAACACGTCTTCAAGACGTCCATGTGGACATAATCCGGACGTCTCACAGACATCTTTCGAATGTCTAGTTTATGTATAATATGGGCAAGAAAGGACCCTTTTCTGAACATCAAGAAGACTTCATTTAGTATTCAGTACATTGCAGGTATGAAATGAAATTAAAAATATAAAATTGTGGGAATTTTATTGAATTATATTCTATAACTTTTTGACTTTTTGTTTTTACTATACATCCTACGATATCCTGCTCTCCTCAACCACAACTGAATATATTTCTTAGTTTCCTTCCGATAGGTAAAAACTTTTGTCATCTCACTGGCACCTAAAACAATAAAAGACATTAATAAATTATAAAAAAATATAGTTTTTAGTATTTCAAATTTTGAGAATGTTTATCTCTCAACAAAAAAAACTATCACTTATTGTTAATAACAGTTCTGCAGTTGAATACGTTTTTTAGTGGTAGGATGTACATGACCAATACCTAAATACAGGTGGAATCATAATAAAACCAAAAAAGATCATGTGCTAATCTTTACAACCAAATTTTTGAGCAACTGGCCTCGAAATATTCCCTGATCAATTTTCAGAAAACCAATAACTGAGTTAGTTAGTATTCTGTCTCATTTAAAAAAAAAAACACGGAAACTTTTTTCTCAAACAAATGTGAAGAATCAGGAAGCTTGAGATTAACATTGATGAATCATTAGAAATATTATAATTTTTACTGTCTATACCTGTCACTTCATTAAAATTACAAAGAAGTAACCACTATTTGTGGCACCAGTCAATTCATCTTTACTCGTATTGATATTTTCAAGGGGTGACTTTCTGTTTGCAATACTTCCCACGCTATCCGCCATCACGATTTCGGTTAACATACAAGTATGTACGAAAATTGTTATGCCTTTGGCCCGTATAAAATATTTCTGTAGCGCCATTACGAAGGAAATAGACTTACCTCGAGTTGAAATATAACACAATAACAACTAATAAGTTAATGACACATTTGCCAGACTCAACAAAACACCGAAACCACAAACACATTACAGAACGGCGCAACAACCCACAACTAAAAACTGTTGGAGTCATTGGTGAGTGTAGTCGAAAAATTACGAGGAGTCCGACACGCGACGAATCAAATTCTGAATCCATTTCAATTTTATGATTGGCTGAAAACTAATGGAAATATCTTATTTTTTCGGATATATTTTTTTACTGAGAATTACTGCTCTTTTTAAAAAAACTTGATGGGAAAAATCAACATTCTGTACCACTACGGGAAGTATTGAAGACCTCCGTTAAGGTACGTCTCTAAGACATCCCGAAAAAGACGTCCGTATAATGCCTCTGGACGTTCAGGCATTATATGGACATAAATTGGACGTCTTTGAAACGTCCAGTGCTGTGTGGGAAATATATAAATAATGAACACACTGACTGACAATTACGGAAATATGATGAATAATAAACTAAGTTTCTATCTATATCTAAATATAAAGACAAATATTTACAAACACATCCCTACATGTATGAAATAACTATATTATAATACAAAGGTTGATGGTCTATAATATAAAATTATAGTATTGATGATAAGAAGTAATAATAATATTGTTCATTCGCATATTGATACAGAAGTATTATTCATTTATGAATTTATTATTCAAACAGGACTACATTTGAATTTTGATTGTATCTATGGCTTACAGTCTATTAATTTATCTCAATCTAGATGTAGGAAACATTGTATAGAGACAATATTGTTTTAACTACATCGGTCAATATTATTGAACCAATATTGACCCAATATCAATAATCAAAATTAGTTGAACATTGGCGAAATAACATTCAACCAACGTGTAATCACACTTGGATATAAAAAATAGTCTTTATTCCTAGAATTGATATGAGAGGAATATTGGGATTGCAATATTCATTGTAGATGTTGAAAACATTCTGAAGACAATATTGTTTTATCGATATTGGTAAATATCATTGAAGCAATATTAACCCAGTATGAGTTATTAAAATTTGTTGAATAAAGTTGAGAAGATTTTCAGCCAACGTGCTATCAAACTTGGAAATACAATACGATTTTTTAACCCTAGAACAGATATGACTGGAATATCGGGATTAAAATATTTATTCTAGATGTGGAAAACAATATATAGACAATATTGTAGTATCTATATTGGTAGAAATCATTCGACCAATATTGACCCAATATCACATGTGACAATCTACAGTCAAAAGAGGTTCAATCAATATTGCACCAATACAACTAATATAATATTGTTTTTCAAATATTCACCCATATTGGACCAATATTATTTTTTTCATTTACAACCTGTCTATATTGGCACAATAAGAAACCAAGCTTTAGCCGATATGATCTGCTACCTGGGATATAGAACTGAACAGTGGCTAAAAGTAGCCAGAATAATAGAATGATGTTATCCATTTGACTGGTGACTTTCCTGAATATTCCACCAATATTCGAATATGTAATCATCAGGAAGATCATTAATAAACAAAAATAGTAGAGGGCTCTGGTTTGATTTTTGAGGTACACCAGACTATTTGTTCAATGAAACGATATGATATGAAATATCAACAATTCCTCGTTCATCAATATTTGTACACCTTTCACCAACGGCAGGTGGTTGGAGACATGGTCACTGTATTTCCGGAAATGGGGGAAGAGAAGAGGCCGCTAACCCACCACTCGGAAATCAGGAACGAGAGTGTTCCCACTCAAATAGAGCTGCAAAAACAAGGTCGCTTCATTGAAAACAGTTCGGTGTGCACCGACTCCTAACTCAACCGTTCCATGCAAATATGACTGGAATAATTTGCATTCGGTTTAACATAATTGCGGAACGGTCTAAAAGAGCATGAAATCGGCGATTTCTAACTTTCAATGGCCGAAGTCGTGATATTAAAATTGGAGCTATATTCATATTCAAATTGTTTCTCCCACTCGCATGATTACGAATTTGCCGCTCTGGTGGCTCTCAATTCCGTAATTGAATTCTGTTGGGGTTTCCGGAAATTGTATTACATACTGCGACAGTATGATACTCCGTGCACTCATATTCAGGATTTGAAAAAGATACCATATGGATCGTAATGTTCGAAACTTTTTTTTGTGGGGTAATCGCAGGGTTGGATATCATATTTGGGTTTACAACTCCGCACAAATGTACAAAATAATGGAAATATCGAAACACTTACAAAGACAATTTTCCTCATATTATTAAAACCAATAATTTTTTGAATTCAAACTAATGAGAAACGAACTTTTCGAAAACATTGTCTCCAGCCCGTGGTATTTTCAAATCGGTGTTTCGCCTCTTCCTTATCTATACGTTTCCACAGTTACAACAATCAGTGTGAATACAGAAACGTTAGTTTGACGGTTCAACTCATCAACTGACATTGATTATTTCACTTATGCTAAAATAGCGTGTTATGATTGGTTGAAGTTTTTGTGTTGATAAATGAAAACGTTATGTTTTCGATTTTGTAGTTCGGCTCTTGATTGGCTACTGGATATGTACATGATGTGTTTTCGATTTCGTAGTTCGATTCCTGATTGGTTATTATCAAAACACAAACTTACCACTAGCAAGCTGCTATAATGACACAACATCAAACTTTGACCAAAACTAAATAAGCACTCACTATTAAATAATTCATATCAACTTCACAATTTTCGACAAATTTTGCATTCTCGTTGATTAATCAAATCACTAAATCAAAATGTTATCAGAACATAACCTTGAGCGAGAAGCAGTAGACTAGACATGCAATGACGAAACTACGAATGACGCGCTCTGTCATTGGTAACTGAAATTGAGGGATGTTTGAAATATCATGTAATTGTTTTGTTAGTTTCATAATTTCAGAACTAAATGCGGGATTAATGTTCCTAGTTAAATTGAATAGTAAATAAATAAAAATGGTTTCGATTTTATTCAAGAAATAATCTTAACAAATAGAACTCGTGTTATCGGCGATTATCGTTAATTCCTTCTCGGTTTCGAATCAAATTATGTTGCTTTAGGCAACCACACGAGCGCTTGCGCGAGTGTGCAAGTAACATAATTTGATTCTCAAATTCAAAGGAATTACTATTTCGATAATCACCGATACACTTGTGGTATTACCTACGATAACACAAGAGGAACCGTTTCTCCAATACGCATTCAGTCCATAATTATATAATGTATTCCTGATTTTATTGTCTGATCGAATATCCCTTCGAAATGCAGAATTTTCAAAACACTTTCACCTTGCCAGTTGCTCAAACTTTGTTGCTGTACAAAACACCCCACGAGCAAGCTCTCGTGGTGTTTTTAAGCAACCTAGTTTTCGTGACAGCAAGGTGAGAGTTTTTTTTTTGAAAATTCAGCATTTTGTCGGGATATCACTACTAGAGATGACACGAATAGTGATTTTGACAAATACCGAATACCGAATATCAGGCCACTCTCTTGGCCGAAGCGCCGAATATTCGGCCTCCGAATATTCGGCGCAGCAACAAGTTATCCAAAACTGACAAAATTCGCAAAAATGTATCTCTATCTCCCGGTAGCAGTTTATAGAGTGAGAGGCTATTTTCAGAAGCGGGTATAGTTCATGAGGAAAAGCGCAATCGGTCGCTATCAATACTAAATACCACATGTCTAAAGACAAAGCGCCAGTACCGGCACACAACTATGATACCCGTCAAAAAAATTTACATGTTGCTCCATTGATGTTGAAAACCGTCACACAAAAAACATATACATACCTGGCACCAAAACTTTACAATAAATTTCCGGAGGCAATAAAAGCTTTGCAGCCAGCAAACCTCTTCAAAAAATCACTAAGAAAATTCATTCAAAATAGTTCATTCAGTAATCTGATTAGCTAATGAAATAAAAATGTTGTTTCGACAGAGACTTGTAATTATTGTTCCTTACCAATACCAATATACCAATACCAATATAGTATACATTTTCATTGAGCCGTTCTGCGAGTAATGAGTAATCACAGTCTGTGAGTTGCAGCACTCTTTGCTGGTTGAATAGATACTTGTATATTGTACTAAGCTTCTTGTTCTCTTTGTTCACACTATTTAATTAACTGTTTTATTATTATGTTGAATATGTTTAAATGAAATTTATTATCACTAATGTATGAGTTTGTATACGTGTGATTGAGTGAGTGCGCGTGTAGGTATATGCTTTTCATGTTTTAAATATACATGTAGATCTTACATTTAATTTGCATAATTTATTATGGTTACTCATTATATTTTTTTATTCAATCCTCTCTCGAAACAAGTGTTTTACACTTATCGAGTATTTTTTTTGTTCATATTCAACTTTAAAAATTATTATTATTATATTATTATCATTATCAACAAATGCTGAAAAAATTGTTTTCATTCAACACAACTTACCTCTGATAAATTTTAAGTACTACTTGTAATGTTTTTCTGGTAAAATATATTAATTTTTGAGTATGTGATTTTTTTCATGATTAAAAATGATTTCATATGACGGAATGGTATTCGGTATTCGGCAGAATAATTCGCAATATGCGGCCGGATACCGAATATTGAACAAAGTGGCCGAATAGGCCGAATACCGAATAGTAACCGAATATTCGTGGCATCTCTCATCACTACTGATTATTTCACGCACTTGCCAAATGAACCATTCAGAAGCTCTGGTTAAATTCAGATTATCAACAGTGATATCACAAGAGGTTGAATTTGTGCGATGAGTCTGTCGATTCATTTCTGATACAATTCAGTTGAGTTCAGAAATAAAAGACAGACTCATGAGATAAATTCAATAATATGTGATATTAATGAAAATAAATTGGGAGTTTTGTGTCTGTGATATAATTTATATAAATATAATAGGTTTGCGGCATTCAGACAGATTTTTAAAATTCCTGAAAAAAGATTCTCCTCTAGCAGGATTCGAACCCACGACCTCAAGATTGCCGGTTTGGTGCTCTACCAACTGAGCTACAGAGAAGACATGTGCCGAGAAGACCAAGAAGACATCTGCAAATCCGGATACCGCTTTTTCCTAGAATTTTGATGTTAGTAATTACCTACAAACTACGGCGTTTGTAGGTGTTGGAAAGTTAATTGATACTGGGGAACTAATTTGCTTTCAATGATCATCATGATCCTCGTGGGTTCGAATCCTGCTCGAGGAGAATCTTTTTTCTGGAATTTTAAAAATCTGTCTGAATGCTGCAAACCTATTATATTTAGATATTAATGGAGTTCAGCGTCATCACTTATATTTGAAATTTAACCGTCACATAACCGAAGCTCAAAACACCGAACTTGACAAACCAATCAGAGTTAAGAGTCAAGATCGGTATTATCGATAATCCGAACTTGACTAAAGCTCCTGATTGGTTCATGTGGCAAGTACGTGAAAAAGTCGATAATACCAAACTTGGCCCTTGACTCTGATTGGTCTGTCAAGTTCGGTGTTTTCAGCTTCGTATTCGAGATCACCACTGACACCAGGTGGCGCTCCAAAACTCCGGGAAAACAAAGCAAATGTCATTTAATTATCTTTTCTTGACAGTTGACGACTTTTTGATATTTTTTTTTATTGAATTTTTTTCCTACCTCAACTCTCTGGAGTGCTTTTTTATAAATGCCTGTTGTGAAAATTCATTTGGCTGCAATTTTTCAGTAGTGTTTGAACGGAAAATGGCCGGGATCCTAAAACTTCAACAGCGTCTAACCTTGATCGACCTTGACAAGTATTGAAGTTAACAAACACAATTACAATTATTAAATCCTGTATTTTTTTTTTGTTTTTACGAAACTCCCAGGTTTTCGGAAAAAAACCCTCAAAAGCAGAGCTTGTGCGAGCAAGGGAGATCCGGGACCTACAGTTTAAATAAAAGTGGAATCCGAACCACTTCAGCTCAGTGACACACGACCGGGGATCGAACCCGGACCATCTGGGTGGAGCCAAACGCTCTTACACCTCGACCACTTCGCTGTATTACCTCATTTATTCCTCTATTGCCTCAGTGAACTCGTTTCTGCAATTTTTTGAGATGAAATGACAATTTTTATCAATTATTTGAATGCTGTGTCTAGAAAATAAATGGATTGTTTTACGCCAGTTATAAACCAAATTTCTCTCACTAGATGTGAAAACATTCGAAATAAAGAGTTCATACTGTTCACGGATGCAAATACACGTATGTTTATGAATTAGTTTCCCGATTTTCAGTTTAATTCCCAATGTTTTAGCTAATTTCTGGTTTCTGGGAAAAGAGTGCATTGAGACATTTGCAGACGAATAATTCTTGCATTGTGGCACTGGACAATTTTTTCTTGGCTTACTTGTCACATCAAAGCTATGCTTCTTCCATTATATCAAAAAATTGAACCAAATATAGAATGATAAAGAAATAATCACTAATTTATTAACACGCGATCTTATGGCAGAATGTTTGTTTTTCCGGAGTTTTATATACAAATTTCGAAATGTAGATGTCGCCCACTACGTGGTGACCCCGAATAGGTGACGAGAAATATAAGGAATGTTGAGTACAAGCTCACCAAGAAAAAATAAGTTGCGCAGGAAAATCCAATGTCTGAAGTTGAAGATAAATAAACAGAAGGCGACATTGAAAAAAAAATCAGAAAACAAAAAATATAGTCTACCTGATTTTAATAAAATGTATGATATATTTTCAAACAAGGCATTAGCACAAATAGGTCATTAAGAATCTTGCAGAAACTCATTCATCAAGTATAACATTTTAAACATTACCCATTTGGTAAAGGTGAACTGGCCTACAATAATTTTCCTAATCTCGTGACTCTCAGGATGTACAACCTATATCCAGTCACTATAAAGAACTGTAAAACGTTGACCAATTTTAAAAATAGATTAAAAGACTATGTACCTGTTTTTATTGTATTTATTGCTCATTTAGTTTGTAGGTCAATATCGATGATTCGTATATAATATGAAATTCAATTGTCAAAAGAAAAATAAAGTTTATTTATTTATTTTGTTGTTTTTCCAATTATCTATCAAATTACCAGAATATTAACAGCCTATTTATTGAAGTTCTTCTTTCTTTAGTGTTAGTCAACAATTACCTGATGATGATTCAATCTTTAGACTATTTGGCAATAGTAATTAAACTAGACAATTGTTTCAGATTTACTACCCAAAATAAAAGAAAGGTTAAATTTCATTAAAATTCTTACAATACATGTGTTGCTTGAAAGAATAAAATCAAGCATAGTTCTTGAGTTGATTAAAGTTTATTTGTTTATCTATATCTTATAGCCTACCAATTGTAGCCATTTAATTTATAGCATTTTTGATGTGGTTTCAGGAAAACTGATGGAAATACTACATTCATAAATTAAAAAACAGTTCGTCTCTGTATCAATTTCACTGGTATAATTTAGATACTTCAATTTTTGTGTCTATCAAAATCACGATTTTATATAAGTGCAAGTTTTTTGTTAAAATATTAGTGAATTTGGATATCCGTTACACATTTACGAAATTAAATAGTAAAAGTTTGTCATTAACTCATTCCGTCAATTATTAATTTTTGTCACAACAACGATGTTTATCAACAGAATAGTTTTTCTTGGTGTAGTTCGGTTTTGTTCGAAATTTAATCACTATTTGTGGTACTTTTCTCAGTGTATCAGGTAGTTTATCTTTCAATGTTGTGACGTATTTCCTCTCAAAATCGTGTGTACTCGACATCAAAGGTTTCGACAAAGCTTTCGCCTCTTGTTAGTTGGTGTACTCTTTGCTCTAAAGCCTGGCAATACTATTTCATGAACGCTTTATTCCAGGAAATACCCTACCATCACGTTTATCATTAAATTATCTATTTTCTGAAATATATTTTGATTGGTTAATAGGTCAGTGAAGGAACCTATATTTATTTACCTGTTCATACCTGCTTGCCAGGAGGTAATTATAAGAACTGAGTAGACAATACTTGCTAGGCATATTTATATTATAAACTATCGGTTGAAACAAAATTGGTTCGGTTAACAAATGGGTGTAGCACAGAAAAAATATTATCAAAATTAATCAAATTGAAAATAGCCATGACAACATTTTGATGGGCAAAGCATTTTAGGAGTATTCGTCTGTTAATGAAATTACCTGAAAAAAATATGTTTTATCCAGTTTCATCCAGATGGGTGAAGCTCGACCTTCCTTTAGCTACTGTGCTTTAAATAGAAAGTAAGTACATTTTTGTGATGATCTTCTACCGCATAGTAATGGCTATATCCATCAATTCATCATACCTCTAGAGGTTTGAATCGTTGTTTTCTCTATACACTCTTCAGATATTGGCAACGTCTAGATAGGCGAAATTATCTATCAAATCCTCTTTTTGTTTTGGATTACTGATTGTTCATTACTCTGAACGGAATCCTTTGAAACTGATATAAAAAGCTTCAAATGCTTGCGTAGATTTTCTTACTGTTCCTGATTGATATTTAATTATATGCACTGCTAAGATCAATCGTACTAAATGACTCATATTTTGAAAAGTGCATTGATATTTTCAATTCGAGAAAAAGGATTGGCATCTTTTCAACGTGAATTCATTGTTTAATGAGATAATGAATTCTGTACGCTTCTGAAAACACCTCTATAACCAACAAGTTCTTTGCCGATCATTGATGGAACGGTTTTTGTGAATCGAAGATCAGCAAGTTCACAGATAGACGAGAAAGGTTACTTCTATGTTCTAATGGTCTATGTTGATCATCCTATATATGAATGATAGAGCCAGGAGTTCTGTGAGTATCCAAATCCTGTCTTCCACCTTCCCACTGAATAACATAAAACAAGAAACTTCGATGATAATTTCTGTATCATGTTCATTTATGTAAAAGACGTTTCTCAATGGGCGTATATTAGAAATAATCCTCATTGTTTCTTGGTTAATCCTTAGATCCAGGGGTTTTCATTGTTTCCTTCATTTATATATCGCGAAATCCTTCGAATTATTTATTTCTGCTTTCAGAAACTCGAGTGTTTGATATTCTGCTATAATCGAAGAACTTTTTTCGAGGCATTATTCAAGAATCGATTCGATGAACGTGCGTATTTTTGACACCGTAAAGAATATAAATCAAGAGGATACAATTTTGAACATATAAATACTTTTCAACTGAGTTTAATAGTTCACCTTCCAAATTGGAGTATTTCTGATCACTAAGGGACAAATCACTGGGGTCAAATAATTGATATTTTTCTTTTCTATGAATTTTATGACCTAGATCTGCTTCGCCGCTACGAATACTTGAACTACAGGTCACATAAATTTGAAGTGTCTGATTGCTGAAAATATGAATTCAACAATGCTTGACTGAGTTGAAATATTTCTCCACACTATTTTCAACAACTTTCACCAAAAATTGATTCCTAATTGAATAATATGTTATAATGAAATAAATTTTGAGGAAGTAAAAGAGTCCAATAAATGCCAATATTCCTGTGAAATTATATGGCGGAGGTGCCGATATCATAGTCTTAATTTTCTCGTAAATTAATAACCTCAATTCTGTAACCTAAAAGCTCCAAACTGCTTATTATAGACCTTATGAAATTCACCGATATTTTGAGAAAAGAAAATGAGTTTTTCTTTTCTGATTTTATGATATGTATATTGTGTGTTTGCATTTTACTTTTATTTCAAGGTTTTAATCTGTATTTCGTTTAGTATTGTTTGACCCTCTTTACACTTAGCATCAGTTTCAATAATTGCTTTGTCCACAAGATGTATAATTTTTGACAATAAAGTATAGTTGATTGATTGATTGATTTTAGACCCGATGTGAAAGTGTGTTAAACCATCTTAAACACTGGAAATTTATCAAAGTCACATTGGTTAAGTGGTTAAGTGGTTGCTTATTACAAAGTGATATGCAAATTGCCATTGACAGA
Organism: Chrysolina oricalcia; assembly: GCA_944452925.2. Lineage (NCBI taxonomy): Eukaryota > Metazoa > Arthropoda > Insecta > Coleoptera > Chrysomelidae > Chrysolina > Chrysolina oricalcia. Next base: position 61,282,524 of record OX101814.2, read on the forward strand.
TTCAGATTGACAGATTCAGTGCACACCGAATATTAATTTCACATCAACTGATCTTGGATTAATGGGTGTTAATTTTTTTTTTAATGGATTATGAATTCTTATTATGTGGAAATTGCTATTTCAGTTTAATATAGTTCTGTATCATCAGCATATTTGAGGTGATATACCGGATGACATAAAAGATAACAAGTATTAAAATTATCAAAGCAAAAAATGGGGATCATATATCTGATAAATTACAAATTGCTAATACATTCAATAATTATTATAGTGATCTGGGAAAAAATCTAGCAAATAAAATTTCTTCTGTTAATAACTATAATGAAAATATGAGCAGTCTTGGAAACACATTATATATGAATCCAACGGATGAAACAGATATCATCGCAGTAACTAAAAAAATCCCCCGGGCATCATAATATTCGTTCCGAAATTCTAAAACAAGTTGCCAACGATATCGCTGCACCTTTAGCTTTGTTGATCAATTATTGTTTTGAAGTAAGAGCGTTTCCAAAGGTATTGAAATATGCTATCGTGAAGCCGTTATATAAAAGTGGGGAAAAAATTAAAGTAGAGAACTATAGGCACATCTCTTTAATTTCCAATATTTCAAAAATTATTGAACATCTTATAAAAGCTATAGACTCACAAAGTTCCTAAAAAAAATCAATATTTTGTCAGAAAATCAATTTGGCTTTCGAGAGGGGAAATCTGGATAGTGAGGGACCTAGGTGTGACCCTTGTGGTAAGCCTGTGATTTATGCGATTGAAAGCCATTCAAAACGACATATTGGTATCTGTCAGTACTATAGCAGTTCATGAGCCTCAATGGATGACAGTGTACATCAAAATTTCTAAGTTTCATCATCAAGTTGGAAGGTGTACTTTATCGAATGCTTTGGAAAAGTCGGTTCACTCCATTAACCCCTTCCAGTCCAGTTACAGCTTGCAAAGCTTTCTCGTCATACCAAATACGTAATTTGTTAAATTATTGAAGAATGCATTTAAGTACTACTGGCAATACGTACCATAACAATTTTATATATATAGATATAACTCAAAAAACGGGTGGTAATTTCGGAAAAAACCGGTGGCTACGTATGCAAGATATCAAATGAGAAAAAAAACGTCTCGAAGAGGGGGCTCGTTCCATATGTGGATATTTTGGTACCCAGACTACTTAGTCAAAATATCTATATATGGAGTGGAAGTTGAGGGAAGGGGTTAACAATGACGAAGCACCCGAGGCTCTCAATGCAAAAAAGGATCTGGTGGAGTATGTGGATGCAGGAAAGCTGGGATGTACTGATACATTATGCGAGAATTCACCAGAAGTTATTATCAAGAGTAAAGACGAAGATGACACAATATCAATGGAAACCCAATAACTTCTGGGTACAGACGTGTTAAAAGATGACTTTGAGGACGAAAACTATAACGGAGACATCAACATCAATCATCCAGACCGTCAAAAATTAGGAAAAAAATTATATCATTGGGAATGCAGACAATAGAGAGATATTGCAATAGCGCCAGTCAGTATTTAAGGCAACTTTATTTCGATAGTGACTGCCACTATTCTGTGATTAAAAACAGAGATATTGCAGGTTTCATCTGTTCGACCCTTATTTACTCGTGATTGACAGATGCGTTCATAACCTAAATCAAACTTGTCATTGGATTTTTCTCTCTGCATAATTAATTTCAGAATAAGAAGGAATTATTCTAATGATAGAATTACCCAAACGAACTTCTACGTCGACTTTTGCTGAATGAATGAATGAACCGGTTATGTATAAGGTGTTACGCTTTCCCTCATCTCCCAGTCTTTCCTTATTGCTCCATGAGTTTTCATTTTATAAGCAAAACAATGAAAAATACACTTTTCTTTGTATTTAAACGTTTGTAACCAATTAAAAAGCGAGTCGAAAACATAACAAAATATAACTACGGATTCTGCTCCATGTGATGACACAGTCTGTCCTACTAGTATTTTTTATTTCGAAAAAAATCCTCATTGATTGTCCTACACAGTGAGCACGTAAAGGTTGGAACAGATTCGTTAAACGCCTGATATTGCCATTAGGGCAAATGATCTCAGATACGTCGATTTTATTTTTCAGTTGCGCATTTTTTGGTTTAATCATATTTTTGATGACGTCATCACTGTTCCAGTTATGACATCATTATAATTCTTTTTAAATGGCATTACCCTATATCGATAATACTTTCAAGAAGATCGCATTTTTCTGAGTATGGGTGTCATATTTGTTCTTATCTTACATAACCGTATGTTCGAAAAATAAAAGATAATTAATTATTCATAATAATGTCTGTTAACGTATATTCTTGACTTGAGGTATCCTCACAAAAAAATCTAGTGGGATTAGATCAGGAGATCCAGGTGGCCACTCTAAAAATCCTCTACTACGATCGAAATCATTTTCATTAAGTTCATGAATCATATGAGGATTTTCTTGAAATGATAGTAAAACATCCAATTGTTGATCTTCCTTAACGCCTGGATGACCTTTCGTATAATTATCACTGACATTGTCAAAATTTCTAAATTTTGATTCGACTTTGCTCGCCTTCGAACGTGTAATAGGTCTATCGGAATATTTATTGTTAAATATAAGTCACAAACCATAGCTTGCGTACGGGTCTATCACTATAACTTCACATCATCAAGATCTCTTTGCATTCTTTCTCGCTTTTCGCATGGTGTCGATAATTTATTTATACCACAATTATTATTGATAGCTAACTATTATTGTTAAGTCGAAATTTAAAAACATATTTACAGTCAGTGTCAAGTTGCTTTGGATCAATCAATGTGTCAATCGTCTTATTCAAAGTGACTAAAATAGAATAAGTGGCACCCATATAAAGTGAAAGTAATTCATGAACTTAATGAAGATGATTCCGATCGCAGAAGAGGATTTTTAGAGTGGCCAGCTAGATCTCCTGATCTAACTCCACTAGATTTTTTTGTGGGGATACATTAGGTCAAAAGTTTACGTTTACAAACCTAATATTACATTATTATGAATATTGAAACAGTTTTATTTCTCGAACATACGGTTATGTAATATGAGAAGAAATATGACATCCATGTATAGAAAAATGCGTTCTTTTTGAAGGTATAATCAAAATGGGTTATTGCCATTTGAAAAAAATTATAATGTCGTCATAACTTGAACAGTGATGGCGTCATCAAAAATATAAGTTGACTCAATTGAAAAAGAAAATCGACGTGTCTGAGCTTTTTGTCCTCAATGTCCATATCAAGACTTTACCGAATTTGTTCCAACCTTTACGTGCTCACTGTTTATTCAACTGTATAGATTGACAGTGTAATAGAAGGGTACCGACTTCTATCAATACTTTCGATACATCAACAGGTTTTGAAGTAAGTCAAGCTTGATGGATGTTGACTAAAATCCTGACTTTGACTTCAATCCCCATACACATCTTCAGTAATTATTCCCCGCAAATCCAAACAGCTCTCATTTGAAACGTCAAATCGCTAACCCTTTCATTTTGAGGACGTTTATGCGGATTAAGCGTCGCCATATTGTTCTCAAAGCTAGATGGAGTTCCACAAACGAGCGTTTCGTTATGACTGATTGCGAGGGGTGTGCAGCAATCACACTCAATAGACGTCATGCAGATCCATGTTCAACCCCGCTTCTACAACAAGGCTATTATCTCGTATTACAAATTATTTCATCGGCTTGTGTACTGGCGTGTACTGAATCTAATGAATGTATTATCGCCAAGATGACGGATCTCCCCGACCGGTTTATACAGACCAGACGTTTCGGCTATTTTAACATCAACGTTTCGGCAATGGGTTATTCATGATATTATTCTGAACACCATCAGAATAATTGATGATGTGGCTAGTTTGCGGTCTTGAACCTAATCAACATAACTTTGGTTTAAGGAATGTGTCTCCAGTCATTATTATATTTGATTATGGTTACAACTGAAACCATCTATACTGTGTTATTATTGTTATGATCTAAGAATTTCAGTATAGAAAAGTATAATATATTTGAATTTAAGAAGTCAAAAAATGGGTAGGAAAGTGTAGTAATACCTTACCAATATCTGTATAGCTTATTTTAGCTACCTGAAATTAGTAGCTACCCAAAACATTCAGCATTGACAGCATTGAAAGGTCTTTCCGCTGCAGAGTTATTTCAAGACAATCGTAACGAACAGGACAACCAGAATTTCACATCCAAAACAACACAAAGAACACAAAATCACATATTGAAATTTACAATGACTGACAAGCAACAAGAGAAACCAAAAACAATTTTAAAATTTTAAAACACAAACAAAAAACTTCATAGGAATCAAAAACAAACAAAATGTCAGATAGAATAACGAGTAAAAGTAATTCAATAAAATTTGGAATGATCATGAGAGAAAAACAAACAGCTTCTTGAGAGTAGAAAATCAGTGATAAATAAAATTAACATGTAATAGTAATTTGAGAAATGGTAAAATGAGAAAGTGATCCCTGATAAAACTAATAAAAGTGTTAAAAAAGTTAGTGTTGGTAACCAAGAGGTGACGTGACAACAGGAACGAATCCAAAAGATATTTGAAAGAGAAAGCATATGAAAATTTTATAAAAACTTAAATGGGAATTTGAAAACAAGATGGTATAACCAGCCTAGCACAATTTGATGGACAGAAGGATAAAAACACTGAATACTTACCAGACATCATCCATTTCGGAATAATAGAATCAACAAATTTCACAAAGGTGACTTCTCACATTGATAGCAGCTAAACCATGTATTTCATTCACGTTCAAACATATTATACGATCAAGTAACAAACTTCCTGAGTGCCTTTGATGATCGAATTAGTGTCTGTTACAGTGTAAAACACAATATGAAACAATAAAATGGGTAAACTGAGTGATAGTAGGCACTGATTCTCATGAAAAATATTGAATTCTAGGTTATTGTTTGAAATGAAAAAATAAGAGACAAAAAGATTTTGACATCTATTTATTTACATGGTGGTTCTTCGGGTTGTAAGGCCGACGTATGTTTATAGAAGATCTCGATGTTTCGCCAACACGAGTGGTTAGCATTTTCAAGAGATATTTTCAAGTTTCTGATTTCTTAATTCGGTGTTAAATGCTTGACATTTGTTATACGTTGTCTCAATAAATACCTGTGATTTGACGTTCTTACATCTGATTGGTCCATAGCGTTAGCTGACATCATAAAATCGTTCTTACCGTTATTTTGTGGGTAGGGAGCTAATTGAGAATTTTTGAGAACTGGAAGCCAAACCTTGTTCAATCGTAGTCTTTCTTCGGTTCTGTTGAAGTTGCTGCGTGTTTCTGAATTTCAATTGCTTCCCGGAACCACGAAACGCTCCGTTAAAACAAGAATCAAAGAGCACAAGGCTTGCTGTCGATTAGGGCACACACAGAAATCCGCTGTCGCAGAATATACTCTCAACCACGATAACCATAGAGTAAAATTTAAAGGAACCCAAGTCATCTCTTCAACATCTGCCTATTACCCAAGACTCTTCCGGGAAGCAATTGAAATTCAGAAACACCACAACAACTTCAACAGAACCGAAGAATGACTACAATTGAACAAGGTTTGGCTCCTAGTTCTCAAAAATTCTCAATTAGCTCCTTACTCACAAAATAACGGTAAGAACGATTCTATGATGTCAGCTAACGCTATGGACCAATCAGAGGTAAGAACGTCAAATCACAGGTATTTATTGAGACAACGTATAGCAAATGTCAAGCATTTGACAGCAAATTAAGAAATTAGAAACTTGAAAATATCTCTTGAAAATGCTAACCACTCGAGTTGGCGAAACGTCGAGATCTTCTATAAACATACAACCCGAAGAACCACCATGTAAGTGACGGTGGCCGTGAAAGACTTTCACAATTTATCTATATATTTATTTACATATAAATTTAAACTTTACGTATGGCATCGAGAACAACAGAAAGAAAGCTGCATCGTCACTTTGGATGCATTAGCTTTTCTACTTTGCTAGAAAAAAGTAAAAAAAGTGAAACAAACAACAAAATATGATTCTACAAAAAAGCCAGGCGAAATCATTAAAAATATTCATCTCACAAAATATATAATAATAATATATTTGAATGTATCGTATATAATATGAATATAATATATTTTTCTGAATAGTATTTAAACAAAAGGAGGGTATTCTTTTCTTGATCCCATGCTCTTGGTCACAGTATTTCACACACTCATAGATCTATGAAGAAGAAACATTTTTTCAGAGTTTTAACTTCTAAACCACTCCGGAACATCTTCGAATAAGTTCTTTTACAGTAGACTTTGTGAAGGCTTAAAATTATAAAATTTGACATCCTGGATTTCAATGAAATACAGTTAGTCATAAAAATTATCAAATGGCCATCTTGACAATAATTAATAAATATTTATTAAATAATATAACTTATTCTAGAGTGATAAATAATTAAATAAAAATGTTCCGCTACATTACTCATCTATGAGCATTTGAAGTTTTTTTTTCAAGTTTCAAGTATATGATTAATTCTAATGTTGCTGTTATGTCATTCACAAGATACTTTAGGGTTTCAGCTGTCACCCTATTATTGTCACCGGACAACTTTTTGTTCATCAATTTCAAAATTTGTTTCGAGTCCGTTATTTGGCGTCCATTTTCCGACATTTTTCCTTTTTTATTTTCAATTTTGCCACTTTCCAAAGTCCAGCAGAATTATTTTCGTTTGAACAGAATTAATTTTATATTCGTAAAACGTATCCTTCGCATTCTTCAGAAGTTAGTTGAGTTCATTTCTGTTTTTTTTGTATCTAATGCAATTTTTTCCAGCTGTTTTTTCAACTGTGGGATATATTGCATTTTCAATGAGACCGTCAGTAGGTAGGTGGGTATTTTTCATATTGATAAGTCATACTAAATTTATTTATTAGGTTTCTCCAAATATTATATCAAAATTAGTTGTGACTGTCATGTATAAATATCATCTCATTGCATTAGTGTTTATAAGTATATTCGCATGATTTTTCGCATTTGTGTATTTGCTCAGAACACAAAATCTAGTGTAAAATGGTACACCAATATTTATAAGAAAAAGTTGATGTCTATTAACAACTGACTTATCACAAATCATATTACAATATATGAACGACACTCCCCGTGACTTAGAAATTACCATAAAGATCAATCAAAATATGTAATGAAGCAGTACAACAACAACTATGGGAATGCATGTAATACCTAATGCACATGAGGTGTCAGCAATTTGTAATATGTACATATAAGACAAGCTAATTATAACAACAGTCGAAACAAAGTAGATAATATATGTGATATACAGTATGGTGACACAATAGAGAATATCCTTACTGTAGTAATAGCCTGAATAGCATGTTGATATGCATTTTCAGAGTAAATTTGTAAATGTAGGGCAACTGATACCGTCTATCCTTCATTAACTTGAAACGATGCACCAGTGCAATGCAGAATTCGATGTAGGTTTATAGCCTATAAAATGGCAACGCTTAATTTTATAGAAGCATTTCAATCTTCAAGATAAAACAAGGTGAATCGTTCCATTGTGAAGCTTCGTGTCATACAATAGCTGAGTTTCATCATCAGAGCTGTAATTTCCATTTCATGGAAACGGTTCTAAAAAGATTAGGTATCAGGAGGGAAATACCAGGGTAACACCGACGATATCTAGGAGCTGTAACGAAAACAAAGAGCTTCATTGGTTTTCAAATGATTTGCCTTCAATATCTCTTGGGACAGAGATGACTCAGGGTGCTGATTTAGAGTATCCAAATCTCTATACCTCTAGAGCCGCTGAGAGAGATCGACAGATTTGATACTCGGTTGTGAATAAATGAGGGAGGATAGATATGTCAAACAGAGACGGGATTTCTCTATTGTTTGATCATGTTCTGGTGTGTCAGGTACTTCTCAAATGTTGGAGATGGAGATGGTTTTTCAATTAATCATTGGCTGGTATAATTCTTGGAGCCTTTTTCCATCATTCTTGAGAATCAATTCTCCTATTCACCGCTAAACAAGAGTGTTTTCAGCCAACGAGAACCCTTTCTGTACATTCTTGCGCTATGAGTGTGCCTTTTTGTTGACGTTTTGCCCTATACTATATACAAAATACCATGAAAATGATCATCGAAAAATATAAATCTCACGAAAAATGGAGAAAATCTAGCTCCAAGTTCGACAACCAACTTTTCTGTCTTTTCTGTCTAAAAACTTCGTAAAAAACGATATACCAAATAATTCAATAAAATTCTCAAAAGTCATATCTATAACTAGTCAAAAACAATATTCCCAATGAAATAAAATTGGTTGATGAATAAGCAGATGAGACAGATTGTAAGCTATTCTCAAAAAATTTCAAAAGCTCTTTTCAGCCGGAGAGTAAAATAACCGTGTCTGTCAAACAGATTGAAAACACTCTTTCACCTTCAGATGTAATGAAATAATGTAATAGGCCAGATTACCATGATTTTTTTTTTGTTATGGCTTTGATATTTCGTCATTCGGCCAGACACAAGTATAGAGTATGTGGTATTAGTTGTATAGATGATAGGAGTATTTCTAATTAAATAGGTCCCTACAAAAACAACAAGAAATAAGAGCTTGAAATTGAAGACCATACAAAAGGAATAGACAGGTACACACGCTTCATGTCCAGGGGACTTTTTCTGAGACACACAACAAATAGTATATGTGTGTTGCTAGCTATGATCATCAATTGAGTCGGAAAATGCAATTTTCCAGAAAGACGGGAAGAAACTCATTTAGTACCAATTTACAAAAATGTTTTAATTTCCGTCTTATCTACAAAATGAATATTTTGAGTGAAGTTTATGAGATCATGATTCACGATTGTAACGAAATGTAAAACATTGCGTTCCTTTTATAATTTCCATCTGAAATTATATCATAATTAAATAGATTTGACATCTGATTGAGATAGTTCATTCCGAACATCTCATTTAGATAGTTTGTTCCGATGTACCTTATTGTTCTGTGAGGTGAAATTCAACATTACTACATTGGTAACACTGCAAATAGAAAGAGCGAGAGGGAAGGGATATCCTTCTTGGAGGCCCTTGATCGGCCCTTTCTGAAGCGAGCATTGAAGGCGTTTGGGTGTTTTGAGTTTTCCTTCGGGAAATGTACTGATTTTCAACAACGAAGAAATGAAAGGTCGTATATTTTATAACGATTAATTTGGATTCGATTATTTGATCGAATCGATCTACCTACATATCGACTTTCTCTTTGGCAGATTTTTCTTTAAATGTATTAAATTCATTTTGGCGACTTGGTTCACGTCTCTGGTGAAACAAAGATGGCCACATGAGCGTCACTCATAAATATTTTCGAAATTTTCAATCTTAAATAATTTAATATAATCCTGATACCTTATTAACATTTGAATAACGTTTCGTATCGTCTTTTTACTAGTCGGTCCGAGAATGTCAAAATTTAACCAGTCCATAACATAACCTCTAAAAGTGATGATTCATATGTTTTGATGATTTCGATTAAATTTATTATATCTCGACTTTAAATATCAATTAGACCTGTTTCTGTTCCTGCTTTATGATTTTCAGTGATACAAGTTATTCCACAAGTTTTCCTGTAACGCTCAGAGAATACTAACCTGCTAGAAGTGTGAACAGTGAATAGGAGCTAAAGGCACTCCTCCTGAACCTGGTTGGTGATCTGTACAAGGACTGGTCTGGTAGCTAGGAGCACGGAATTCGTGGGTGAGTCATTGCTTTCACTTAATTTAATTTACAATTTGTAGAAGCTAAACTCACTCATGATTCTCCGAACTCTAGGTTCGATCTATTCTGGATCACTCACTAGCCACGTTTAGATGGAAAGGCCTAGCCAAAGAGAAAATCTATTGTCATAACAACCTTTCATTTGCTTTGTGAAATTTGATGTCGAAGTACTCTTTCAGTACTCTCTCTCTTTCTCCTCAGTCAGAAAGAAACTCAAACCAACCATCTGCTTGCGTTGCAAATTTGTCAACGAGGAACTTTCTCAGTACACTATCTTTCTCCCCAGTCTGGAGACATATCTTTGATTTATACTTGTCGAGGAAATTTCTCGTTACAATTTATCTGTACTCTTTATCATTACGCTTTATCGTTACACTTTCTCTTTCTCCTCAGTCTCAGAAATTCCATAATTATTTATCTTTATCGATAAGAAAGATCAATAATTTGATATCCTTTTGCTAGTCTGAATGACTGTTCAAATTTGAATATTTTATTCTTTAGTTTATGAAAACAATATTTCATGATAATTATTTTGCTCATGCTCGCTTGAGATTGGCCTTCTCTAATTTTGTATGAGAAGATTCTAAATTTAATCTTCATCGTAAATTCTTGTGCTTCACACAATTCTAATCTTTAACACATTGTTTAACTCAGCAAATCTTTAACATGTTATTTTTTTAGACAAATGTAATTTTTGTAAAATTATAATATTTCATCATTTCTGTAACAACCTTTAGTATTTAATCTGTAAGTTGATTTTTCCCTGATTATTCTTATCTCATTTGTCAATTTGAGACAAGGTACTGGTTTGTTTTTATTTTCTTCACAGTGTAACCTCAGCATTCAAACATCTGAGCTTTAGGAAAGACTCCAATATACCAGATAAGCTACTACAAACTGTATCCAGCTAGTAGAGCAGCCACTGTCTCGAGACACCCTACAAGGCTCCTACATCCAACGTTGAAGTAGAGCTCTGGAGTAAGTCTTCCTACACCATCGCAAACACTGATCATAAAAGTAAACAAAGCAGATATTTGTAAGCGATTATTTGCCAAATTTGTAAACTCAAATCTTTTCAATCATACTTTTGTAGAAATTCAAACCTCAATTGTTTAAATAATTTTCTTTATTGTATCCAAATTTAGAAACAAATTGTAAATATAGTGTTTTCAGAATTTTTTTGTTTTACTGTTGAGAAGCATAAAGTACATCCTTTGACAAAATCCGTGTTTTTGGTATTTTCATTAAAAAGAACCTGGTGCCCATATAGTATCTTTACTTTCTTTAATTTCGAGTATCTAATTTTTGTCAAAGGATCTATCTATTAGACTGGCAGATAACGAAACCCACGACCTCCCGTACCAATCTGAGCAGCTCACAGGCACTGCTGTATACAATGAGCAAGTAGCTATCTTAAAAAGCAATTTTTAGTGTTACACAAATTCGATATGCTCATGATTTCCGTTGAAAAAATATATAACACTCTGATAGTCGCGCCCAATAATCTAACAAATATAGTCGCGCTGCATCTGATTGATGCAACACTTAAAATTGACCAGATTCATTGTTTAGGGTTAAGGCAAGATCAGAAATGGTTAATGAAATTATTCAACGGAGGCGATCCATAACATACAGTGGAGGTGAGAACTTACTGGGTGGGTAAAAAACTTACAGTCGAACTCCACCAAATAAAATCTTTATTGATAGTGTGAGTGTAGTCAGAGAACACACATCAGCACATTTCGAGATGTAGTCGGAAGACTTACATCAGCAGCAGGACATGTGAAGGATTAATCCTTCATCTTCAGCGAAAAAAAGGTACAAACTAATGATCATATGTGGTGGAAAAAGTGCTTCTATATAAATGTAGAATAATTAAATTAAAACAATTGTCAAACTGACAGTAACCGCTCGTTATGCGGAAAAATAAAAGATGACGAAAAAAAATAACTAGGTGTGGTACTGTACAAACGACTCTCGTCCTCAACACACATTGAATATCAACATATTTTGCTTTAAAAAATAAATTAACATGTGCCTCGGCTACCTGTACGTAATATTTCTACATTTAACTTTCCCGCTCCACTAACGAATGTACTTCATTTCTCGCCACTATATACTATATGTCGTGATCACTTGTCAATTCAGAGTAATATGGACATTTTTCATTCTAAGCCAACCGACATCAGGCGGGCTATTCTAATATGATTTTTCTTTTTTTTGTATATTAAGTTCTTTCAATCACTGCTGTAGTGCCGTGTATATGAACTTTTTTCTCGCAGAGTTTTTTTCAGTTCACACAAGGAAACTGCATTTCTTACTATATGATTTTCCACTTTTCTTATATGGTATAACATGGCGAAAGGCCCTCAAGATTTTTTGCTCCATTCTGTAAAAGGACCTGGCTATAGAATGATGTACTCAATAAATAAATAAATATATTGTATCAAAATGCGATAGTTAGAACATTGGGATTCATCCACAGACAATGCAGAAATTTCTCTTCCATTCAGGCTATGAATCAGATTCTACCACTTTGTCGTACAAAATACGATTATAGAAATAGTTACTCAGAGTGGACATGCTTCACTGGTTGTATGACATGGTGGTGAAGCCTGCAATGATATATGCATGGTTCAAATGGTGACCTTCTTGCTCATGTTTTACATATATAGCAGCCAATATATTGAAGAGTATTGAGAAATTCTGGCTGTGCCATTAAATATCGACTGCTTGCCAAGCTTCCATCTTGGAGCTTGCTTCCCAAATCGCTATCTAACTTTCCCTCAGACAGATCTCCCTATAACTGGTGGTTGATTTTAGCACCTACAGTAACCAACACTGTTCCGGTTTATAAACTATTGGTGTGTTAAACAAAACTACCAAGATGTCCTCATGGCTTCAGTGGAATTCTACAGTTTCAACAGGACCCAATTTTCTAAGGATACACGTGACAATGTTTTCAAAGTGCTTGGAGAGTAAACTACTGAGTTGATGGGTTTTGGCTGATTCTGGAACTTTCAAAGACTGGCAAAGGATGACTGGCATATTGATTATGGATCGTACTAGTTCATCTAAACTTCATCACATATCAATCTGTTTGAAAATATGGACAGGATATTCATGACATCTGACATACCCCAGTTGAATTGACATGGGTAGGCAGAGCACGAGTATATAAAAAGTTCATCACATGTTGCGTTGTGGAATATCAAATGTGAAACACTCCCGTTGAATTTTTTAATCATGTTCTTCTCTCGACATTGGTCATCTCTACTCACGATCAAAATATCTCATATACTTCCGTTCCAGAACTAAAAATATTTTCAAAAAATGTAACTGTATTCGCACATTATATAATAATTGAGATTATTTGCCTCTTCAAAATATTTCATTTTGTTGTGCTTATCCAACTCTTCCCAGAAACTCAGTTCCATAAATCATTGCATTAATATGGAACACTGCCTGAAGTAAATCTCTTCCCTATCGTGACTCATTCAATACAATAGGAATGCTCATCATGTACAAAACTCAATTTAAAAGGTGAAACGCATTCCTATTTGTTCCGAACAATCCGGGAATTTCATAAAGGGATGATTTTTTATATAAGAAAGATGGTTTCCAGGAAATGCCCCAGTGGCGTAACAGGACTTTGAGGTATCTTCTGCAATATAGTAAAAGTGAACCAATTAGTCGATGTGAATTGAATCATTAGAAGACTATTGATTGGTGCTTTATCCAGTCAGAAAATCAGGATGTGAATCCTCGTAGTAGTAATGAAAAATTACATTTCAGGAATAGTCTAAGTATGGGTTTTTTCCTAGGAAAAATTTCCGACAGGTTTTATATGTATTTTTGATAGCCAAATCCGTTTATCAACTTTGTCAGAGGTAAGGTAAATTCAGTAATCATAAAATATCGCGAATGTTTTGCGGTTTTATGTGGTTACTAATTTTAGGTTAAAAAACTCGCATAATTATTTTCTGGAATCGTTAAGTTTGGATCTTAGTTCGTCAGTAATGAGACAGGAGGTCTGAGTAATAGTCAAAAGATGTGAGGAAATAAAGATCCATTCATGTACAGGTCTCTAGACTGTCATTTCATAAGAAATTGACTCTGTCATTTGTCACATTCTGGCAGATGGGAAATTTTATAATTGAATCTAAGATGTCCAGAAACCATGGTGTGTGCACTTATAGCTGATAAACTGTGGGATCAAATTGAAGACACTTGCCTACTTGATTCTGCTACATTTTTGACAATTCCGTTCTAGTTCTGAATTTACCGCCAGAGGGCTGACTCCGTTACGTTTATGCACAGGGCACAGTATATACTCATACAGTAGTCCGACTTGCTGTCGGTACCTTTGATGTTGGTGTCCAGGAGTTTCATTTTTTATAATGCTGCTAACATTGACACTAATGACATTTCTTCCTACCACGATCCCAACCACGCCGTATATAAACTGCTCAACATATCAACTATTGATATAAACTGCTCGCAAAACTTCGGTCTTCCAATACGAAAAGATTATAAAAATAAAAGTCGTGAACGCAAAACGCCGTTATGTGTAAGTCGCTTAACAGTTTCTGTCAGCGATCTAAGCGCTGCGCGCGGTTAATATAGAACTAGCTCGTAATCCAACAGGTGGTGACGTCCGAAAAAATCAAAACAAAATCGAATCGTTAGAATCACCAGGTTATTTAGACATCTTAATTGAATCATTGACTATCACGACAAAAATAAGTGACATGAATTCAACAAATAATTCTGAAATAATTGTCAGATACGTACCAATGTAACAGCGAGGGCAGTGGCAATTCAGTGCTATGTGATGTGAAGAAAAATGAGAAACTGTTGCCATTATCATCAAAATTCTAATGTTCCACTACAGTCAAGCTATTAGAAAAAAAATTGATTTTTGTAAAGGGATCGGAATATTCGAAATAATGCTATTTTCAATTCGACTTTTAACGATATCTAGCCAGCTTACCATACTTTCTACGTTTTTATTATATTTTTTTTATTCGCCGCCGTACCAGTGATTACGATGCATGGGTCAAAATCAATATTTAGGTTATCAGACAGGCACAATCCATCACCTTATGGCAGGTTTTGAGTTGAAGAAATAGACACTATCCAAACAACAAAACTGCGTCAAAATCACACCCGACGCGCGTTTCGCCCACAAAGTTATCGTTATCAGGAGCTAAATGCTTACTTTCAAGCTTTCATACAATTTTATCAATATCACAAATAATATCAACAATCTCATCAATACCATGAACATCAACAGTATCGTCGATATAATCATTATTATCAATAGAATCCATATCATCAATATCTATATTTCCAATATATTTGACAGATTTGATTCCTTCAATATTATCAATATCATCACTATCGACAAAATATTCATGATCATCAATATAAGCATTTGATTATTTTTAAGATTCTTATTGTATTGTATTTATTTTATACCTTTGTTGTATGTTTGGAACCTGTCACCCGCGTGAAATTTTCAGTAGTAATATTCCGACAAAATGCTGAATTTTCAAAAAATACTTTCACCTTGAAACACGAAAACTGTGTTGCTTAGAAACACCTCGAGAGCTTGATTGAGTGGTGTTTAGTACAGCAACACAGTTTGAGCGACTGGCAAGGTGAAAGTATTTTGAAAATTCTGAATTTTGAAGGGATTTTAGATCAGATAATTTCACGAATACATTATAATAATAATAATAATAATAATTTATTAGCCCAAGTTATGCAAGTTACATTTAAGGTTGTCAAATCAATATGGACTAAATGCGTATTGCAGGAACGGTTCATCTTGTGTCATCAATGTCAGTTGAAGAATTGAACCATCAAACTGACGTTTCTAAATTTACAGTGATTGTTGTAACTATGGAAACGTATAAATAAGGAAAAGGCGAAACACCTATTTGAAAATACCACGGGCTGGAGACAGCGTTTTCAAAAAGTCCTTTTCTCATTGGTTTGAATTCAAAAATTTATGGAATTTGATTGGTTTATATAATATGAGGGAAATTGTCACTTTAATGCTTGTTAGGGGTCAATATTTAATAAAATTTTACAAAATATCTAGTTAGCTTTGACTGTCAGTGAATTACGAGCAATTATAATGTCAATATTACCAATATCACAAATATCATACATCTTGTCAATATCATCAATATTATGACTTTCCTCAATAATACCAAATTCATCAATTTCATCAATATCATCAATAATATCAAAATCATCAATATTAACAAAATTTTCAATATCTTCAATATATCATCAGTTCCATCAATATCATCATTATTACGCTTTGATCAGATTCTCATTGTAATAATTATATTCCATATCTTGAGTGGCTCGTACAGAAAGTATGGTTCGCTATTCGGTCTCCACGCTTGCCTTAGGCTTGAGGTTGGAATAGGTAACCTGCATCGAATTTACATTCCAAAGCTTGTTGAGGAAACATATACAATAACAGTTGACAATATGTCCGGTTTGCTTTGACTATCAGCAAATTACAAGCAAACAACACAGCACAATAGATAGTCATGGATATCAAGAACATAACATCAGTTTTATCAATATCATGAATATCGCATATATATTCAATATCATCAAAGTTATCAATACCTTCAATACCCTCTATATCTTCAGTATCATCGAAATCATTGATATCATAAATACCACAGTTTGATTATAATTCGATAAAATTCTTAGTGTTATGTTCATTTGTCATGTGTTGAGTGGCTCAAGGAGAATGTATGGTTCTTTATTCGGTACTCACGCTTGTCTGGAAACTGTCGAATGGTAGGCCCACTGTAGTTTACAAATCATCCGGTTGGAACTGACTTTTTTATCAATATCATCAATATTTTCAATAGCATCAACATCATCGATAGCATCAACATGATCCATACCATCAAAATCTTCAATATCTTTGATATCTTCAATATCACCAAAACCATCAGTATCATCAATATTAGATTTTGGTTACACTTTGATCAGCTTCTTATTGTAATATTAATATTTTATATCTTGAGTGGCTCGTGGAGAGAATATAGATCGATATTGGTTCCTCATGCTCGCCTTAGTCTTGTTTTTGGAATCTATCACCTACATCTGATTTTCATTTCAATTTGTGTAAAGAAATGAATATTCTCCACGATCATCACAGAATTTGCCAATTTTGAAATCAAATTTGATTACAGAATGCTGGAATTATCTCTCTTGAGATTGAAGAAATATTCTGCAACACCTCTGCCCCCATGCAATTTAAATGTATTAACATTATCTCTCTTGTGATAGAAGAATATTCTCACACTGGTTAGCAATAATAACATTAGCCTTGACGCAGTTGATTGCCATCGTAGTGGCAAAATTTGAGTAAGTGTCAAAATTATTGCTGTCACGTTTCCTCTATTTGATCGTGGAGAAAAGATAGTCTGCTACTCGGTTAGAATGAAAATTCGTGATGCTCCACAGGTAGCATATCATATCGGCTGAATCTTGGTTCCATATTGGGCCAATATAGATATACTGTAAATGAAAAATCAATATTGGTCCAATATGGGTGAATAAACAAAAAACAATATTATATTAATAATATTGGTGGAATATTGATTGAACTAGTTTTGAATGTAGATTATCACACGAAATATTGGGTCAATATTGGTTGAATAATTTCTACCAATATCGATAATTGGTTATAAATTGTTGGCTAGGATAAATATTGCAATCCAAATATTCCAGTCATATCGATTATAGGGGAAGAAACTATATTGTTTTTCCAAGTTTGTTAGAATATTGGTTGAATATCATTTCCACTTTATTTGAAAAATTGTGATAACTCATATTGAGTCAATATTGGTTGAATGATATTTAACAATATCGATAAAACAATATTGTCTTCACATCGTTTTTAACATCTAGAATAAATATCGCAATCCCAATATTCCACTAATATCGTTTCTAAGAATAAAAGCTATACTGTATCTCCAAGTGTGATTACACATTAGTTGAATATCATTTCGCCAATATTCAACAAATCTTATCAATTGTTTTCATACTGTTTCCCACATCTAGATTGAGATGAAATTTGAATGTTGGCCGAATATTCAATGAAACATATTGAAATTATATCATGATCAAACCTGGTTAAAAATCCGCTAGGTGTCTCTACATATAGAACGTCTTCTAAAACCTACGAAATTATATTAAATACTTCCCATAACCTGTTTTCAAGACAGCTTACTCAGTGGCTATAGTGATCGAAAGGCAGACTCTGGGGTCACCCTTATCAACTAAACGACATTTAATAATTCACCAAGGTATATTGACATCCACCAATACATCCAAATGATATTGTACCAATATCGATAAATAATTTGAGGCCAATATTGCTTCAAGAATATTTCACCAAAAGTATTTCTAAAATATTCAAACAATATTCGACCAATATCGCAAAATGTTCACATTTTACTTCTCGACAATATAACTTTTGAATATTGTGCCAATATTGTCAGAATATTGTATCAGCGATATTGTACCAATATCGCCGAACATTTTGAGGCCAATATTAGTTCAAGAATATTTCGCCAATATAATTCAAGTAATATTGGACCAATATCGCCGAATGTTCACATTTTTTTTCTCGCCAATATTGCATTTAAAATATTTCGCCAATATGTTCACAATATTTTACCAATATAGGTGTGCTACTTGGGGTGGTTCCTCACGCTCGCCTTCGACTCGCGCTCGGAACTTTCCACTCTCCTCAAATATTAATTCTAACCTTGTTACAGAATATACTATTCTATAACAGTTCACAAAATATTCAGTTGGCATTGGCTGTCAGTGAATTACGAGCTAACATCGCACATGCAATAGTCATCGATATCTAGACCATAATATCAAGATCATAAATATCTTGAATATTGTCAACAACATGAATATCGTAAATATCATCGATGTTATCGATTTCATCGATACCATCAATATCATCAATATCATCAATTTCATCGATATCATCAATAGCATTAACATCATCGATATCATCAATACGATCGATACCATCAATGACATCAATACCATCAATGTAATCAAAATCTTCATTATCATGAAAATCTAAGAAATCTTCAATATCATCAAAACCGCCAATATAAGAAATAGTACACTTTGATAACCCTTTGATCGTATTCTTATTGTAATGTTTATATTTCATATCTTGAGAGAAGTATAGTGTGTTATTCGATGAATTTGCATTTCTACTCTGTTACAGAATATACGTTCCAACTTTATTACAGAGTCTAAATTCCAATCTTATTTGAGGGTAACTTATATACATGAGGAACAAAAATAAGGAATTGTTCATTTGGCATGTTGGGTTTTTTCTGGTACGCTACTGATTGCGACTGTCGATGGATGAATTTCCCTGCCTTTTTTTAAATCTTCCTCGCATTTACGAGCGACCAAGAAAACTCCTCTGAGAGAGAAACAAAATTTACGAAGTTCCTTTGTTTAATTGAATGCGTTTCACAACCCTTTTGATGAAACTTGTTCGAATGATTCAATTATGGAAATGCGCTCACTTTTTTATTGTATTCTTTTTTCTCTTCCTTTGAGAGGTGACTTGATTTATCCTAGATAGCTTTGTCGCTGAACTTGAACTGCTCACATTTTTATCCTGAATTGGAGACAATTTGGCTTTTATCTGGATAAATAGGTGATACTGGAGTTTATTGCATCAGATAATGATGCTCTATAAGTTCATTCCAGTGGATATGATAGATGATGTATCTTTTATCAAATCACCCTGATATGTCCGATAGCCCCATGGTGAATCCTGTTTGTCGTAAAAAGCAACTCAATCACTGACTATACGGGGGTCACAAACAAATGATCTAGCTTGATTGAAAACATGTTTTACAATCCTAACTGAATATGGGACAGGTATCATTGATCCATGTAAGTCAGATCATACTGCTCAGTACATTGATATCAACTTCGATTATGTTAAAACCATTGTGGAAAATGTCAGGAGGTAAATCACTGAAAGGAGTTTGAAAGAATTTGAAAATGATCTATTGGATATAGTTTTGTCTCACTTTCAGGACACTAAGGCATAGACAACATCATTATCTAAACAGTTTTTGAAGACTTACACTCTTCTTGTTCAGGAATATTTTTCACTGGGAAAGTTGAACACAAATAATACTAACCCCGTTTGTTTCACGACAATCTCTGAAGAATGAGAGACACTGTTTCATATATTAGATCTTACAACGACACCACTCAAGTACCTACAGATATTATGGAGTACAAATAATATGAAAAAACTTTATCTGAAAGAGTTTCAAGTTTGAAAAAAGCTGCCAACAATAACTTCCTCACAAACTCCAGCAATAAATCACTAGACAGTTGGAGACTGATGAATTTTGGAAGGAACAAAACCAATGGACCCTGAAAGTTCCATGATCCAATATCTCATGAAGAATTCACTGATTACTTTTGTAACATTTCAGAGAATTTTTTGAAAAATTTTCGGAAACCCAACAAATCTTTCTTTTTTTACCTATGACAGAAATGGAGGTTTCAGATGCCATACAAAACTTCGAACATACAAAGTACTGTGATGTTTACGATCTGAACAGCTATGAATTATGAAATAAGTGAGATGATTGTGGGACTTCTCACTGCACTGATCAATCTCTGTATTTTCTTACGCACATTTCCCGATGTGAAGGAGATGTTGCCAACTACCGCCCAATATCTTCAATTCCCATTTTTGGGAAAATATTTGAAATCGTAGTGAACAAAGGTAGCTTTTGCTTCACCTTTCAGATGTTTCTACCATTTGAGCATAATTTCTTCATCGTCACATTCACAGAGAGAACATATTTTTGTAAATTGTTTCGGAAATAGAGACCATTCCCGTGGATTTCCATCGAAATGAGAAAATTATCTATCCACTGTCTGTCGAGCAAGTATTTTAGTTGAATCATTTTGGGTAACAGGAGCCGAAACGGATTTTAACATATTTGTCATGGTTTCACAAGGCATTTTGATGATATTGGAATGTTCATTTTCTATTCCGGATATATTATGGACCTCTATTTCTTTTATTGCAGTTTGGTTGGGCATTTTAGATAATTTTCTGGGAATGTTATTGACCTAGTCTTCTATTGTTTTGTTATCTTCACGAATTTTTCGAGTAAATATCAACCGATACTTTCGAATTCGGACTGCAACTTCTCTCTTCTTATTGCTCTTTTAGTATGGTATTATGAAGATCCTGCTCCATATCTAGTAGACGGAATCTTTTCTCAATTTCACTTCGTTTCTTTCCTAATTCGAAAGAAATTCTTCGTTGTTTCCATTATAATTCTTGTTTCTTTTTCTAAGTATCTATCGCAAGCTTTTTTTCCCTAGGCTCTTCTGAGATCGATTAGAAGTTTTGGTTTTCTATGCTGTAGTCGATGAAGGTGTTCCATCTGTATTTCTATTTATGGAATTTGTAGGCGCTTTTGCAGGATTCAGCATTTTTTTGTGTTATTGCCAAAGTTTTCTAGAAAACGAAGACAAGTCTTTTGTCAGATAACGGTTCACAACGGCTCCTTCTCTTTGTGTGCGCTGATCTTTTTCCATAGTCGTGATCACGTCGGGGTCAACAATTTTGTTTCTCTGAGTGAAATAATTGCCTTTGACCAATAAATTACCTAATTTCGTCGGAAGTTTATTGACATTCTACACTCAGAAAATTTTCTTAGTAAATCCGACAAAAAAAGTAGGTTGAGTTAACAGTGGTAAGATCTCTATTTGGTAGACATTAAATTCTATTAATATAACAGTTGTTATACTATTAGTTGGTCACTTATATATTATATCCTATAGATATAATAACTTTTTTATTGTGATAATAGAAGGGTCCGTCAAATGAAAACGGTCGATTTCTTTAAATAGTACAGAAAAACTGTTATTGTAATAAAATGCTTGTGAAGTTTCATGGGGTTATTGAAGAAATACTGTTACGTGTATATACATCACACTGTTCAATCAACAATCAGTGCTTTTCATAAAAAGTATTTGTTGTATTGATAGCAGAGGGTTACTGTCAAATAAACAACTGATAGATATTATTTCTTGACAAATATTTTATTGCATGAACAGAAAAATATTTTTTTTTAAGTGTTCATAAATTCCCACCTGTTGAAAGAAAACAAACACGTCTAAAAAAAGTGACGACTGACTTATAATCGATTCTGCCTTTTGAAAGAAACACAGTACATAGTACTGATACGTAATAATAATAATAATAACGTAATAATACAGGTGTATTATAAATAAAACTATAAACAAAAAACTTTTTAAACGATCGCAATGCACTATACTTTTATCAACTTCCCGTATTCCACTGAGCCCGAACAATATTTCCATTTTTCGTTTGTATTGTATGGATTTCTTCCCAACACCACCATAATAACTTGGTGAACAAGGACACTGCAAATTCTAAACTCACGAATTACGAAGACACGAATTCTTTGAAAAGTGAAATGACTTATATGAACCACAAAAGTTACAATCGGTCTATTATCGGTGCAACTCGGTTGTTTCCGCAGTGCTTTTATTATTTCATTTCAATTGCTCTTGTTAGAAGGCAGACAATCACATTGTAAATTTAATATTCCTTGGTTAAAATTCACAGAATAATTTTGTCAATGCAACATTCAAATTGTCGATGTCGATTTTTTGTTTGAAATAATGAAAGACTGTTCTGGTGACGGCATATTTTTATACATAATAATGTATACTGTTGGGTGAACCGGCTACCGTATAGTCTATATAAATTGTTACCATTAGATGCAGAGTGATTATTTTGTTCCATTTATGGAATTATTATTGATGTTTGACTGTAATTTACTGTCAGGATAATAAAAAAATGCGATGTATATAATATATTCTTATACTCACAATAGAGGTTTTATGGTTCCGAAAACAATATAAGATTTAACGACTACAAAAAAGGATTTGTTGTACGCACAATATTTTTCATAGTGTGAATTTTATTTTTGTTATGTCAATAGATATTATACTTTAAACTGTTCATAAAAGTACCTCTGTTAATAATACATAGGAAATTTTCTGAGTGTATCTAAACAGATTATAATTTTAACTTCAAACAATTAATGATTCAATCAAATTGCAAGTGTTGGTGCATTTTTTCAATAAAAATTTGTCTTCCAGGCATTTCCGCAGAAAATGTTTGAAAGATATATCGTTTTTGATGTATCTCGAATCATATGTGAAATTTTCAGGCAAATCGCTGTGGTGACCATATTTTTGCAATTTTTCCCAAACTAGGAATATACAAGAATATACAGAATCTTGTGATATGAATTTCGTAAAAATACATTATAAAACATATTTCAAATATACATTATTTCATTCATATTGACCCCACTGTATATATCACGTAGTAGATAAAATATATCTATCTATCTACTTTTTCATTCATTTTAGTATACCACTTCCCTTTCATTGTAGTTGAGTAAAATTGATTTTCGAATCACAACTGCAGTCAATGAACAACCTCAACTCACATAAAAAACAAACCATTTGTCATACCTTTTTGAGTAACATACGAGGATGTATTGATATCTAGTTAGCCTAGACCAGTTCCCTGCATAAACAAAATATTGCGTTACCATAGCAACGAACAATAAATTATTAGAAGTGTCAGTGTAAAGTTTGACGTCAAAAAAGTAAACCAGAGTTACGTAATAAATTAAAAGAAAGAATATGTCCACCGAAATTGTGAAACTCGAAAAATTGGAGTATCGAGCCACCATCAAGTACCTGTATTGAAAAGGGTTGAGAGGTAAGCAGATTTACGGAGATATGCTTAATACCCTTGGTGATCAATGTCTTTCGTATGCAACCGTGAAAAGTTGGACTGCAAGCTTCAAAAGAGGTAAATTTTCCGTTGAAGAAAAGGCCATCGGAAAGGTCAGTTTCTGCGTCAGTCCCCGATAATATCGATGCAGGTCATGACATGATTTTAACAGACCGTCGAATTGGGCTAAAACGGATATCTAGAGCACTGAATATTTCATACAAACGCGTTAATCATATAGTTCACGTCAATTTCGACAAGAGAAAAATTGCTACAAAATGGATCCCCAAATGTTTGAATGTTGACCAAAAGCGTGCAAGGGTAGTAGCATCGCGTTCGATCTGTGCTCGATTTGAAAACGATGTAGACTTCTTAAACCGAATTGTTACTATCTATGAGACTTGGGTACATTTCTACGATCCAGAAACATAGCAACAATCGATGGAATGGCGACACTCCGGTTCTCCAAGACCTAAGAAGTTTCGTGTCCAAAAATCTGCTGGAAAAGTTCTTGCTTCAGTTTTTTGGGATTGCCAAGGAGTAATCATGATTGATTATTTGGATAAGGGTAGAACAATAACTGGAGATTACTATTCGACATTACTGACTAATCTACGGGAAAAAATTAAAGAGAAAAGACGCGGAAAGCTATCCAAAGATGTTTTGTTTTTGCAGGACAACGCCCCTGCACACAAATCTCATGTTGCCATGCAAAAATTAATGATTTAGGGTTTGAATCACAAGAACATCCCCCTTATTCACCAGATTTGGCTCCGTCCGACTATAACCTCTTCTCTCAACTGTAAAAAGTTTGAAAGGTCATAATTTTTCTTCCAACGAGCAGGTTATAAAAGCTGTGGAGGTCTGGTTTGCAGAGCAAGAAAAAACATTTTTTTTGAAAGGTCTAGAGACGTTGCAGGTTCGCTGTAAATGTGTCCAATTAAGAAGAGAATATGTTGAGTAATAAAATATTTTGACATTGAAATTTTGTTTGGTTCTATAGTAGGCTAAGAAATTTTCAATATATTCTTGTATTTTATAAGTTTCAGCAAAAGTCATAAACATCAAAGATGAACCCTAAAGTTAGGAAAAGTATTCGAGTTGATGAAATATCAGCTGGGAATAAAATTTCATATTGCATTTCATGTCTTTCAAGTTTTCTTTCGTATTTTATATGACTAATAAAACGCTCATGAATGAATAACTATTCCATATGCAGTCCAAGCTCTTCCAATTCCCATGAGGAGAATGTCATATAAACGTTATATTTGCATTGGTTGTACGTTGCCCAAACGATCCATCAATGCTGCTTAACATGCATTTGACATATCCACGCAATATTCCTATTATGATATCCACAATCACATAGTTATGGCATTAAAAGGCCATAACTCACGACCCGCTGTATTATCGCCAAAGTGAAAACTATGCGTACCGGATAATACGTTTTGCCGAGCAGGAGAGCCCTTTGATGGATAATAATATCCGGAATAATAAATCTGTTTTGTTACTAGGACTGATTAATGGCGGGTTGTTGACACGTTCCCAAACATGAACTGCTTAATTTTATTCGAAGTCAGTGAGGCTGTATGGACCGTGTTAATGGGTTTGTTGGAATCTGTACTTTATCATGGAATGATTAATGGCATGCTGGGTTTGCATGACTTGGTAGCGATCTAGGTGCTCTACTAATGGATATCACGAAGAAATAGGTCAAATAGATGGAATGTCAGATTTTTACTATTTTTTTATACCAGCTACCATAACAGAAATGCTAATTTCAATCAATTTTCATGTTCTCTATGGTTTTTGTGTTCAATGATCGCATGTGTTTGGGGTCGCACCTGGAAAAGTGATGCCCAGGCGAAGAATATAAAAACAGAGTTAATTGAATTGCGATGTAACCAAAATGATCTTTGGGGATGTTGGGAAAAATAAAATAGAAAAATTGCAACATTATTCAACAAAGGAGGATTTCGTTCCGCTGAATAACCTTGTTGGAGTCAATGAAATGTGCAGAAGGTTTCCCAAAATATTATTTGATGCTCACGAGGAAAAAACAATATTATAATATAAAACACAGTTTCGAAAATAAACTTGGTCAGTTATGAAACAATCGAAATGGGAAAAAGCTTATAAAACTCACACTAGCTAAAAATAACAGAAAGAGTACAGAAATTTTTTGAGTGTTACACCACAAGAGGTTTTCATTTTATCGGATGAACTTTTATTTTTAACGAATATTTGGTTACAATGATTATTTCACTTATGCTAAAATAGCGTGTTATGATTGGTTGAAATTTTTGTGTTGATAAATGAAAACATCATGCTTTCGATTTTGTAGTTTGGCTCTTGATTGGCTACTGGATATGTATATGATGTTTTTTCGATTTTGTAGTTCGATTCCTGATTGGTTATTATCAAAACAAAAACTTACCACTAGCAAGCTGCTATAATGACACAACACCAAACTTTGATAAAAACTAAATAAGCATTCACTATTAATTCATATCAACTTCACAATTTTCGACAAATTTTGCATACTCGTTGATTAATCAAATAACTAAATCAAAATAACCTCGAGCGAGAAGCAGTAGACTAGACATGCAATGACGAAACTACGAATGACGCGCTCTGTCATTTGTAACTGAAATAGATATCAAGTAAATGTTTTGTTAGTTGCATAATTTCAGAAATAACTGCGGGGTTAATGTTCATAGTTAAATTGAATAGTAAATAAATAAAAATGGTTTCGATTTTATTCATGAAATAATCTTAACAAATACAACTCGTGTTATCGGCGATTATCGTTAATTCCTCCTCGGTTTCGAATCAAATTATGTTGCTTTAGGCAACCGCACTCGCGCAAGCGCTCGTGTGGTTGCCAAGCAACATAATTTGATTCTCAAATTCAAAGGAATTGCTATTTCGATAATCACCGATACACTTGTGGTATTACCTACGATAATTATTGACGAGAGCAAATAACATGATAAAATCACGAAACTGAAGGTGGAGTGAATTTTTTTCTCTAAATCCGTATGTTCGTATATACATATTGTTTAAATTATAATGCTAATTAATTCAGAAAGTGGATAGATGCATTTTTTGGTCGGAAAATTACCATTTTCTAGTTATCCGTTTGTCGAAAACAATTTGTGAGGTTATATTCGAAATTAGCTCGTCGAGTAACGTCTGGGAGAAGTTTCCGATTTTTTGAAAAATGGAAAAATAAATTACAAAATTCGATATCCTATATAGAATATTTCAGAAATGCGGAATCGCGTGAGTATCACTTCATCTTATAGAAAAATTTCTTCTGAATCTGAAAATGTACCTGTTTTTTTAATAAGAATGATAATTCACTGAGAAGATGTCGAATTTGTGTATGGGTAAAAAAGTTGATGTTACTAGTTTCATCGCCTGGGAAAATTTCAAAAATGCGGAATCAACCGAATATTATTTCTTCTCAAAGAATTTTTTTTTCTGATCTGGAGATGTAGTTGCTTTCCGAAATGGAAGGCTGAATAATTTCGTAAATATCGATTTTGTGTACGGGTGCATTTTTTCGTTTAAAAAAAATGCATTTTTCGACGTTGATATCCTGGAAAAATTTAGAAATTGCGAAATCCTGCGAGTATTACTTGATCTTATTGAAAATTACTTCCTGAATCCAAAAATGTAATTGTTTTTCGAATTGGAATCATGTTTCATTCAGAAAATTTCTATACTCTTGAAGGGTGCATTTTTTCGTCAAAAAAATTGCATTTTTGACTTTGATCGCCGGAGCTATTTTAAAAATGCGAAATCCCGCTGGTATCACTACATCATCAATTTCCTTCTGAATCCAAAAATGTACTTGTTTTTCGAATAAGAAAGCTACTCCACGTAGAAAAGGTCAAATACGTATTTATGAAGTTGACCATCATTTATTTAATGTTTATCCGCATTGTTTGTGAAAATTTGATACTGTATGTTTAGAAAGTAGAATGTATCGGTCACTTCTGTCAACAATCTCCGTCGTACAGTATCGTTGATTTGATTATTATCAATTTTAATACTTTCACATTATGAAAAAAATCAATAAAAAACAAAACTTATAATTTGTCTATTGCAAAAATAGAGAAAAAAAATGTAGAAAACATGTAATAGGTAATTTTTAAATAAGCATTCATTCCAGACAAATATGTATTTATGTTAGAATCCTGTGAAATATAACCATCCATCGATACATAAGAAAACAGAAAGAAAAAAAAGAGAACATTTGAATAAAATTAAGATTAAACTCAACACTTACGTTTGTTACAGAAACGAATATAAGGAATGAACTGATATAGACATCCATCAAAAATAGTTGGGTAAACATTGAAGTGTTCATCACTGAAATTTTTATTTTGAATCATGAATCAATACAAGGGCCGTATACAACATCAGAATAATTGAAGTGAGAAAGAACAAGATACTCACATAGATTTTTCTTTAAACTTCTATTCATTATTTTTTTAGCAGCATATAAAAATTTGAGAGAGCAGTTAGTAGACTCCTTGAATACATTTTTGCTAACATATTCGGAGAATTTCAATTCCTTGTCCATTATAACACCCAATTTCTGAACTATGTTGTTAACAGGTCAAATTAACCCTTTGAGGCATAGTTGTTTCATTGCAGCGAAGTGGTCGAGGTGTTAGAGCGTTTGGCTTTCACCCAGACGGTCCGGGTTCGATCCCCAGTAGTGGTCACTGAGCTGAGGTGGTTCGGATTCCACTTTTATTTAAACTGTAGGTCCCGGATCTCCCTTGCTCGCACAAGCTCTGTTTTTGAGGGGTTTTCTCCGAAGACCTGGGAGTTTCGTAAGAACAAATTTTACAAATTTTACAAATTGCAAAACCACCGAATCAATGTTCCGTATTTCCATTCGCAGTGGTTTCGATTCATAACCACCTCAATCGTAGGCACCATCTGTCACCGGGTAGCTATACTGATGCAT
Source organism: Chrysolina oricalcia (assembly GCA_944452925.2). Lineage (NCBI taxonomy): Eukaryota > Metazoa > Arthropoda > Insecta > Coleoptera > Chrysomelidae > Chrysolina > Chrysolina oricalcia. The sequence continues at coordinate 61,311,277 of OX101814.2, forward strand.
AGAATCACGATAAATTAGATAGATTTTCTGTAATAGTAGTTTTGCAAGTGTGCGTTGAATGGTAGTAGAAGTTCAGAAGTTTTTCCATGGAATTATAGGATTCTCAAAAACATATCGGTGAATAATTAGTTATTTTCGCTTATTGTAGTGTTATTACAACCAAAGAAGAAATATAGCATTAAAAACTATGAGAGTGAAAAAGCGAGAATACTACGAAAGAAAAATTGAGGAAAATAAAACAAACTCAGTTGAATTGTGGAGAGTAATGAAAGACATTTGTCCTAATAAAAATGAGAATCAGATGATAAGTGAAATAGAAATAAGTGACAATGAAATAATTAGTAGTGAAAATGGTATGTCCAACAGGTTGAATAACTTCTTTGTGGAAAGTATCAAAAATATAATAAATAATATTGATATAGCTGAAATTGACTTTCCAATTGCATCTAATGCAAATCTTCGGGTCACCTATGATTCAATGGAAAACTTCTCACTACTGGATTTTAGAGAATTGAAAGATATTGTTTTTTCGTTGAAAAATAAGGGAAGTCCAGATGAATTGAATGTTGCCTTCTTTAAGAATTGTCTCACTAACCTTGCAGAACCATTACTAAACCTAATTAATACTTCATTACTGATAGGAGAAGTACCAGATGACCTGAAGATTTCTACAATCATTCCTGTTCCAAAAAAAACAAATTCTAATAAAGCCTCGAATCTAAGACCAGTAAACATGTTGAGCTCAATTGAAAAAATACTTGAAAAAACAGTCTATAACCAATTAGTGGATTATATTGAAAATAATAAACTGTTGAGTAAGTACCAATCAGGGTTTAGAAATAAACATAGCTGTGAAACAGCAGTTCAGTGTGTACTGGATGATTGGAAAATTGGCCTAGAAAAGAATGTTACTACTGTTGCAGTATTTTTGGATCTTCAGAGAGCTTTCGAGACAATACACAGAAACAGATTAGTACAAAAATTAGTAGCAGTAGGAATAGATGGAATAGTCCTGAAATGGTTGGAAAGCTTTTTGAAGAACAGAAAACAAAAGCTAAAGATAAATAATGAAGTATCAGAGGAGATAGAATGTGATCAAGGAGTACCACAGGGGAGTGTGCTGGGCCCCCTATTATTTTTGATATATATCAATGATTTGCCAGAGGTGGTAGGTGAGAGCTCAGTTCATCTTTTTGCAGATGATACACTCATTTACTTTACATGTGAAGATCACACGGAACTCACAGAAACCATCAACAGAACATTAAAATCAATTTATAGTTGGTGTTGTGCTAATTATTTGAAAATCAATGTTGAGAAGACAAAGTACATGGTAATTAGTTCAGAAAAACTATTCAGAAACTTTTGTGAGCAAGATTTTGAGATACTGCTGGGTCCTGATAAGGTGGAACGGGTCAACACATTCAGATATCTTGGGGTTCATGTTGATAGGGGATTGCAATTTAGAGAACATGCCAATTTCATCTTAAAGACGATAGCATTTAAAATACATTATTTATCTCGTTGTGCCCCATATTTGACAAGATGGACAAAAATGTTATTATACAATTCATTAGTGCTTCCTCATTTTACTTACTGTTCTTCAATTCTGTATCTACTGAAACAAAATGATTTAGCTCGTTTACAGAAACTTCAAAATAGAGCCATGCGCATAATTTTAAATTGCAAAAGACTAACACCAATACAAGATATGTTGAAACAACTAGAATGGTTACCAATTAATTCTTTTCTTCTCTATAATACTTTAATCCTAATTTTTAAAATAAGACATAAAATTTCACCGACATATTTACAAGAAAAAATTAGGTACAATGACCAAGTTCATGGATACAATACTAGATCCAGAACGGACTTTCATATTCAACAAGTCACACTATCACATACCCAAAATTCTATTTTCTTCAAGGGGCTTGATAGGTACAATAATCTACCAGAAGAGATCAAATGTTTAACATCTTTAACTTCTTTCAGAACAAAGTTGAAAGCATATTTACTGCATCAATAAAATAAACCAGTAGCCACTTCTTCATTATGTTAGATCCTTTAAATATTTAACTTTGACAGGTGTACATATGTTTTAGTATGTTCAACACTAGTTTTGTTATTCATCAAATATTTTTAGAATGTGTATGTATATGTGAAGTATATATGTGTGTATATATATGTGTCTATATATGTATGTGTATATGAATAACTGTAATTTTTAGATTTTTTTTTTGTTTTTCTGTGACAAGGGTACGAAGGCCTAATATGGGAGAGTATGTTTTTTATTGCTAATTTTTAGAACAATTTTACATTAATATAAGATAGCGATAATTTTATTTTTATTGTAATGACTGCAATTACTTGTAAATTAGCCAAATGGGCTAAATAAAGGATTTATATATATATATTACAATCATCAACATGGAAACTGCGTCATTTTGGCAGATTGTTTGAAGTTTGATGACTTTCATGTAATGGTTTCACTATGAAACCACTGTGATGCAAAGAATAAGCTGAAGAATGAGCTGACTTCTGAAGTTTTTGATTTATTTGATGAAATTCCATCTGATTGAGAATCAGAAATAGATTTTTCCGGAGTGTTAGATACAGATGATGATTTGCTGCAAGAATCTGTGAGAGATTTAGAAGTGATGGACTTATAATAGGTGCACCGGAAAAAACTACACCTGGAAAAAAACTGTTATAAAGGAAAATAGATTCAAGCCATATGTAGCACTTGAGATAAGAAAAAGTAATGCTCTTCATATGCCTATCCACGGATCCTCTAGACGTTGTGCACCCTGCAGTACTATTATATCGCAACCACATCGGACCAGATGGGAGTGTTCAACGTGTGAATCAGGATTGTGCTTATTATTATTTATCATTATTATTATTTATTATAATCATTATTTTGTATTATAATCATTGTTTTTTAGATTATCATGAGCAAATATAATCTATTGAACGTTGCTCAACAAAATATTTTATTTTGTAATTGTCAAAGTTCTTTATTTTTTGTGTGATAGTGGTTTCAACATGAAACCATATCCTGAAGGACGAATTTTGTAGTATGGGATTGACTCTCCTGATTGAATATGTTTATTGATGATCATGGATTATATTCATGAAAGAAAAATAGTCCTAGTAGCGAATTTTTTTTTGTGTGCCTCAAAGGGTTAAGTTGTCCATTCCAATATGTATGCCATTATTCGTTATTTTGTTCCTATATTGATCAATACCAAATAAAATGAGTTGCGATTTGTATATATGGATTTGTATGGAGATTGTGATTTTTTGGAAAGATTCATATGTTTTTTCAGGTTTCATTCATCCAAATCTGTTCAAGATTGGAATTGTAATAAGCATACGGTTCAATGAAATTAGTATTTTTATTAATATAAATTCCACGCTACCAGCTCTTGTTGGACGATCACATGTGTAAAAATTTTAATTTTGTATGTTTCTGGAACACCCAGCACAGTGAAATCATTATGTGAGTAGCTTCTTAAAAACTACACCAAACACTCCCAAATGGAGGAAATACTTGACGACATTAGTAATTACTGCAGTATTAACTTCTATATATCGAAGTAAATAAAGCAAAGTATAGAGTAATTGCTACTAGTACTTACTTAAGTGTTACTACAAGAATTAGGTGGAGTAAACGCTTTGATTTTTTGGAGTGAAAAGTACAACATGGAGCATTAACTTGAAGTTCAAACAAATACTCTTTTTAATCATACCACCCATAATTGATAGAAGCAGTAAATGGCATACTATTGGACAGGAAACTTACTATAAAATGAACATATGAAGATTTAGATACAAAATATCCTCATATTGCATCACACAAAAGACACGAAGTACTGTAAGGCAGCAAACTGAAAAACTTCTGATAGCAATACGTGCCAGCTTTGGAAAGCATTGAAATATACAAAAATATAAGAAAATGTTGAGAATATTATTTCAATTTAATACAATTTTAAAGCAATATGTCTTTTAACCAAAGATCCATCCATGTTTTGCCTGGGTGAGAAAAGAACCAAGAGTGTGTCGTCCTCAAATTTATGACTTTTATTTTAATTTTTCACAAATATAACTCCATCGAACGTCCAGACTTTGCTTCTTGTCAAAATGTTAACAACCCTTTTTTTATCAATCTGCAGTCCCTTGCGGTTAGATATTGTGCCCCGAAATCTAATAACTTATGTTATCATCATCAAGAAATCATACTCCCGTGCAATCAGAAACTATTGCCTCTGACCTGTTCGTTGTCATCAGAAAATTACAAATTACAATCCCACCGAATCGAATAGATCAAACCCCCTAACTCAAACTCGACTTTTCCCACACGCTTTTCCGTGCATAAACTCCACCGAAATGTGCAAAGACAAACTCCAAGGGAGAAAGACGTCGAGAACAATTTCACATTTGAATAGATAAGTTCGGACGTCTTCACGAAGTCGAGCAAAGTATTCATGTAGAGCATGATTAGAATTTCTAGTCTTTGTTTGAACTGCAATGTGAGCTTCGATCAGGACGTGGAATTGGAGATTATGTTCTGTACGAACCGCCAGATGGACACAGTTGACGGAAATTGATGTATGGGTTTGGGGTTGTTTGGGGATGTAACTGTTGAATTTTTGGGGTGGACATCAGTAATTTTTACCAAGTTTCTCAATCATTACAGGTCTGATGAGGAAAATAATTCCAATGTGTATTACGTCGACCATGTTACAACCAAATTTGTATCGTTAGTGTACCAAAATTATTTTAATTCACACGGAAAAAGATCAATTACTTTTTTTCTATTTTTTCTTCTTCGGTAAAGCCTTCACATCTGTTCAAATAATTACGGCAAAATATTTTAAATGCAATATTGCCTAAACAAAATTGAACATTTGGCGATATTGGTACAATATCACTTGAATAATATTGGACAAAAATTGTCGAAGCAATATTGGCCTCAAAATATTCAACGATATGGGTACAATAACGCTGGTATATTGTCGAAGCAACATGGGCCTCAAAATTTTTATCGATATGGGCACAAAATCGCTGCTACAATATTATGAGAATATTGGCAAAATATTCGAACGTTATATCAGGGCTCCCAGCGACTTACTTCCTCAAAAAAGGGAAAAAAGGGACTTGTGACTCCAAGAAAAGGGACCAATAAAGGAACAAACTAACGGCAGGAATGGTCAACCTACACACGTATTTTCAGGATAACGTAGATTTGACCAAAAAAAAACAAGAATCACTACATCTATTATTCCTGCAATACAGACAAAATAAATAAAATGAAAAAGTAAACTCGAAAGGCATAATTAAAAATAAATCTCAAAGTAAAACAACAGAACCACCTGAGATCAATCAAACATTAAAAAAAAATTCTTGAAACACCGCATGACACTTATGAATTGTTATTTCCGTCAACCGGCTGCACCCCTACGCGCAACCCTCAGAAGTCTTTGAAAGACTTGTGCGAGCTAGGGAAGACGTTGCCTTCACCTTTCAAAGTGTGATGCAATGAAAGAGATCGGTGACCATGCTGGGAATCGAGCCCACGACCCTATGATATGATGATATTTTTATTTCAATATCATCTTGGGATTGTCGTTATAATTTTTATCGATATGGGTTACTATAATTTGTTGAATGTTCATGAAATAATATTCAATCATTGTTATAGTTCTAGATGTGAACAATATGGAGGCAATATTGTTTCATTGATATTGATAACTATTGTCAAACCAATGTTTACCCAACATGAGTCAATTCGATTTGTTGAATATTGGCCAATAATCAACCAATGTACAATCAAACCTGAATATACAAAATAGTATTTGAACCAATATTGACTTAATGTAAGTTGATACAAGTTGGTTGTTGAATATAGCTGAAATAATATTCAACCAATGGTCCATCGTACTTGGCTATACAACATAGTTTTTATTCCTGAAATCGATATGAGAGGAATTCTGGGATAACAATTTTCATTCTAGATGTTGAAAACAATATGAAGTAAATATTGTTTTATCGATATTGGTTAATATTATTGAACCAACATTGACCAAATATAAGTTAATACAATTTGTTGAATTTATTTGAAATAATATTCAACCAATTTGCTAACAAACTCAGATGAACAAAACAGTTTTTCATCTCTAGAATCGATATGAGTGGAATATTGGGATGGCAAAATTTATTCTAGATGCTACATACAATATGTAACAATATAGTTTCATTGATATTGGTAAACATTATTCAACCAATATTGACACGAAAATATATGTAAAATTCAGAATTGGTTCAACCAATATTCCACTAATATTATTAGTATATGAGATCAATATTATTTTTACATTTACAATAATATATTTATATTAGCCCAATGTGAAACCAATATGAGTTTTAATTTAGAAGTTTAAATGTGACCATTGTGGTTTTGAGAGCTTCTTTTGCTTAGCACCCCTCAAAGTTCTGAATTACTCTTCACTCTCTATACTCGGCATAAAAATAAAATCATTATCTATACTTCTATGACTTGTCTACAAGTTCTTTCAATATAAGCTGCATCGCAGTCTTCACAGTTTGACTTTTTGAGAGTTCAGAAATGTTGTCAAAAAAGGTATTGAAGCGAATCAGTCAACAGTGTCTACTTCAGAATAAGCTATGTTATGGTCCATATTACACAGAAACTAGACGGGCGTAGTCTCCGCAGCGTAATTATCGCTGCGGGCAAAACGCTTGCCTTCCAAACTACACGCACAGCGATTTTCACGCTGACTATCGTACAATCCGGTAAATGAATAGATTTTAGTTTAAAAATGGATACAGTCACGTTAGGTTGTGTGTCCGCTGTAGTTGTGAGATTGATTTTAAATAAACGAAGAAAACGTCGGCGTTGGTGGGTTCATCCTTTGTTGAGCAATAGATTATCAATGGGATATTTTCATACAAAATTTAATAACCATAGAAAGTATCCAGATAAATTTTTTCAATATTATCGCCTATCCATAAATAGTTTTGATGAGTTACTTGGTCTGTTGGCTGAAGCCCTACAAAAAAAGACACCAATATGAGACATTCCATCCACCCAGCAGAGAGATTAGTAATAACATTAAGGTAAGTTTTATAACTATTTTATTATGTTTCCTTTAATACATAAATACTAAGATTTAAAGTTGAAACTTAAAAATGACATTTTGAAATTCAGAACTAAAAAACATTAATTGTCTTTACTAATATAAATCAAGTAGCGAATGGTTAGATGCCTGCGAATCAAAGGTATTGCTGACTTCAAAAAATTGCGAATTCATTCCAATCGGTTGAGGTGTTGCTGATTGTGAGTAGAAAGAGGAAGTAGGGGAGCGAATATCCTGGACCCTTGGTCCAGACGTGCTAGCTAACTGATTAGTTTGAAAATTAGAAATCCGACGAGATTCTTGTATAGCTTGCATGATTTTCATTCTGCATTCTAACATAATATCTTCAGAAAACTGATCCATTAAAGGCAGCAATGACAGAAGAAAAGCCCTATTCCCAAGCTTGTCGTCAGTTTTTTGCTCTCGTTGTAACGCTACGCTATCCGAAAGTACTTTTGTTATATCCTTTATTTGTGAGTCACCGTAATCGCTTGGTCTCTTTCTTTTCCTATTAGGGTTCATCTGAGGGGTAGCAGAAGTAGCAGCAGGAATATTTTGCGATACTTCCTGTGGTTCCTGTGGTTCATCATGGTTCTCTTCATCGTTATTATCATCAGAGATATTCGATACAGTATTTCGTTTTTCGATAGATGGCGTTAAATATAAAAGTTGATCAAAATATACGTATTTTTTTTTCTTTGTAGCACTCTGGCCACTTTTGGTTTCTTTAAGTGCCCTAAGTTCTTTACGGAATTGGTCCTTCAAAGATTTCCACTTCGTTTGTAGCTCTTTACCTACAAATAAATGAATTTGTAGTTCTGGATTGCCAAGGTAAGATATAATAGTGTATTATGTTACTAGGAGTAGAAGGCTAACATTATTTGTTGAGGCCAGGCCGAGGCGCCAGCCGAGGATGTGCAATCTGGGCGAAACATATAATAAGCCTTCTAATCCGAGTGACATACACTATTTTTTCGGCAAGCGTTTAAATAAAATTGCATTTCTGTAGACAGTTCTATACACCCAATTATCGAAATGATAGTTCTGATGAATCGAGGGTACATAGATCTCTTTTGTTTTAATCCGTTGCTATGTCTTACATTGAACTTATTTTATGTTTATGAACAAACAAGTGAAAAATGTTTGTTTTGTGTACTTGTACAATAATAGACTATTTCTACAAAACGTGTTACATGATATAATGTACCGTATTATTGCACGCTTTTTTTTTAGGTATTTAGCGACAGGATCCGATTTTGCATGCCTGGAATATGTTTTTCAAGTATCGAAAAGTTCAATAAGGCTTATAGTTAAAGAAACATGTATGGCAATATGGAAAATTGTACAGCCTCTGGAAATGCCTTTTCCTTCAGAAGAAAAATGGGTTGAAATCGCAAATCTGTTCTATAAAAAAAGTAATTTTCCCAACTGCGTAGGTGCTATTGATGGCAAACATATTCGGATTGTTTGCCCTTCCAACACAGGCACAGAATATTTAAACTATAATAATTTTTTTTCCATTGTGTTATTGGCCGTCACGGATGCGGATTATTGTTTACAACCATAGACGTAGGCTCATACGGTCGGGAAGCAGATAGCAATATTTTTAAAAGTTCAAACTTTGGAAAGAGACTGGAAAAGAAGCAACTATATTTGCCTAGACCACAGCCACTTCCAAACATTTCAGAGCCTCGGTTACCGTATGTGTTTGTCGCTGATGAGGCTTTTGCGTTGAACGAACATTTATTACGACCATATCCCCGAAAAAATCTCGGAGTTCCTGAAAGGGTTTTTAATTACAGACTAACTCGAGCCAGACGTTTTGTAGAATGTAGTTTTGGTATATTAGCGAACAAATGGAAAATATTTCATACAAGCTTACTTGTTGATGTGGAATTTACTGTACAAATAACCCAAGCTGCCTGTGTTTTACACAATTTCGTCAGAAGACGAGATGGATTAGATAGTGAAAACTTATATATCAACCCAATGAAACATATTACAGCCACAGGTACAGGAGGTCGTCAGACTACTGGAGCAGTTATTAGAGACGAATTTGAGAACTATTTCGTAAGCGACAATGGTGCAATACCATGGCAATACGAAAAAATTTAAGGCTAATTATGATTGAAATAAAACTATGTAACTTGAAATTAAATTAACTCTTACCTTTTTTATTTCTTTCGTCTACACTAATTGCACTCCAATCCTCATACATTACCACTCCTATTTCTTCCCATAATTTAATTTTCAAATCCCTATCACTATATTCTTTTAATTTAATGTTGTAGAGTGGTGGACGCTTTTCAACTTCACTTATCAACTTTTCCGTATCAAACATTTTGTCCTCGAACTGTACCACGCTGCGATATCCTCCCTCGTGTAGTTCAGCACATACTAAACCATGTATTTCGTTCTTGGCGATACGCCACCCTGCCTGCGAGAAGCGTGAAGAACGCGACCAGTTGCGTTCGGCTCGCTCTCGCTAGGCGATATCGCTAGAAAAAAAGGCCCGTCTAGTTTGATGCATTAAAATATCTGGTTTTCGATCAAGCGTAGGATACGCTGCGGAAGTTCCGCAGCGAGTTTCACGCCCGTCTAGTTTGGCCCTTAGTCTGTACGTCACTTTTTGACACATCAGACTTCGATGCCTCCTTACTATCTGCTTGTAGTGATACGCACAGGTGGCCTCGAATCATTTGGCTCTCCCGTTCGGCGTTGCTTTTATGTCTATCAGAAACTTTGAATCCCTTTCTCATCGCAGATATAACGAGGCTCATATAAAATTCCTCACACGATTATGTACATTGCTTCCATGATGGTTATCCAAATGTATTATTCCAAAGGGCGAGCGGCAGGTTGAGCACGGAAATCGTGCACTGGAGGCGAACATTTATCGGCATATGGGGACTACTTTCCCGTATCATGAAAAGTTTTATGAAATTTTACAGCAGTTTATAAAGTTTTTTCCTGCATATTTCGTGCTGTGTGCATTATCAGGATATCTTTCACAGGGAATCTGCTTTTTTGTTTAGGATAATTCCTATGCTGTTGAAGCAATGTAGAGGGTGGAAATTGCGCATATTCAAGAAAAATGGATGGGTAGTCTAGGGGGAATCAGCCATCACGTTATTCTATTTCTAAGAAGTGTTATGGTTGCAGAAAATTAACTGAAAATATAATAATTTTACAAAAAATACTCTACAAAGAGAGATAAGGGAGTAAAAATTCCACTTTCACTTTCCAGAAAGCCTTGGAATCAATTAAAACAAACAGCATTGGCGGCTCATGTACTTGTAGTTGAGGGGTGCTGCCGCCAGGTCTTCAGTAGTATTGTGGAGAATTATTCCACTTTTGTGTTTCAAATATATCAATTTAAATCAATAATTGGGTCAATATTACACACATTTCAATTCCAGATAATGTTTCTGTATACAAATTGCTTTCCTATTATTCGATCTACCAAATGCCTACGCTTACCTAGCTTGGCCTGTTTTCCCAATTTGTAATTGATTGGAAATCTCTAGGAATATATTTTGGCAGTGCTATTTACGAGTTTCAAGACGAAACAAAACTTGTGTTACTGATAAGGTTTGGTCTGGGTTTTTCCTGTTAGAAACGGTTAGTCACAATAAGTCAACCGACAGACACAGTTCATCCTTCGATTTCAAAGCGTTCGGTCATCTTTCAACTGAAAACTTTCATCTACATAGTACCTCGTCTGGGATTCACCGTTATTTCAATAAAAAGATTCATCAAACGTTACCTATAATACAGGATACAAAAGTAAAAAGTTACCCACGAAAAATGCAGAATACTTGAAAAGGTCCTAAAAGGCCGGTATCGCCAAAGTATCTCAATTCCTCAAGTGGGATCAAGAAAGATTGGGTATATTAGAGCAAGATGCTGCATTTTGGGGAAGATCTAACGAATTCTTATAAGTTTTCTTAACGGAAGTTTCTTTTTTCCTTATTCGACGAGCACCCATTTTGCCATTTGAAAAAAAGGATCTAGTAATGCCGATTTCAAAATTTAATTTTGTGATGATGTTGATAAATAAATTTATGAGTGGAACAACTACTAACTATTTTTATTTCTTCGTCCCGATCGCCTTGGACTAACGACAGTTATTGATATCCATATCGTACCAAGAAGACATTATTTGGATGAAGAAAAGGTTTGTATTTCGTGCAGAAATTTATTTATAAAATCATAGCAAAGCGCTTTCGACTATAAAGTCATCATCAGTGCGTACCTGTAAGTAAGTGACATTGATTTGAATTTAAGAAATTTTGATAATGAGAATTTTGAAAATTGAAAAATTACTTGCTCGTCAGGTGTACAAGAGCCAGACCATAAAAATATCATTTGTCCAGAGGGCCATGTAAAAATTTAAAAACGGTACATCATATGAATAACATTTAAAAAAATCCTTATTACAGGATTAACCTAGATAAAAGTTTCAACAGGTAGAGTAACACATGTCTGTTGAAGCTTAGTCTACTGTCAAACTAAATGAATGAAATTGCCATTGTGTCAAAAGTTGACAATGACAATGACGTTAGGCTTAGAACATTAACTTCTAGAAACAATGATCTGTGTTTTGGAAATTGATAAATGACCAATTAGTCAAATTGATCTGTAAATCTATTTATAGTTCTGTTAATCTAAACCGGGAGAAAAGTCTAATGAGAACCTCAACCCGATGTGCACAGAACCAGGTTCAAGAAACAGTCTCTTGAGAATTTGTGAAACCATTTCTACGCTAAGGATTTTGGGACAGGTCTAATGAGAACCTTTACACTTCCCAAAGCGTCTAGAAGGTAGCCCAAAAACAAGAGGCGCCATAAACATAAAAGATTTGAAAGTTTCAACAGGCAGAGTAACACATGTCTGCTGAAGCTGAGGCTACTGTCTAACTAAATGAATTAAAATTGACCTTGTTTCGGAAGTTGACAATGACAATGAAGTATTTATAGTTCTATTAATCCAAACCCAAGGAAATATGACAAACCGGGACAAAAGTCTAATGAGAACTTCAACCCGATGTGCACAGAACCAGGCTTAAGACACAGTCTCTTGGAGATTTGTGGAACCAATTCTATGCTCTAGATCATGGGACAGGTCTAATGAGAACCTTCCCAATCCCAAGGCGTCAAAAAGGTAGCCCAAAACCAAGAGGCACTACAAACCAAAAGATTTAAGAAATTTTCAAATTGTTTCAGATTCAATCAATTCAGTGATTCTATTAATCAAAACGAAGGAAATTGCTGAACCAAGAGAAAGTCTAATGAGAACTTGACACGGAACATGCAAAAACCCAAGTTCTAGAAAAACATTATTTAACAGGAGAGTCTAATCCCCATAAGACAATGGGGACACTAATAGAAAGAGATAAAAGAACATTTGTGACGAAATGTGATGTAGTTGGACATGTCATGGCCGCCGTTCTCTATAGACAGTGACGGACTAGCTCTTGGTATATGAGAGTTACTGCTGACAGTTTTGTTGCTTGGTTCGAGTTCGACTCTGTACTCATATCCAAGTACGAAACTATGACGCGTTGATGCTACAAGATTCTGATTGGCTAGAGCTTATTAAACCCTCCTGTCAGTTTAGTCTCTTTGATATTGTACTGTGTGGAGCGAGGTATTATAGTCCAGTAATTTAGGGAATATATTAGCGAAGGAGTTGTTACAATTTCAGATGGCAGATACATTTTGACCAAAAATAGTAGAGCTGTATTTTTCACAAAATTTCAGATCTGTGTTGAATCATTTCAACGTATCTATAGCTCTCCAGATTGAAAAAAGGATTTCAAAATTGAAAAAAAAAAAAACAAAATGATAACGGAAAGTCACAAGTGATAAATAGTTGTGTTCAGAATGTCATATGAAGAACACAGTATAAGTGTTAGAAGAAGTTATTGTGAAAAAGTGTTCAATTCGAAAGACGCTTTTTGTGATCAAATATTTAAAACTGGATCATTGATAAGCGGAGCTGGGTGATTACAGGTCCTTCAAAAGTAATTACAATTACAAAGTACTTTTACAAAGGAGGCACCAATAAATAGAATAACAAAGTACCGATTCAAAAAATGAACTAATTACAGTTACAAATAGGAATTACTAAGAACATACGTATTTATAAATACTTTTTGCATGAAACATTACAAATAGTGTACAACTAAATGGTTTGAATCCCAGTGCAAATGTATCAAATTGATATTGATATAAATTTTTTGGAAATCAAATTAGTTGTGTTATATGTAAGTGAGCAATTAAAAGCCATAATTAGAGTTATTTATAATGAACGGAAAAGGTTATTCAATAATGAAGAAATATTCAAACTTTCAACAGTTTATTGACCGGAAACAAAAAAGTTACATTAACACAAAAGTTTGTGTACTTTTATATTATAAGCATAACACGGCATCATTCGTTTGGGCCAGTTTGGACAAAGTGATAAAATAGTAAACGATTTTAAAAAATTTACGTTTTTTTCATTCGTTGATTCAATCTGGCAAGAAAATGTTTCATACCTTGTTGTCTTAAAATCAATAGTTTTCAAACACAGATATTTCATAAAAGCTAAGCAAGGATTTTTGACAGATTATTACTTGCAAACTATTGATTTTAGGACAAAGTAACAGACCGTTTTCAAAGAAAGTGGACCACATTGAGTAAAAAAAATGTTTGGTGAAATACTTCTGAATTTTTTGTATTTTTCACCAAGCGGGTGCAGATTTATGACGCCAATTTCTGAAGTCTGGTAACAATTCAAAATAAGTTTATATCGCTAGTTTTCATCAAAACCAGATTTCCTAAATTTGTGTCAGGGAGCGCATTTCTTTTGGGAGTGTCCACCATTGTGACAAAGGAGAATGAAGAGGGAAGTTTATACAAAAAAATTCTTGATTCCAGAACACGTGTATGTTGTTAACGAACACGCATTTGAAAGTAAATAAAATAAGTTATTGAACTAATAAATATTATTGAAATTAAAAAAAAGTTAATGCAATTGGACTTATGAGAAGTAATTGCAATTAGATAATTTGAATAACAAACACAAATTACCATTCCTACACAGATTTAGCTGCAATTATTACAATTCCAAATGACTTTAGGAGAAGAGTACTCGAATACAAATGCAAATTACGAATAAATTAATTGTAATTATAAACTTTTTTTCAACTAGGAGTTACCCAGCTCTGCTGAAAAGCAAGGTTTCCATATTTTTCAGAATAATCTAACATTCTCAGCATTACCAAATTATTTTCTGTCCCCTCGCAACATAGACTGATGCTTATCATTTTTTTTGAAAAATGAACATAGTTACCGGCAAGGACCAGTTAGCATGTTGCTGAGGTTGAGACTTTGAAGAAGTCAAATTTTCATGTAAATTAAATTATTCACACTCGAGAAAACATTAAATACTGAAAAATCGGGTTTTGTCTATTTACACGGTTAATTTGGGGTGATTTCAAATAGTGTTGAAAGAAAAGGTTTTCGATTTTTTCATTATCTACAACTTTGTCTTCTGCTAAGAGGTCACGTTTCGCCGCAAATCTCAAAAAACCGTTTTCAATCCCTGAACTGCATCCCCGTTTCACCATTTTGAGTGTTTTCAAGTTCAATTTTTTCCCCAAAGTTGGAACCCCAACAAAATTCCCTACCTGGTCTTTGCCTGTTCCTTTTTTTTTTATTTTGAGCGTTTAAAATTCATTTTGGCACCAGCACAACATCAATATCCTGATGATAGTTTCGTGAACGTGTCTCCACCAATAAGACTTCAAACGAACTGGACCCGATAATCCAATTTCCTTAACGAAATTGACACAGAGAACTAATCGAATGGGACAAGCCCTTGCATCAGCGGGAACATAATGTTAGCGGAATGTTTGCAGGTAACTTTAAAGCAATTAGGTAACAAATGTTTAGATGCATGTCTGTACCTGGTTCGCTATTAATCAGGCCAGACTGAATGCTTGGAAGGGAAAGGGGCGAAGTCTAACAGGATTTGCGGTCGGGTTTGGTAGTATGTGATCAAAGCCCTGGCGGGAGTGGAATTGAAATGGAACTACTCGTTCAGAGATGGATGAGTTGAATCTATTGAATTGAGAAAGCTAGTGGATACATGAGTAAGGGAATGAAATTATCATATTCAGTTCCATCTACGGTTACTGCAACAAGAAAATATTCACTATGCCTATGCATAGACACACCTTCGTATCTTCCTTAATTTTTGACGTAGAACCATGAAATTTTCAGAATTTGAGACGAAATTGAAATTTAGGAGCATAAAATATCTGGCCTCCAAATAGCCCAAATTCTACTCAGGCCTGGCAAGAAATATAAGGGTTGTTCAAAAATTTAATAGTAGACTGAGTCTCTTTTCGTTTTCTCCTACAGTCTGCTTATGCATCAAATATTTTATAACCCAGATATTCCGACGTAACGAGAAAAAACATAATGCATGTTTTTTTCATTCTGAAAAAAAAACTCTTTATATCTCAATAATTATTCTTATGCCTACTTATTCTGTCATGGATCGTTCTGACACTCAGTTATGGTTTGAACCGATTCTCTCGATGAAAATATAACGTTGAATGAACTATACCTTTTATTTTTAGCAAATATTTGAGGGTATATTTGAGGGTACTGTTATATAGCGTTCCTGCATAAGTGCCTATGTGCGAATTCCGCACAGGTGATATTCACTCATTATTTTTTTTTCCAGAGATTATTTGAATAAATGGTTTAGCAATGTACGTGTTATTTAGTTCTGTCTCAGGGAAATTTACTAAGTATAAATGGCGGTACGCGATTATTTCTCTTAGGAGGTAACTTCACTTTTGACATTCCCCTAATGTCCTACAATTTACGTCCGAGGACTCGCAGACGAACAAAAGTTCAACCAACTTCATATGTACTTCACCCCACTGAAACTTTCACGCGTTTTATATCTAACCAAGCTCTTGATTGTTCTCTGTTTGAGAAACATCCGGCCTTACAGCCCATCCTAACTGCTCCTATAAGTCGTACATTTTCTGTTGAAAATATTTTTTCTTTTGGCTCTAGTTTGGAGAGCCCCACAATCAATAGGGTTTCACCACGCGTGGCCGTCAAAGAAGGCGGGCCCCACGCACTTTTTCCGAAGAGCTCACAAGTGGTTGTTTAATCGCGTCGCGTCGAAGATAACGCCGCAGAATCTAGTTACCACCTGAATTCTCAAAAAGCGGTTCATTTGAATTCACTGGCATCTCCTAGGTTGAACCCTGTGCACTGTAGTATGGATGATGTGAATGTGCATAGCAGTCACGTTGTTGGCTGTCCTAATGAAGACAATGATGAATCACGAAGAAATTTTTCTATTGATCAGGATACAAGGCGTGATCTGACTCTGAGGGACATTTCAGCTAAAAAAATTGATAACAGGCCTTTGAGTGCTCCACCTAGTTTCTTGACTTTCGGCTGTCAACCCGCTGGGGAATTTCAAACCCCGAAAAATACCGTCACTCCACGCCGAATTTTGAAAGGATTCCAGAATTTAGAACATAAAACGTCAGTCCACTCAATATTTCTACAGACTTGCAAATAGATTCAAGAATGAACGAAGCGAGAATGTTCGAACAAAACCGCCCCCGCACTACTGACAATATTTCAGTAATAGCGGGCCTCAATGTCTCTCGAGCTAGCACCGGGAATAGCCTTGAAGGGGGTTCACTTGCACGCGGAAATTTTCAACAAAGGGCCTGCACGAATAGTGAAATCCCATCTATTCGGTAAGTGATGTCTGAGGAGGAAAAAGAGGAGTGGAAGTGGCTTGTTGAATTCAAACAAATGAGAAAAGCTCGTGAAAACCGCCAATCACAAGTATAGCTTCCATCCTCCCCTCTTCTTCAGGCTAATGCCTATCTTTCCAGACATGATCCCTATTTTTCAAGACAATAGCACTGCCAAGATTGTCATAACAGCCTGAGCAGACAATAAAGGACTCGAGTATTGTCGTAGTCTATACCGGGCCTAGTCCATTCCAAAGCATTTATCGCTTGTACAAGGAAAAAACAGGATTCTTACAAACTGCTAGAACTCGGTAGAGCACATAGAGTTGAAGTAGGTTTGCTTACTGGCCAATGCAAACTCAAACATCATTTGAATAAAATCGGACTTGCACAAGATGCAGTGTGCCGGCTATGTGCTATGGAGGATGATGAAGCGGCTAAACACATTTTGTGTACCTGCTCTGCAGCGGCCAGAACCATATTTTCAATATTTAGCAATACAACATCGATACCAGAAAGCCTGGTAAGTTGTTCTTTCAATGCATTCCTCAGTTTCGTTTAAAGATTGGATATACTGGGAGACATATAACCATGGGGTGAGCCACAATTGGCCATTGGGCTTGATAATGGCCCACTCACATTCAAAATCAAACCAACTCTAGAGTCTAGACTTGGATTGGTTTGGTCTAGACTAGAGATAGAGAATAACGAGTGTTTCTCTATTCAGAGCACAGAAACATCACCGAAGCAAATAAATATTTCACTCAAATGCAAAATAGAATGAAAATCGTTCTCATTCGGTTCCCCATTTCCTGCACTATTATCTCTTGACGCCGCTTCGCCTCCCCAGAGTCATGTGGACACCCCAACTCTGCGGCGGGGTGATGGATGTCTGGCGTATTTAACCTCACCACGGTTTTAAATTCGTACAAGCGACAACCCGAAATGGGGATTTGGTCGCACCTACGTTCCCATTTGTTTCTATAAATGAACGGTAGTATTCCATTCGCGCTCGCGAGTTAAGATTGGAGTTTATGGCCGAGCGAGATGATGCCGGAAACGAGACCAATTATACTGAATGCAGCTTCAGCGAATAGATCCCGGAAAAATATATTATGAGCACAAAAAGAAGATGCAGGAAAATATCATTCACTTTGTAGTAAATAGAACATTTCTAGTGAATCTCGGAAAAATCTTTGATAGGTGCAAAGGTGCACGTCTGAAACCACAGATATTAAAAAAAAAACAACTTCATCTGAGATGGTCATGACTCCATCGAAAAATTTTGTTTAATAAACACTAGTTGCACAAATACTTCAGTCGAAATGTTCTCATTCTCAAATGAAGAAAAACGAGATATGTTGAAACTTTATTATAAATTTGATAGCAAAAATTTATTTTGAATTATATCCGGAAAGACAACAGCCGGATACAACATTATTCGGAATTTTGGACAAACACTTGGCTGAGTACGGTGCGTTTCAAAAACCAAGAATGAAATATGGAAGCAGAATGGAACAAAATATTAGACGTAACTTATTAGCCGAGGTAAAATAATTTTTCATTCCATATTCGAAAAAGTATAATTATTTTTGATACTTTTTTAGATAAATGCAGATCCTTCCAAATAAACACATCAAGTCTCAGCAGAAATGGATGTGCCTCAGACGATCGTTTGGAGGGAATTAAAAAAAAAGTGGTTTGAAATGTTATAAGATACATATTTCGCAAAAATTACATCCAGGTGATCCTGAGAGAAGGATGGAATTTTGTAGCTGTCTCTCGAATAGTGAAGACCCTACAAACTTCTTGAAAAACATTATTTGGACCGACGAAAGTACTTTTTCGAACTGTGGTGTTTTTAATAGAAATAATGAGCACATTTGGAGTGAAAATAATCCACGACACTCCAGAGAAGTCAGACCACAAGTTCGGTTTCGTTTGAATGTGTGGGCTGGAATTTATGACGACCGAATACTTGGACCACATTTCTTCTCTAATACTTTGAACGGGGAAACCTATCACCGGTTCTTAAGAAACGAATTCGAAGAATATATGGATACGTTTTCCCTTGTTATTTATAACAGCTGCTGGTTTCAGCGTGACGGGGCTCCTCCACACAATGAAAGAGCAGTTTGCGAATATTTACGTCAAAGATTTCCTAATAGGTGGTTAGGAAATTCTGGACCAGTGAGGTGGCCGGCAAGGTCAACTGACCTTACAGTTTTGGATACTTCCTTGTGGGGCACTTTAAAGAACAGAATCTATGGAGAGCAAGAATATGACACAGTAGATGAACTTAGAGACAATATCATCACGCAATTCAGGTCTATCAGAAAAAGGGATATAATTCCGACTTCACAACTCAGAATTATTATAATTCCGACTTCACAACTCGGAATTAGTATAATTCTGACTTTACAACTCGGAATTAGTATGATTCCGACTTCACAACTAGGAATTACTATAATTCCGACTTCGCATTTCATAATTAGTATAATTCCGACTTCACAACTGGGAATTAGTATAATTCCGACTTTACAACTCGGAATTAGTATAATTCCGACTTCACAACTCAGAATTAGCCTAATTCTGACTTTACATCTCGGAATTAGTATAATTC
This sequence comes from Chrysolina oricalcia, assembly GCA_944452925.2. NCBI lineage: Eukaryota > Metazoa > Arthropoda > Insecta > Coleoptera > Chrysomelidae > Chrysolina > Chrysolina oricalcia. Next base: position 61,330,844 of record OX101814.2, read on the forward strand.
CGACAACTCAGAATTAGCCTAATTCCGACTTCACAGCTCGGAATTAGTGTAATCATTGCGATTCCATTGAAATTATAGTAAAAGTGTGGACATTGATCCCTAACGTTCGAACTCGTCAGTTTATTTGTATTTGTGTATACAGTTATTACTTGATATTAGTAGAAAATATTTTTCCCGCACGCCACTTCTTGCTTGGCGTCGTTTGGGCATTGGCAGTAGCGTGCGAGAAAGTATAACTTTCCGCACATGTTAAGTATTTTTAATGGAAAAAATGAACACACTTCATTGAGAGAAAATCGTAAGAAAGGTGCTGGTTTTATGCCTATCAACTTTTCTATTTAGCGAAACTTTTATTATTGATCATTACATTGTTTCATTTTGTCAATCTGACAGATTTTTATTTCATTAATTGATACGTTCCCATCAAAAAAAGGAAAAAATATGTGTTCTACTCTCATGCTTGGTCCACATCAAACCAATAATACAGAAACAAAACATCAAATCAATGTTATTCAACAATTCAACAACAAATCTGAATTATTCATTAACAAAACGTGTTGTTTTGGTTGCAGCAACTTTTTACGTTCCCATTTCCAATAGAAAGAGAGGAAAAATACACGTTTTCAACTCGCCGTGTCCACATCAAATCAAGAACACAGAAAAAAACATAAACTCAATGTTTTTCAACAATTTAACAACAAATTCATTCCATCAATTAAAAAAAAAGGAAAATACATTTCCATCTGTTATGTTGTATCCACCTCAAACCAACAAAACAGAAACAAAACATTTTCTTCAAAAATTGAACAACAAATCTGAAACTTTTAATCAACAAAACGTGTTGTGGTGCAGCAACTTTTCGCGGTCCTGTTGGAAGGCGTAAAACATCAAAGGGTTTTGTTGTCACTGCTGGCAACATTGTCGGTGCTGTGTGTACCTAATTGAAAAACAAAGAAAAAACAGAAACTCCTCCAGTATGTCCTTGCGGACTCTTAGGTGTTGTGGGTGATGTTAGGGCCAAACACCCACTGTATTAAATCATCAAAGTTCTTGCTGGATAGTTCAAGTTTACATTTTCACATAACTCCAATGCCAACTCGTGGATTCACAATGATTACACTAATTCCGAGTTGTGAAGTCGGAATTATACTAATTCCGAGTTGCAAAGTCGGAATTAGGCTAATTCCGAGTTGTGAAGTCAGAATTATACTAATTTCGAGTTGTGAAGTCAGAATTATTCTAATTCCGAGTTGCAAAGTCAGAATTATACTAATTCCGAGTTGAAAAGTCAGAATTAGGCTATTTCCGAGTTGTGAGGTCGGAATAATACTAATTCTGAGTTGCGAAGTCGGAATTAGGCCAATTAACTTATTTTATTCTTTGTGGCCCTTCTACGCTTTCGTACTTTCCGGATATAATTCAAAATAAATTTGTGTTGTTTTCGTACTATTCCTATCATTATAATAAAGTTTCAACATATCTCGTTTTCCTTCATTTGAGAATGAGGACATTTCGACTGAAGTATTTTTGCAAACTTATGAATTTTAATGAGTTCTGACAACTAGTGTTTATTAAACAAAATTTTTCGATGGAGTCATGACCATCTCAGATGAAGTTGTTTTTTTTTAATATCTGTGGTTTCAGAACTGCAAATCATAACAATTTATACATCAATGAAATCAGAATGAAAATCACTATTTTTCTGTATAATAAAACAATATGGCGCCTATAACAGAAAAAAAAGTTGATGATGAATGCCAGAAGACGAAACGTCGGATAGTAATTCTGAACATGAGAACGTGTAGCTGAAAAAAGGTGTCAATGAAAATGTACTTTTGGTTTTGAGCTATGTTGTCAAATAACGATAGAAAAAAATAAAAACGAAAATTCCGATTTTCAGTTTTTTCCCGATATTTCTGGAAATACTCGGAATTTGCCAAGTTTCAAAACAGTATTTTGTTAGGCACCAGAATACGCAACTTTGCACCTATTTAAGCTTCGGCGTATCTCCTGTTGTTTAGGAGATCCCAATGGTGGGGGTCGAATTTGAATTGCCCTGTATAGTCAAAAACAATAGTCGTTTTCTGAATTTCGAAAATTTCATGCTTATTTGACACCAAAAATAGGTAGATCCAATTTTCCACCAATATTATTGAAGTAATATTTTCATAGATTTTCATGTAAAATAAATTATTTATATGCGAGAAAAAATTAAATACTGAAAAATCGGTTTTTTGCTATTTTGGCGGTTAATTTGAGGTTAGGTCAAGAAGTGGTGAATATAAAAGCTTTTGATTTTTTCATTATCTACAACTTTTTTCGAACACTTTTTTGCTATAATGTCATGTTTTGCCGCAAATCGTAAAAACCATTTTCAACCCCTAAACTGCATCCCCATTTCACCATTTTGCGTTTGAATATTGTTTTCCTTGAAGTTGGTACCCCAACAACATTCTCCACCTGGTCCTTGTCTGTTACTTTTTTCCTATTATAAGCGATTCAAATTCGTCTTTGAACCAGCCTGCTACTGGAAGCGTCCCACGCAAAGTTCCGTTGACACTTGGATTTCCATCGGAAGGGAGAGTTTTCCCAAGGGTGACGGAGTTTCTTTCAAATGTGCGGATTATTTTACAGGCCATTAAACGCCCTTAATCCCCATCCTGAGATTTCCAAACAACATCGTTAAGAGTTTGAAGACACTTCCTTCCGTCAGCAAATTAGCCATTGTTTGCCAAATGTTCGGTGAGTGATGGAGTGAGTTGGAAAAGGGATACAAGGGCAGCAGAGAATCTGTTGCCACCGTTCCTTCATCATTGAGGAGACCGTTCATTGTTTACTGGTTATTGTTTGCGAAATTACACAGTGGCAAATTTCATTACTTTTGTCCATTATGTTTCGTCCATAACTCAGAATGTCGTAAAATGCATGTTATTTTCATTTGAAGTGTTTCATAATCTGAAATTTGAACTACTAGTAAATCTGTGTCACAATTTTCACTCGGATTTGAAGGCCGTCGTTTATTGGAATTTCTTTCTTACGTTTCGCTAGCGCGAGTGGCTAGCTTCTGCAGATGCTTATACATCATGAATAATCTCAGAAAACTGGAGATTCCGTCTACGGAGATAGTATTTATTCTGACTTAGGTAGTCTTGTGCGTTATTTACCGTATCTGGATTTGGTACATTCTCACTAACCCTAATTGACCCCTTTTTATTTGCAGGATCCTTTATTATTTCAGAATTGCTTATCACCGTAACTGGGCTAGGAATATTTTCGGTAACATTAATTGACACCTTTTTGCCTGCTGTCTCAATGTCGTAGTTTTCTTGTGTTAGTTTGGAATTTTTAAGAATGGGATTCCATAGTCGGTTGAGGTTCACAGCTCCTTCTTTTCTGTTGAAATTCTCCGTGTCTTTGTGGATCTCTATTGCCTCCCGTACAAGTCGGCTATGGTATCCCTGGCTGGGGGCAAGAAGTTTCACCTCCTCAAACATAATCTTGTTCACTGAGAGCGAGTTCTGCCACTGCCGACTTGTCTATTTGGCCTAATCTGCACTTCCTCTGATGTTCCTTCAGCCTTGTTCCCATCGATTTTTTTGTGGTTCCGATGTATACCTTTCCGCAAGTGGTATGCGATATACCCCCGCTGCAGAGAGTGGGTCTTTTTTTACTTTTACCGACCTAAGGCTTTGTTGTACTGTCTTGGTGGGTTTGCAGACGGTTTTTATGTTGTGTTGCCCCAAGATTTTTCCAATTCTGTCTGTGACCTTGGGAATATATGGAAGATACGCACGTGCAACTATCTGAGCCTCCTTCCTACTTAAGTCTCGTGGAAGTCCTCAGTTTCATGGCCCTGTTGATTTTGGGTGCACTATATCCCTTCGATCTCAAGGTTGTTTAGAGATGTTCTAGTTCATCCTGTAGATGCTCAGTTTCACATATTCTCCGAGCACTTTCCGCTAGTGTGGTGATAATTCCTCGCTTCTGACTAGGTGGTCTGATAGAGCATGCAGATACCTATCCGTGTGCATAGGTTTTCAGGATACTTTGTGGGTCAGCCTTGCGCCACATCTTTCGATGAGTAAATTTAGAAATGCTATCCGCTGTACCTGTTCATGGTGAACTTGATTCTGGGCTGTTGATCATTTAGATGTTCTAGGAAACGGTTCAGTGTGTCCCTTCCGTGTCTCCAAATGATGAAGGTGTCATCTACGTAACGTAGCCACATGGTCGGTTTTAAATCAAAAGCATCAATTGCTTTCTCTTCAAAATATTCCACAAAAGAGTTGGCTATCACTGGGCTGAGTGGACTTCCCATGGCCACGCCATCTACTTGCTCAAAGAAGTTTCCATTCCATTGGAAGAAACTTCCCGTGAGACATGCTTCAAAGAGACCAACGATGTCATTCGAAAACATGTTAGTTAGCTTCCTCAGAGAGTATTCAAGTAGGTCGTTGGTGAACAAGGATACCACATCGAAGCTGACCAGAATACTCCAACGTTATGCCTCTAATTTTCCCACCAAAGTCTGTTGAATCGTAGGAGTTCGTTTTTCCCACATGAGGTTGGAGAAGAATTAACACTCACTAAATAAATATAACAATATGCGAGATTCTTATAATTCTAGTGACTGTGCCGAAACAGAAATGACAAATGCCGAATGTCATTATAATGGTAAAAATTATGTCAATCCTATGCAATGATCACAGAACATTCTGTAAATCATTTGACTCGTGTATTCTAGCCTCAAATTCAAGAATGAACTAGCAGATACTGAATACAATAGTTGCTATGGATGTTTTCTAAGAATTGTCTGAAGATGATCGCAACTATATGTTATGAATATCATTTTAAAAATATAAGGCGATTTCGGAAAATTTTCTACGATGATTCATGCACGTATAAACGTTCAGAAACTAGTTAGCATATTCTAAGAAGGTTATTTGCTCTTTGGTTACAAACACTCAAAGTTACAATATAATTTGAGACAAACTTAGTCCAACATCCGACTTTGCTACAAATCTAATGCACTAGTAATTAATATGAGTTTTTTTCCAAAAATAGGCTAGCTACTTCCTAAAAATAGCCAATAAACGGTTACAGTAGTTGAATGGTGCTCTAGAACTTGAATGAATATTTTTCTATTTGGAGTCCGAAATGAAGTCATTATGAAACCCAAATACTTATCGAAATGGCTTCTATTTCGATACGTATTTAAAAAAAATTCGAGATTGGCAACAATGGAAACATCAACTGTCAGATAAACGTCAGAAAAGAGAGATGGGATTTTCAATATTAAAGAAAGAAAAAGAATTACCTTTGAATGTTGTGGTGTTATTTGTTGCCTTGGATTGTGCAGCTATTAGATGGCGGAGCTAACCATAGGCTAAAGTACAGGTAGTTCTGTATATAACCTTTCTGCACTCCGCTATCAGGTCTATCTCGTGAGTACTCCGGATCTCTCAATGAACTCCTGGAGATTCTTCACAAGGTTTTCCTACGGGATGATATCTTCTGCACCGTAGTGTCCGAAGATATCCATCCTCATGCGAGCCAAAGCATCGCATTCAAACATTATGTGAGAGGCTGTTTTGTCCTCTTCATCACAAAATCTGCATTGTGTGTATTCCCAACAGTTGTAGGTGTTTTCTCAGGTGGCAGTGGCCTGTCATCAGTCCTACCACCTTCGTGAGAAAGTCTCGGCTTAGTTCAAGAAGGGGTCTTGATAGCTGGTCGGTTGGCCCCATTATCATCTTTTTCCGTAAGTATTGCCGGAGGCACTCTCCCAGAGAGATTGATGATGGTTTTTAACCCATTTCTTTGTGTCCTGCTTGATATCCTCAAACGGGATTCTGCAGGCTCGTCCTGGTCCAGTGAGAGATGTTGCTGCCTCCGCTCTTGCTAGGGCATCTGCGCTCTCATTTCCCTGTATGCCCGTATGACCCTGTTCTGTTCTCCCAGGTCGTTAAGGTTTTGGTGTGCCTCCCAAACCAGTTTGGAAGTGAACCTGCATGCACGTAGGACCCCTCCATAGAATCTCTCTCGTGCAGACGGAGATTGCCGTTACCTCGGCTTGGAACACAGAGGCTTAGACTGATGTCTTGCCTCGGTCTCTCCTCGTATATTCCAGCCCCTACTCCTTTGCTTGTCTTTGAGCCATCCGTATACCAGATTTGCCCTCTTGACAGCATTGGTATGGCTCTTGATGTAACTTCCCCATCTGCTATGATGGTGGTGTATGTTCCATCAAAGGAGTATGTTGGAGTCATTTTGTCCGACGGCATCTCAGACGTGTCGATTCTTATGACCTCCAGTATGCTGGAGTGGCCTTTGTTATTGCCCCTCCATTGGCCCAGACATTTTTGCATAGATGCTTCTATCCTCGCCTCTGCTGCAATATGCAAATGCAGGGAAGAGAGATTTAGGATTACCTCCAAGCTGATTGTCGATGTGCTGGACATAGCACCAGTGACTCCGAGCATGGCCAGTCTTTGTAAACTAGCCAGCTTCCCACTGGTTGTCACTTGTTCTACCTTTGGCCACCACAGCCGGGTTCCGTACTATATCGAGGGCCTGACAATTGCAGTTATTATAAACTTCAATTGTTACATGACTGGTTTCTTAGGCGTTTATAATTGAATTAGCTGGAGTGGTTTGGACTAGGTTTACAAAATTATGCTCAGGGGTCTGATAGTTTGAAAAGTTATTTCGATTGCAGTGGGAGTGTGGTAAGGCATCGGATACTTCGAAATTGTGAAATTTCTTTTCGTAAACTGATCGGGATTTTTTGGGCAATTACTCTCAATTCAGGAGGGGTGCAACTTGAGTTTTCTTCATCAGTCATTTTAACAAAAGTAATTTATCTGATATTTTCATTCAAAATTTAAATGATTTATGTAAACTAATGAATTACCTGACAGCTTCCTTCAAATTTTGAATATTTTATTAATGTTACCGATATTTCTGATATTATTTATTATTATTAAATCCATTTTTTTGCAATAAAAAACTACAAAAAATGCCAAATAGAAAAAATATACGAAACACGTTTTATAAGACATATGTCGTACTTGTTCTCTTGGAGCACTCATCGCTTCGCTCGTCGTACTTCAAACAACGCGTGTGACAAAATGGTGTCTCATGAAACTTGTATCATAATTTACTATTGTCATTGCCTAAAGAAGAATAGTCAAACAATCCCTGTGCAAAATGCATTGGATGGCCGTCACCTGAGACATCTATACTATTCTACTGGAAACATCGAAAGTGTATCCAGTAATGTGGCGCCTTCATCGGATGGCACGAAAAACTATACTTCTGTCTCTTTTTAAAATGGAACGCCAGTTTTCATTTACTTCATTCAGAAATGTGCAGAATTACGACGGCGTTCTGGTGAGACGGCGAAAATAAAAAAATCTGTCAACTGACACATTTAATCTGTCAATTGACACATTTAATCTGTCAATTGACACATTTAATCTGTCAATTGACACATTTAATCTGTCAATTGACACATTTAATCTGTCGATTGACACATTTAATCTGTCAATTGACACATTTAATCTGTCGATTGACACATTTAATCTGTCAATTAATTGACACTTTTAATCTGTCAATTGACACATTTAATCTGTCAATTGACACATTTATTCTGTCAATTGACACATTTAATCTATCAATTGACACATTTAATCTGTAAAAAAAATTGGATTTGAGGGGATGAAATATTTTTTTTTTATTTTTTTTTATAGCCTCTGGCATACCCTTGGATATTTCTAGAAAGATTTGTATTTTTACTTTTCTTGATACGACCCCTCCTTTAGGCTGTGCGCGTGTCCGCGGATTTTCAAAAATGAAAAAAAGTTGGAAAAGAAAATTTAAAAATAAAACAAAAAATATGGTACTGTAGAGGACCGTCTTTGACTTTTTTTCGGTGGAGGGGGTGGGTGAGCCAAATAAAAGTTGGATTCAATGGGGGGAAATTATTTTTTTTTTTTATTTTTATAAATAGCAGGGTGCACATCCTTGGATCATTCTAGAAAGATTTCTAGAAATCACTTTTATCGATGCAACAACAAAAACAAAAAACAAAATAAAAAGCTATGTCAGCCAGCAGTTAGCTCATGTATATTTACAAGTCATGTTCAAACTACCCACTCCGTGGTGGTCGTGCTGGTAGAGCATTCGCCTCTCAAGCATTGGGTCTTGGGTTCGATTTCTAGCATGGTCATCGGTCTTGTGCACGGCATTACACGTTAAAAGGTTAGGGTTGCGTCTTCCCTAGCTTGCACAAGTCTCTCGAAGACTTATGGTGGTTCGGCGTACGGGTGCAACAAGTTGACGGAAGTAAAAATTTCAACAATTCTCAGCATGATAATGGTCCAATCACCTCATAGTAAATGTGTCAATTGACAGATAAAATGTGTCAATTGACAGATTATAAAGTGTCAATTGACAGATTATAAAGTGTCAATTGACAGATTACAAAGTGTCAATTGACAGATTAAATGTGTCAATTGACAGATTTTTTCATTTTTGCCGTGGCACCAGAACGCCGTCGTACAGAATATTGTCATTGGTGAGATGTTTAACAGAATAAAAGACGAGTCAAAGTTTGGATTCGGATGTTTCGAATATCTGATGATGATCAGTGGTAATTTTATACTGCTGCAATTAAGCCTAATATAATGAAACACGTTATGTAGCAATATTCTTACTGAAGAATGATGCCTAAGTATATGTACAAAAAAGATGTTTTATTACGATATTCTATCGCAGTTGATATGTTTTGAAAACACATAAAGAATATTCATTAGTGCTTGAAGGTACCTAATAAGTAGGTAAATAATAATATATCAGTATTATTTGTACAAGCTTTTGTTTAGTTTCACTCAAACGTAACAGGTGTGGTATCTACTGTCTATAACGGGGTCAAAACTTCAGTGGAAATTTTGAGCCAATTCCACTGATCCAATCATCTTTAAATCTGGCAGGTGTCCATTAAAATCATTCAGGTTCGTTACAACATTCACAAGAGAAAAAAACGAGATAGAGAACAGTTTTTGTGATTTATTGTCCAAATATTTATAATTCGAATCTCGAGTAGATTTTGTATTTTTTCGAAATTCGAAATGGCGAATACGATTTTTTATTAGATTCTTTCAAAATTGGTACCTATACAGGGGCTTGTTGTGTTGGAGACCAATACGAATCCGTCCATGATAGATATCCAGAATTATTTGGGTAGGACACTGGAAAATTTGAATAGTCAAGTGTTGGCGGACATGTGTTCTTTAATTGATGGTTCGATGTTATCAACAATTTATGGACATATAAGGAGAGATTCAAATGAGGTTGTCACCAGAAATCATTCGTCTCCTACACGGGCCTAAAATACATTTTTTGTTGTACAATATATAGTTATTTGTGTATTTAGAGCGGGAGAGGGAGCGTGGTAATCTTTGGAGAGCGGCAATGGCACTTTGTTCTCGAAAGAAACACATGTTTTTTTTTTCTTCAATCGCAGCTTTTCAACAAAGAAACGATCGACACTTCATTCAACATAGGCACCTAATATTACCCATGAGAAAATAAACACTCAATAGTAATCCCAAATGAATAAGCTATCCAAATATCCAATAATTTACATCTCTAACAAAACAAGATAACTTGTTTGAAAAAAAAAACGAATGTTGAGATCGAATCACAGGATTTCAGCTTGATAGCAGCTACGCTCTCAACACCACCACAGTTCCTAAGGATGCTATGAATTTATTGTCTATCATCATTCAACAAAAGCTGTGGAGATCGACCGTTTCTTCAATATTTTCGCTCTAGAGCGAAAAAGCTGTCACAAAATGACATTTCAGAGAAAACATCAGCTTTGCGTTGAGATCTAAAAACGTCAAAGGCTATCTACTTTGGTAAGCGGTTGTAGAAAAAAATATAGTTTACTGACCATGCACGATCATCGTGGAGATGGAAATATTTATGGTTTTACGCACTGTCCACAGTGCCTAAAGGGATACTTTTCAGCACACGTAAGTGAAAAAATCAAATGAGCGTAAAGTTATGTTTTACGCATCGTTCATATAATTGCAAAGGACAGTATTTTGCGTCAGATTTTACTCGGAAGTCATCAAATGAAAACTTCATGGAATAAAATATACTCAACAATTGCTACAATTTGCCAATATAATAACAGTCGTAGAAATAAACCCCATCGTCATCCAATAATAATCCCATAAGGTTGACTGACCATACTTCTTTAGACAATGCTATTGTAATCCAGTGTCTAAAATCATTTGGCATTTTCCATATTATACCGATTTCGAAATGGTAGTAATGCTGCCATCTACCTCTCAGGAGATCAAACACGAAAATTCCAATGGTAGTTACCTGCATACTTTCAGGTGACTACGAATGAAGTAAGGAAAGTGTGTGTCATAGTCAATAGATGGCGAAATCAAAATAATTACCAGATTTGAAGTAAATATATAAAAATAAACGATTATGACCATTGTTTATAGAGAACTCTCTATAAACACTGTTATGACTGCTGCTGGCCAGAACATTCACGCAATCATACTTATATTTCGTTTAATTCCCATTTTAATTATCCGTATGTTATTGTTCGTTTTTCTACTATTCAGGTGAAAATATTTTTATTATGGTATACTGTGTGCAATTTTTATGCCTTACAAATTATGAGAAATTGTAAACACTTTTGGTAATGGATCTCACGTAGTTTTCAAAATATATGAATTCAGATGGTTTCATTGAGGAACAATATATCTACTGTACAGTGATAATCAACAGCAGAAAATAGGATTCATAGAATGTGTAGCATGGATTTATGTATTGAATGAAACTGATTAGGTAAATAAGATAGCAGTTGCATACAGATAAACACACCTCTCGATTGCATTCATTCCAAAAACTAGCCTTCCTGCCACCTATCGAATATTATCGTAAACTATTGAACTGATAAGCCTTCATATTTTTTTCTAGGCATTCCATCAGGTATTTTTTCAAAAGTGCAGACGCCAATGCATATTCCGATTGACTGTTGGTAAAATTTTAGTAACTGTTCAGTTATTAGTCACGAGCAGATACAAACGAACTGTATTTACCATGGTTTAGCTACGTGAGAAATTCAGTGATAGTCATGTGTGAGTGTGAAACAAATGTTGCCAGGAACAAGATTCAAATATCCGCCTGTGTTTCTCTGGGAGTTGTTACAATTATCTCTACTTTCTCTCTGAGCTATATTTTTGTAGCACGAGACATCGAATACAGGTAACTAACATTTTCTGGCACACTAGATAACAATTTGCAATATAACCTTCAGTAGTCCCCGCAATGCCACCTATTGGGTAAATAAAATAGTTCTGGGAAATCAATATACAGATATCCTCGTAGGTTTTGTATACAATAATATGAAGGTACTTTTCTAATGATAAAATCTTTTTTACTTTCACTTGTAACTCTCAAAGTTCTCCGAATATTACAGTTTTTTTTCTTTTCCTGAAACCTGAATAAAAAAAGTGGTGGTTGACTCTAACATTAATGTATGGATGTTTGAAGCGGGTTGTCAAACAAATCCGACAGAGGAGCCATACCAGCTATTATAATGATACTCACGAAATGATTTCAAAATCAGGATAATGTCCCTCACTTTTTAATACATCCAGCTATTTTTTTTTATAGAAGGTGATGTACATCAGATGTCTCGTCAAAGAACATATACCGCACATTATTCTCTGGTCACGTATTGTTGACACGGCTTTTTGATATTTCATGAGATGAAACTGAGAACTCGGTGTTGTTACCTAGCAACAACCTTTCTAGCATAGCGTGTTTAAATCTTAAGATTTCGCAAGATCCTCAGTGCATTTGACAATATCATTCAGTATCGACAAATGTGCTCAGTTCAAGGACGGAGGCACTACGTCATCTTCATGCCGGAGAGACGTATACTTACCTGAGGGTGATGCAACACCGCTCCCAACAGGTAACCTGAGGTAAATACTGAGGTAAGAATCGGTATGAACTATGACAGATCTGGTCATCAGAACTGTCAGGGAAGAACAATGTTGCTACAACTATTGCTGTTCCGATCCTACTCTATTTATTTGGAGTGGTGAAATGGACTCAAAGCTGCGGAAATTCGACGTTAAAACTCGCAAAATGATGCACTTCAATAAGGCTTGCATCCTAAATCAAACGTTCCACTATTTTACTTGCACAGATAATGAAGAGGCCATGGAATTTTTAATTTGGAGAGTCTACATAACAGAAAGGTACTGGACGAAGCCTGTAAAATCCTCAGCAGTCCATATCCCCTCCACTGCATGGCCGCGACCATGAAAAAGCAGGGACTGGAAAGGCGAACCCAAACGCTGTAATTAAAATGGGTTTCGTTCGGCAAAAAGCTCACATCAAAGCTGCGGGGACTCAGCTCCAATGCATGCTTCTGCAACAACATCCAAAGACCTTGGCTTATCCAAAAATTTAACTTTTGCCTTCTTAAGGTCAGTAGAGCTAAAGTCGTAATGGCCTGTCAAGATGGTGTCTTCAGCACCCTAGCCTACCCAAGTGGAGATTTTACGTTGCGGCGACGTGTTTAAAAAGGTTGCGCAACCAAACAAAAGTTGCGTTGCCGACCTAAACACAACGTTGTCACAACTCTGTTTTGCACCAATTTGGTCCATCATTTTTGGGTTTTCAAACCGTTTCAGTTCCAACTGTGGGTAGCTGATGGTCGTTTCCTATACGCTGCTGGGTTTACTTAAAACAACTACACACCAGCGCCCTCTTGCGCAGGGGTGACAGTTTACTTTTCATGGTGTTCAGAGCATAGTTAATTCAATAACCAAATGATTACTGATGGCCAAAATTGACACTTAAAGGAAACTTTCTGGTTACTCGTACCGTTAATATCAAATCGTTATATTTTTATGCTCAAGATACCCAAAAAATAACGATGTCGAAACAGAAATTGCCAATTCAATTCATTTTATTGTCAAATAGACTATTGTTTCATGCCAAGAAACACGCGGGCTTTTGATCTGCTGCGAATTTTTCAAAACTCAAGAATGAAGATAAATCATTTTGGTGAACAATATTTAAGTAATCTAGAAATTGATTAAAGCTCGAACTGAATTGAATTCACATGAATCATTTTTAGGAAACTGAAATAAGGCTTCATAATCCTTTGTTTATGCTTATGTACTTCCGAAATTTGTATGACCGGCCATGTTTTCAAATAGAATTACACTTCCAATATGGCGTAGGAGTATAAATGTCGTCAACACCACTTTGGATATCAGATAACTGAAAATATACTAACTTTCATTGCAACTTTTAACAGGCAACTAACGTTATACCTGACTGAAGTTGCTTATCCGACCAAAAACTGAACCAAGTAGAACTAACGAAAAATTCAAACTTCAGCTCTCCAAACTGTCAATAGTTTCATGCTGATGGCTTGATGGGGGGTGAACAAACTCCTTGATAAAAATTGGCAGACTTGGGTGGTTTTGGAAATGTAGGAATTCTATTCCTCTTCCGGCTAGCTCAGCAATTTTTCCACAAGTGTGCTACGTCGCAAAACCAATAACTTCCGGATACCGTCTCCATTCTATATTCAGTTCCATCCTGAATTGTAGCAGCAGCAGTGAAATAATATGCATTGCGAGTTTTAAAAAGACTCTGGCATAACCGTCATTACAAATTCTTTTTGGAGTATTGTTAGGTTTCCCAACGATTTTTCATCAGCTGCAGGCTCAACAGAAGAAATGCTCCTTTATTTGCTATTTCTCTTCTCGAAAATTTATTATAAGCCATTTAGGGCATGAACAAGCTATTTGAGATTCTTGTAATATTTGAGTCACTCGGGAAAGTGTGCTCCTAAGTTGGACGACTACGTCCCTTCGTCGGTGTTTCCGATCGACTGGCAATGCAGTCGACTTGGGTTATATTTATAAGAAAGCCTCTGAACAATGGCAGGGCGATGCAGCAAAACCCGCTAGAGGGCGGAGCCTATTGAGATTATATACTCAATTTTTACACTTTTTCATTCTTACTTAAGGAGCATTTCCGAGAGGATATGACATAGGACCCACTTCAGTCTTTATATGTACAGGAGTTTGCATCATAACGAGCTCACCACACATTGAGTCGAAGCCTGCTGTTTATCATCATGCGTGGTGATGCGAGAATAATCAGAGAAAACATTAAGTTCCGCCAAACACATTCTTCCTCATTTCAAAAGCCTCTACGATTTTTGTGGATAACCCTTGAGATGCTGATCGGGTAATATCTTCTACAGAAAGATGATCATCTACATCTACTCAACATAGATACACAAGCCCTAGCGGATTTCAAAAATTTCTGTAAGAGGCTTAGTCAGTGTGAGCTCAATGCCCTGCGCAATCCAATAAACCTGGAAGAAGTTTGTTGAACCATCAAATACTCGATGAACTTTACTGCTCCAGGCCCTGAAGGGTTGAACAGCTGTTGGTAGAAAAGCTTTCCAAGTACACAACACCACTACCTGGCAATAGTTTTGAGCACTTTGCTAGATGGGAACAGATTTGGGATGTGTTTCTCGAGGGGCGAACCGTGCTCATCTCCAAAAGGGATCAAAGGTACCACAGACCGATGAAATGCTTGAAGGCACGCTATAAGATGTTTACACTCAGCTTGTATTGATACATGGGCAAAAAGGGGCAAAGATATGGATCGCTAGCTGCAAGGAGAACCTGCCCATCGACAGATGGATCTGCTTACAGTGAAAGCATATCTTTTTGATGACCTCAAAATGTTTGATACAGCATCAAATTATCGAATAGAGGAATACATTGGACACCTGATTCCGATTGCTGATAAATAATTTGATTTTATTAGAATATTAGGATTCCTATTTCATATACCAATGATAGCAGTAACATATTTTATAATAACTGAGGTTTCTCATCATAACTCGTTGAAAATTGGTTTAAATTACCTCAATAAAGTCTGAGAAAACACAAATGTTTAGGAGCTGGACCCCTTGTTTGTAAAGAGTATTCCAGAAGAGCTCAGATCTGTGCCTCCCAAGTTATCAGAAACAATAATTACTTTTGGTAATTGAGCTCATGAGGTTTTTGAAATGTATAAATTTAGAGGGCCAGGGGATTTGAGTTAACTACACACAGTCAAGCCATATTATGTCAAGTGATAATGATAAGAGGCCATGACCGCAATCATATTTGGGAGGTTTTTTCTTGGTAAAACAGTTGATAACTCAAAAACGGTTTGCCGTATCGATTTCAAACAAAGTCAGGCTTCTAGAGGACGTTCAATTCTATGTGCCTACGTCTGTGGCAGCACCTCTGCTTTTTACAGATAATCGAGGCAGCTGCAATGGTATTTCTCTTCCATTAAAATTTGATGCAATCTTTATCCAATCGAAATGAATTTGGTATCAAAAGAAAGGTGAAAAATTTGTCTATATACGTGCTGTAATGTTTTTTTTGAAATTATTTGTTCTTCTACCCAAAAAATTGCTTCAAAGTAACTGCATTTTTGGGACACCTTTGAGTTTTTTTAGTGAAATAGTGGATTGACATTTCAATTTCCATTACAGCACGTACCTAGGATCGAATGTCCTCTAGAATCCTGTCCTTGTTTAAAATCGATTCGACGAACCGTTTTTGAATTATCAATTGACTCTTTTACTCTAAAAATCGTCCCAAATATGATCGGGCTGATGGCCTCTTAAGATGAATATAACGCTAGAAGGCATTTCTTTGGAAAGCTATCCTTCCTGTTACCTATCATTACCGTAATGAGCCCTCATGATTCCTTTTTTCAGACGTTCGATTTCGATTAACTGTTCCGAAAGTGGGGATGTCAAAACATATTCCGATAGATGGTTCAGTGGCGTGTATTCAGTTATTAGTTACCGAGCAGGGACAACAAATTGCACTGCAGGTAATTTAGGAAAGTGTGAGACTCAGTGATTATCATGTGCGGGAGAAATGTTGCCAAAAAAAGAAGAGAAATTTATGGCTATGTTCCTCTGGGATATGTTGCAATCGCTTGTACATTCTGTCTGAGCTATGTTTTTGTAGCACGAGACATCAAATACAGGTAACTAATAGTTTCACAGGTGTTTAATCAACCACCAACCAGGTTGCTACGAAACCGATGGTTACTTTGAAACTTTGTTAACGATTTGAAAGAGTTAGGGTTCCACTAACTGCAGTAAAGAAAAGTCAAGTTTTCTGCGACTTTCTTTCTCACTGGCCAGTTTTCGCCGCTTGTTCTCATGGAAAAGACGAGGACTGTAACTGGGGGGTTTTCTTGTGTGTTTCACTAGTACGGAAAAACACTGAAGAAAACCGCGAGCCCGACGAGTATCATTCGAGTACAGTTCTCTGATCTCGCGCTTCCCCCTCTACTCCCGTGAAATTTGACTCCCATTCAACAGCTGGTTGGAATATTAGAATACACTGCACGACGCAGTAAAGGGATTTTGGTTGAGTGAATGAAATGAATATTTGAAAATGATCAAAACTTCGATCTGTACCAAATCAAATCAAATTAAATATACTTCATTGTCTGAAGAACGTAATTCTTATTGACAAAGTCATTTAAACATAAAAGAAAATAACGAATAATTACTGTGTTTCTACAATATATATACACATACATAATATTGGGGATTGCAGCAAAGTCAAACGTGTACTCTTTTATAGAGTTAATTCCAAGCTTTCGTAAATTTTATTTACATCTTCAGGGAACTACAAAGAATTATTATATCAATTTTACATGTTGATGTTATTAAATTGTACTTACAACTATAGTGAGGTTGTTTGACATGTTCTTAATGCTTTGTATAGTGACATTACAGTTTAAAAATTGTTAATAATGAAAAAAGAGACTTCACGAATAAAAATGAACAGAAAATTTTAAAATTTCAGTCGAAAAACAAAAGACTTGTTGATTGTATCTAAGCGGTAGGTATACATCAGGTGTCAAATGTCAATAGAAAAGAAATCTGTAATTTTCAAGTCAATGTTACCAACTGTAAACTTGTACCAACTGTTGAAAATTTAAATATACGACTGTTGTTTTGTAAGTTAAGAAAAAATTACATTTCTAATTGAGTAGTTATGGAGATATTATTATTCATAGGAAGAGTGTGGTCTAACGACAGTAAGAAGGAATTAATCTCACTCAAATGATTTATATCAGTTCTTTTATTCATACATTTTTTATCTTGAGATATGAAGGCTATTTCCAAAAAAGTTCTCTTAGTCATATGAGTCTCTTTAGCTAATATTTTAGTTGAATTATAATTTATTCGATGGTCAAATTTGTTAACATGATCAGCAAGAGCACATCTTTCAGGATGAAGTCTACAATCACTTTCATGTGAGGAAATTCTACTTTTCAGGCATCTAGAAGTCTGGCCAATATAATTTTTATCACAGTCCTGACAGTGTGTAAGTCAAAATAGCAAATAAAACTATTTTACCAATTAGATCAATTTATTCAAAAGTAAAAGATAAAATTCCATTAACTTCCACTTCAAATGTAGTGTATAGCATTCCTTGTCAGGACTGTGATAAAAAGTATATTGGCCAGACTTCTAGATGCCTGAAAAGTAGAATTTCCTCACATAAAAGTGATTTTAGACTTCATCCTGAAAGATGTGCTCTTGCTGATCATTTTAACAAATTTGACCATCGAATAAATCATAATTCAACTAAAACATTAGCTAAAGATAATATGACTAAGAGAACTTTCTTGGAAATGACCTTCATATCTCAAGAGAAAAAATGTATGAATAAAAGAACTGATATAAATCATTTGAGTTAGATTAATTCCTTCTTACTGTCGTTAGAACACACTCTCCCTATGAATAATAATATCTCCATAACCACTCAATTGGAAATGTAATTTTTTCCTAACTTACAAAACAACAGTCGTATATTTCAATTTTCAACAGTTGGTACAAGATTACAGTTGGTAACATTGACTTGAAAATTACAGATTTCTTTTCTATTGACATTTGACACCTGATGTATATCGCTTAGATACAATCAACAAGTCTTTTGTTTTTCGACAGAAATTTTAAAATTTTCTGTTCATTTCTATTCGTGAAGTCTCTTTTTTCATTATTTACAATTTTTAAACTGTAATGTCACTATACAAAGCATTAAGAATA
The DNA here is from genome assembly GCA_944452925.2 of Chrysolina oricalcia. Classification (NCBI taxonomy): domain Eukaryota; kingdom Metazoa; phylum Arthropoda; class Insecta; order Coleoptera; family Chrysomelidae; genus Chrysolina; species Chrysolina oricalcia. The sequence continues at coordinate 61,349,064 of OX101814.2, forward strand.
TGTCAAACAACCTCACTATAGTTGTAAGTACAATTTAATAACATCAACATGTAAAATTGACATAATAATTCTTTGTAGTTCCCTGAAGATATAAAAAAAAAATTACGAAAGCTTGGAATTAACTCTATAAAAGAGTACACTTTTGACTTTGCTGCAATCCCAAATATTAACTGGTTTTATTCTTAACTAGTCAGCAACGACTACCCTTTCTATATACACATACATACATTCACAAACCTATACGCATACACACCATACATGCACACATACATCAAACAGGTACAAAATAAATAATGAATTAAAAACAACATAATATGCGCAAAAGTTAATAAAATAAAATTGGTATGATATTTTCACCGTACTGGTCAACTACAAACAAGTAAAAAATATAAAAATATAAATACATCATAATAGGCACACAAGTAATTAGAATAAAATTTATAGAAAATTTTCATCGTCCACAACAAAAATGTATAAATATAAAAATATGAAAAATATAAGAAAATACATAAAAAATTTAGGAAAATGCCAGTACAAAATAAACCTATCTATACAAAATAGCTAAGATGGGATGACGAAGTTAAATTTCACAGCACTACAGCTTGTCACAGTAGAATTCATCTGATGAGTAGAAAGCCTTTGCCAGAAGAAGATTTTTTACGGAATTGTTAGATTTTCTTTTATTGTCTATGATTTTAATCTTAAATAATTTTTTACTATTATAAATTATAGAATTTTTAACCTTCGTCAATGTTGGAATTGGTAATTTTATATTTAGTGGCTGTCTAGTGTTATAATGGGTAATCGTATGGATTTCGTTTTTAAAGTTACTATGAATGAGACATACAGCTTCTAAAATAAAAATGCACGGTAGTGGTAAAATTTTATGTTTAATGAAAAGTGGCTTGCAAGAATTCTGGAATTTAGCTCTACTGGTCTTTTTTGCAAAACAAAAACCATATTAAAAAGATATTGACTACATGATCCCCAAAAACAAATTCCACATCTTAGATTTGAGTCAACTAATGCATGATACACACTCTTTGCCATATCTTCACCAACTTTCCATGAAGTGGTTCTTACTGCAAAACATCCTGATGATAGTTTTCGTCTGAGTCTTTCAATGTGATCTTCAAATTTCTGTTTATTATCAATATGTAAACTCAGAAATTTTGTGTCTGACCTACAACTTATCACTTGATTTCCTAAATTAAATGAATTTCTGGAAGATTACGTTTAAAAATGAGAATGTTAGTTTTGGATATGTTGAAGGAGAGCTTATTTGCATCACAACAATTTTTCACTTCACCAATATCATTCTCCATCATTTGATGCAGTTTTGAGTCATCTTTATCATGCCAAAGTATTGTGGTGTCATCTGCGAATTGGGTGAACTCTCCGGAAATATTAATTGAGGTTAGATCATTTATGTAAATTAAAGAAAGTGTTGGTCCCAGAACTGACCCCTGAGGTACTCCCCATTTAACTTCTAGTTTGTGCGATAAGCTGCCTTGAAGAGATACGCTTTGAGTTCGTCCAGATAAATATGACTCAAACCACTGGATAACTACCTTCCTGAACCCATATACCTCTAATTTTTGCAACAATATTTTGTGATTAATGCAGTCGAAGGCCTTTGTCAAGTCACAAAAAACCGCTGCAGCAACTTCTTTATCATTCATTTTCAGATAAACATTTTGTAAAAGGTTGAAAATTGCATCATTTGTGCATTTTTCTCTTTGAAATCCGAATTGAGTAGGGTTAATAGAATTGTGCTTATTCAGAAAAGCCATAATTTTTTTTCACGAGTTTTTCTATTATTTTCGAAAGTGTGGGTAACATTGAAATGGTTCTGAAGTTTGCAGGATTATCAGTATCACCCCCCTTATGTAATGGAATGACTATAGCGTTTTTCAAACATGATGGAAAAACTCCTGTGAGAAATGAAAAATTTACTGCCTCGACTAGTACCTTAAAGGCGAAATCAGGGAGATATGAAAATGAATTAAACTGAAACTATTTAGCCGAAACTACAACTAAAATAAAAACTAAACTAAGTGAGGCGCGAACAGATAGTGATATGAAATTTGAAGTACGGGCTGTCATATTTGGTTTATTACGTTTGCTCAGGGCATACGATTCTTGGACCCAGTAGCTTCTTACTCCATAGCTTCTGGATACGTCGGATCTTTGGAGACACAGCCTGACTAGAGAATATTGATTCAAAATGAATGATAATATTAATAATAATAATGTGTGTCTGTTCATATCAAATTTTGTAATTGATTTTGAACTAACTTCATACGTGCTAATAACTGGACAGAAATGCACTATCATTATGTAATTTGTTAATTAGATTTATTTTATTAAGAATAACAATAGTGTTTGTTCGGTATATATTTTACATTCAATTATAAACCATCTTCAAACATAGTTCAGATCTGGATGAAAATGCACCATAATTGCATAATATTTCGAATGACCCTACTGCATGTCATAATGATATGATAATAATGAAGTTTGTATGTTGTGTAATAAGTTTAAAATTTCGTTCGAACATTGCACTTTTATTGCATAATATGTTGAAAATTTTATAATAATAAGAAATAATAATGATGCTTGTCTATTCAGTACAAGTTTTTCAATTAATTTTAAGCTTATTTTAGAGCCTCTACGTGTTGTGGATAACCCTCCGGAAGTTGATCACCTAAATATCTCCAGGAAGAAACTTGGTGAGGGGTTGATTAGTTACCGTATGGTTGCCCATATATAATAATATAATAATAATATATTTATTCATCTATAAGAATTTATGGTGATACAATTCAGATTAAAACAAGGAAATAACGAATCAACTGCTAGGAAGCATTCAATGAGATGTAAAGAAGTAAATACTAATTCAACGTTTTTTTGAATCAACATACACTATAAACCACAAAAACGATAATAATAATATTACAAAAATGTTATTTTCTATCCACTTGTACGCAGAGACGACATCTTTTCAAGAAGAACCTTTTCAAATGCGTTATAGGTTGAAGCCCCCAAATCAGCGATTCTCTGAGCGGCATTGTGCAATCGGATATCGTTCTGCATAAAGCGCTGCTGCAGCAGTAGCACTACCTCCACATTCACCATAAATGAAGTACATATGCGCATATTCTCGGGAAGTATAGCGAGTGTATGGCCTGACAAAGGAATAAATACCACTGAATGAAACAAGCGGAATAATTTCAAAATACTACGATATAAGTCACAAGTTGTTCAAACAAAATGTGACAGCCATCTACTAGATTTTTTCAATTCTATTTACAGAAGATCCGTTCATGCACAATGCTCTATTTTATTTTTTCATCAGGAAACTATTGCTTCTACGGACACAACACAGGAGTTAGAAAAGTTTTTAATTTTCTTCAAGGATTCACCTAAAAATTTTTGCACTTATTTGGTTACACCCTGTATATATGTCGGTCTCTGAATCTCCGTTGGAATCTAGATGTTGGACAATTGTGATATTTTTCACAAGAATTCGTTTCAATCGGTGCCATGTCGGATAATCGACATTTAATTTCGATAATTTTATTAGGCTTACATGAAATGTTAATTTTATTGACATACTATTTAATGCTACCAAGCAGTCCATTCTTTATAGTAATAATAATCATTTCCACATTTTATCTTGATAAAATCGAAATAAAATAATTTTTGGAAGTAAGTATAAAAGTTGATGGAAGCCTAGAATAAAACCACACCTAATTCAATGGAAATCACTTCCTCCAAAAATAGTCATAGTTTGTTCATTCCATTCCAGTCCATTCCATTCTGGGCAAAATGAGCATTCTTTTGAAATGGATGTCCACTACCAATTGGTTATGTTTCTTTCAGACAATAATGTCAAACTTTTTTTTTAAAACATTGATTAAACTCAAATCTGTCATTTTACCCTCATTTCTTGAATTTTTTTTCCACTGTCTGAAAAACTGTTCTGTACGTCTGAAAGCATCACTCATCAGTAATCTTCAGCAGCAAATATATTGGAATTTGTCTCAATTTGTATACATGGTACTCAAAAATCTAAGGTAAGGGAGCGATTTTCCACAAATTCTTAAAATGCCCATTATCTCGAAAACGGTGATATTTTTACTGAGGTGAAATTCCGATATTCTGAACAGTCATAACCTGGTCTATCACCAGTTTCAATATTGTACAAGGTTTACCGGACACCCTGTATATGAAGGATTATCATAAATGCAGTTTTCAAGAAAGAAGGGAACCTGTCGTAAATGAAATGCTTATTGCTTCCATTAACACATGCAATGCCTCATCTGGAAAATTTTGTAACAATGTCAGCTATATTTTATCCAATAACAATTTTTTTTTATTTTTCAATTGATTGAAGATCAATTTAAGTTCTTCAATGTCAGTGATATACAGTGCTGCTTTTTTTAGCCCCCCTTCCCTGTTAACTTCTGAACGGTTCGACGTAAAATTATGAAAAAAAAAAATATTTGGAGGGTTTCACCGATTCTACTTTTTGAAACAAAAAATATGGTGATTGCTCGGCAGGGGGCGGAGGGGGAAACACCAATTAAAAAAATTTAAATGGGGAGTCAAGTGTCACATCGTTGAAAATATAATTCAATTGTCTTTACAACTATCTAAATATTTTTAAATTTTGTTGAGAAATTTTTTCTCAATTTCGATTTTTATGCCTTTCGAAATTTGCGCCATCTGTTGAGTAATTGCAATGTTTCTTCTTTCAAAAAGTAGTATCGGTAAAACCCTTCAAAATATTTTTTGTTTTATTATCCCACAACAAACCGTTTGAATATATCGAGGTATGAGTAGTTTTCAGATCCGCAATTATATTTGATATTTCGAATTTGAATTGCAAAAAAATAGCGAGGAAATTCAAAAAAATTAGATAGTTGTGAAGAGAATTGAATTCAAAATTTTTGAGTTGATGTGCCCCCCCTCCTCGCCCCCTGTCGAGCAATCACCATATTCTTTGTCTCAGAAAGTAATATCGGCGAAAACGTTCAAATGGATGTTTTTTCATGTTTGTACGTGGAACCGTTCAAGAGTAAACAGGGGGAGGACTAAAAAAAGGCCACACTGTATGTTTGAGATAATGCAAGGGGTCAGCCATTAGTCATTGGTAAATTTCATTAAGTTTGTTTCATTTATTATTTATGTGGGAGGAAAAATGAGTATGTTTGCCCATCAGGTTCTTTGTTATTGACCAATTTTGCGCATTTTGATTTTGGCTTTTTCTATTCTGTCTTTGTAGTAATTTTCTTCAGCAGCTTGTATTTCAAATGTGTAATTAAAAATGTAATGTAGAAACCACTCATTGCTGTTTTCTAACTGTATCCAATGATCTAAGATTTACAGCCGGACTTTCATTCTCAAAGATATTCATGTTTTTTCTTCTCATCCTTCATTTACATATTATTTTATTCACGAGCTGGTCTCCTTCTTTGTAAACAGCTTTCCAGAACAGCTCAGATCTTCTCCTAACAAGTTATCAGAAACTCTAATTATTTTGGTTTATTTTCATGATTTGCAAACTCAGAGGGTCTCCTGGTCAGGAGATTTTTTACAACTACACCGATTTGAAAACCAATCCATCCTCTGTTTAGTGAGACTGGTTGAGATGAATGTAACACAAAGTAGAATATATTTCTTCGGAAAACTATCCTTCCTGTTATCCATCATTATTCTAATGAGCCTTCATAATTTGTGTTTCTAGACATTCGATTTCGATCAGCTGTTTTGAAAGTGGGGATGCCAAAACACATTCTGATAGACGGTTCAGTGGCGTTTGTTCAGTTATTAGTTACCAACCAGAAACAACAAATTGCACTGCACCTAATTGAGGAATGTGAGAGACTCAGTGATTACCATGTTCGTAACAGATGTTGATACAAAAAAGAAGATTTTCGCCTGTGTTTGTCTGGGATTTGTAACAATAGTTTGTACATTCTCCCTTAGTTATATTTTTATAGCACGAGACATCAAATACAGGTAACTGATAGATTCATGACACATTAGGGGCGGGTTATATCGGGGATGGTTAACAAACGGGTTATGAAACCGATGGTTAGGTTGTGAGTGATGGTTGAATCGAATTCCGTTGAATAGAGCTAGGTTAGGGGCTAGTTATTAAACCGCAGCTTTTCAATGAATTGGTGAAACTGATATATTATGTTTTGAATAATTTTGATAGATTTTTGACATGGAGTGGATGAAAATGTGATCAGGGATCTGATGAGATATAAGTTGATTCCACAGTGGGATATAATCTCATTTCACAGTGGGATAGATACAACTTTGACTTTCTGTGATAAGTAATCAGTTCATTTGTTGGTTGTATTCAATCATAACAGTGTGGAGTATTCTATGCTGGTTTCTAATTTTGTATTTTGATGAGTATCATAAACCGGGTGACCTCGAGGAGAGTTACGCACCCTCTCCCATTTTTTATGATTTTGAAGATAAAGGATTAAAGTTTGGTATTTCGTTATACTTAAATACGCCTATTTTGCCGCTTCTTCTGAGAATTCACCGCATCCTTTTTCAAGTTTTTCACTGGAAGTGACCCCAAACTTTTTTTTTCAAATGACATTCTGTACAGGGTGTCCCAAATTCGAGCCTCATCATTGGGATCTCGGAAACCAGAAGAGATACACGAGGTAGGTTAAATGGAGGCAAAGTTGCACAATTTTGTGCTAATTGTAACGCAGCTTTCATATTTGAAAAATTCCGAATACTTTTGGACAAAACCAATTATTCGCGATTTCATTTTTATTTTTTTGTGACTCTATTTGAATAGATATAAAAAAACAAATTTCATATTCTCATTGCTACTTTTCCTGTTCTACAAGATGGTGTTATCAGATTTTCAAACAGACGTTTCGTATTTGAGCTGCCATCATCAACTTTGTTTTTTTAAATACGGCCCTGAATTTTTTGTTATAGATTTTAAAAGTTTCTAATGTCCCAAAACAAATGATGTATCGCACTTATTCTAAAAGTTTATATCAATAGCATTTTTCATAAGAACTCATGAATTAGAGAGAGACAAAAATTAGATTTCTAATATAGTTAAAACAAACTTTTTTTGCAATAACTCACTGCATAAAACTCAAAAACTAACATAAAAGTGGGTGGTTGATAAATAATATAATTGAAGTGTCATCCCTCAAACTCTATAGGCCCTAGGCTATATTTACAAAAATAATTGCATTTTATCAAAGTGGCAGAGCATCGTGCATTCTGGCTATCTTAGTTCATTTGTTAATGTTTAAATTATCCAATATTTTGACAGTTCACTGTTCGTTCACTAATCGTTAACGCTTATCAAACGAAAATGACTTTTTCTAACGAAGACAAACGAGACATGATAAGGATTTATTATATTTCGAATCGAAATTCAAAAACGGCTTGTGAGCGCTATTTGTTGGAATATCCAGAAAGACGGCAGCCGCATTATAGTTATTTTGCTAATATTGATAATAATTTAGCTCAGTACGGAAGTTTTGTTAAGCCAAGGGTTGAATATGGAACACGAATCGATTCAGAAGAGGAACAAATTATCTTGAACACTGTAAGTTTGAAAACTGTTACAAAGTAGAAAGTAAAATTAATAATTTTAAATTATCTTTTAAGGCCAATAATAATCCTCGAGCTTCAGTTAGAGTTTTCTCAGAAGAAGTAGGATTACCGCGAATGATAGTTTGGAGAACTTCAAATAAGCGTGGATATAAACCTTACAAAATTCATATTGGTCAAACACTAAGTCCTGGCGATGCTGAGAGACGATTATAATTTTGTAACTGGTTGCAAAATAAAATTAATGAAAATGATGACTTCCTAAATAAAACTATATGGACAGATGAATGCAGTTTTTCAACAGATGGACTATTTAACAGGCATAACGAACACTATTGGTCAATAGAAAACCCAAGGCAGAATCAAGAAGTAAGACCTCAGGGACGACAGTCATTTAACGTATGGGTCGGTATGTGGCACAATAAAATTATCGGCCCGTTTTTTATTCAAGGAAAATTAAATTCCGATAGAAATGCAAATTAATGAGGACCAATATTATTACGCGTATTACGTCAACTATGGTGGCTACAAGACGGTGCACCACCTCATAATGGGAGATGAGTTAAATATTTATTAAATGAATTATTCCCTAATAAATGGATTGGAAACCAAGGTCCCGTACGTTGGCCAGCTAGAAGCCCCGACTTAAACCCTCTAGAGTACTTTCTTTGGGGATTTCTCAAAAATCGTCTTTATCGAAACACACCACAAAATCTTGAAGTATTACGACAAGACCTAATAAGGGAGATCAGGGCTATCCCTGCAAGGACCATTCAGCGTGCCATCCATAAACTTCACAGACTGACACGAAAATGCATTCAAGCTGGTGGATTACAATTTGAATATTTGCTTTAACTTTCATTGGGTATTCAATTTTATAGTTTTTGTTTGACTTTTTTTGGAATAATTAAAACATCATGCCTATTGTTGAACATCACAAATTGTTTTATATCAATTTTAGGAGCTTCTGAGGTCCTTGAAACAATGATGTATTGTTCTTTTTCGAAAAAATTATTTTAACGATGTCCTGCTAAGATCTTACCAAAAATCTATTATCTGTCTCTCTCACATGAGTTCTTACGGAAAATGCTATTAATATAAACTTTTCGAATAAGTACGATACATCATTTGTTTTGGGACATTAGAATTGAAATCCATAATAAAAAATCCAGGGCCGTATTTAAAAAAACAAATTTGATGATGGCAGCTCAAATACGAAACGTTTGTTTGAAAATCTGATAACACCATCTTGTAGAACAGAAAAAGTAGCAATGAGAATGTGAAATTTGTTTTGTTATATCTATTCAAATAGAGTCACAAAAAAATAAAAATTAAATCGCGAATAATCGGTTTTTTCAAAAAATCTTCGGAAGTATTCGGAATTTTTCAAATATGAAAGCGGCGTTTCAATGAGCACCAAATTGCGCAACTTTGCCTCCATTTAACCGACCTCGTATCTCTTCTGGTTTCCGAGACCCCAATGATGAGGCTCGAATTTGGGACACCCTGTACATTTTTTCTGAATATCCAAAATAGCTTCGATTCAATGACAAAATTATTTTTCAAACCTAAAAAAATATTGAAAAATAACGGGGAGTAACTTGTAGGATAGGCAATAGTAAATTCAGTTATACAATCAGTGTGAAATCATTAATGATGGATTTATGCAGCAGTCATAAGACATAAGTTGTAAGTCGTAAGGAAGAATGTTTCTTCAATGATTGTTTGGAATAAACGGTTCAACCAATCATTGACGAATATTTTTTCTTATGACTCAAAACTTATGACTCATGACTGCTGCATAAATCCACCATAAGTCTATATTTCACTTACAGATAATACACCACTTTATTTTGAAATTGAAACAATTCAAATTGAGTTCCAAATATTTAATATCATTACAAATTCTGTTTTTTCAAGGCATTTTGAAAAACTTTGGATTTCTCAGCTGTCTACACGTTGAGCATTGAATTCAATCTCAGAGATAAAGGTGAAAATCATTAACAAATCAATACATTTCGCACAATTCCTTTGAGAGGCAATAAATATATCGTATTCACGCATCAGTGGTGTATAGTCACTATTAGTGATTTGTTCATTTGTCTCAAACGCAGTATATCTGGGAACTTTTTTATGTACGCTCTCAATTCTATCTATGTGACTGGGAATTCCATATAACAAAGAAATGAAAGATGGAGGTAAACCTACTCACGGACAAGTTCTTTACTGCACTTAAGTGAGTATTGTTTCCAAGTCATAGTCTTTTAGAACTACATTGTACATTGTATACCGTTTGTCTCTAAAGCTTTTTATTTTCTTGGATACATGTATATCCCTGAACAGAATAAAATTAATAATATTGAGAAAGAAAATGGGGATTTGGTAAATGACTCCAAAGAAATAACAAATATAATCAATAAATTTTTTGTGAATGTAGGAAACAACTTAGCATCAAAAATCAACAGAAATCCAAACTATAATGCAAAGAAAAAAATTTCTCTAAATTCAATTTTTCTGGAACCAACAAATGAACTTGAAGTAATGAACACGATTGCCCAACTGAAAAACAAAAAAGTTCCGGGGTATGACAGTCTGAAAGCAGAAACATTGAAAGTTATCTCAACCTATATATGTAAATCACTAACACACATAATCAACAAATGTTTCGAACTGGGTCAATTTCCGTATGTTTTTAAATTATCAGTGGTGACCCCCATATACAAAAATGGAGTAAAACAAAAAGTTACAAACTATAGACCAATAATCTCTTATAACATCTCTCAGTAAAGTAGTTGAAAAAATTCTAAAGTGTAGATTAAATATATTCTTGAATAAATATAACCTTCTATCAGCATCCCAGTTCGGCTTTCGAGAACATAAATCTACACAAGACGCTATTCATGTTTTAACAAATGACATTTACGAATGTTTAGACAAAAACATTTTCCATGTTTAGGCGTATTTGTAGATTTAAGTAAGGCTTTCGACACAGTTGACCACACTATCATTCTAGCCACACTGGATGATATAGGAATACGAGGTACAGCAAATGACTTACTCAAAGATTATCTGACAAACAGAAAACAGAAAGTAAAAATCCGAAATGATACAAGCTTGGAAGAAATGATCACTTGTGGTGTTCCTCAGGGAACAGTGTTGGGACCGATGTTGTTCACAATATACTTAAACAACTTATTTTTGCAAGAAAATTCTGGAAAAATCTTAAGCTTTGCTGATGACTCAGTCCTTGTTTATAAAGAAAATAATTGGTATGATTTGAAGACAAAACTGAAAATGATCTGAATAGTTTAAAAGATTGGTTTGTTAGCAGACTTCTCTCAATTAATTTCAGCAAAACTCACTACCTGCCATTCATTAGTACAGAAACGTCTCTTCCAGACTTTTACTTAACCGTTCAACAAAATTTGCATATTAGACCTGTAAAAAAAATTAAATATCTGGGTATTTTCTTGGACCCTCACCTGAGATGGGATCAACATATCGACACCCCCAACGAACAAGGTTGTAACTCAATTTTTGTCATTTCACAGAATCTTCAAAAAACTGAAAATATTGTTTTTCAACTTTTGTGGAGAAACTGTATGAGACTTTTACAGCCGTATGCATAGTCAATCGCCAGCGACTCGCCAGAGTTTCGCCGTTCGCTACACAAGGATTATAATGTACAGTCGAGCTCCAAAAAAGTGACAACTGTGCGATAAGTCACATTTTGGTGAAACGCTGGCGATGTACCACTTTTTTGGAGTTCGACTGTGCATTATAGATCTTGTGTAGCGAGCGGCGAAACTCTGGCGAGTCGCTGGAATTGACTATGCATACGGCTGTTATAGTTACCGAACTGGCTTATAGAACAAAATGAGCATTACTTATCAGAAAATTTGGGTTTTAGTTTTATAAATCTTTGAAAAGCTGAGTTCGATTGAGTTACAACCTTGGTAGTTAGCCCAACTCTTTATCGAAGAAGGTTGTAAGTAGTAGATAAAACTATGTTACACTCATACAGGTAACTCTCCTTGCTGTTTTGATAGTTACAAAGACGTAATTAATACTATCGGCAACTTATAAAAGGAAAATAGTATGTTCTTTTCGTTGGCTGGCATAAGAAGTTAGTGTAGATATTCATTCACTAGTTAATAACTCTAAAAAATATAATAGTGTTCTGAATGACATTTGAAATTGAATGAGTAGCTCATGCTATAAGAGGCTTGAATAGTTATAACATTTGCTCTAACAAATTGCTCTAAATTATTTAAATCATCGTTTAAATAATTTTTATAAAACTGATATCATTCAGTTGTTGCATTAGAAGTACAAAGGCTATTCAAATCCTTGTGGGTACTTGCTTTTGATATAGCTATGGAAATCAAGAATGAGCGTGATTTGATCCAGATCCAATTATCGTTGTGTTGATATTTTTCTTTGTCGATTTCCTAACAGATGTACACGTGAACTATAACTATTCTTTTTCGGTTTTAAAGTTCGTAACTCTATGGAATTGCTTCCTAACGTTTCTCTTGCGCCAGTGGCTAGGTTCTTCAGGTCCGTCCATCTACGAGTTTGGTCGAGAAAAAGAATACTTATAGGTAGTTCAAATTTCGGCCGAGAAAGCTTTAACCAATTCATCAGATAAAATGTTTGTTGATAGGCTTTGTTCTTCTGTCAATGCAATACATGGCTTCGGACAGAATATCTTAATTGACGAGAAGTATTTTATGATTCTCACTCTGAATTTTTAAATATTCAATACGAGCCTACTCTTTCTTGTTATTCTCAACATCTCACTCAAAACTAATGCAATTGCTTAGAATTCAGAATTATATTCTGATCCAATTCCGAAACTATGTATGGTTTTCCTATAATTGAGGCACATTTTATTAGTCCACATTTTTTGTATTTTTCTGTGAGGGCATGTCATCGCCCTTATTTTGGTTTGAAAGAGTCTAGTTGAATTCATTGTAGAAGACTTCTCGATATAGTCCTTCTGTCGCTTTTATTTCTGGTTCTTGAGCAACCATTCTTTATACAGCTGATACAATTTGACATACGCAAAATATTGATTGGTACTTCTAGCCCTAACATAATGTGAATCTACAACTATGATCTGAGAAATATGCTTTCTTACACTGTTCAATAACATCAGGCACAATTTTGCGGTAAATTGTATGCTCCAATTTATCCGTACTAGCCAGGGTGTGAAAAAACATTATTTTTCATAATTACCTGAATTTTATCATTATCAATCATAAATGAATATTTATACGTCTATTGGCACCTTGAATGTGTGCTGAAACCACTTGTGGGAATTCAATTCAACACTTGTATAAAGACATTATTTATTTAAAACACCAAGGTTCTGTCTGTCAGATGACAAAATCGAGCTTATAACCTATTACCGAGAATTTAATTTAGTTCCCTTATAGTTAGGCAACTTTTGATGCCGAGTGTGTATTGTGAGTTGCAGAAATATCAAATTCAAACCCGCGCACTTGGTAAGATATTTTCAGTGGGAGATATAAAAACAGAACACTTTTTATAACAACTTTTTATTTCACTATCGAAGGTTTTGAGCTGTTCAAGCGCTGTGGAAATTAGTTGATGGACGATACTGCTAAAATCACGTCAGATTTACACCATTATCTTTTTCCTTGAATTTTCATACACTGATAATTTTGAGCCTTGTTGGTTTCTATCGAGTGGCGGACAACACGACGTTTGCGCTTGATGCCTGGTCATTTTATTTAGGTAAGCATTAATTATTTCATGAGGAAATGTACCAGTCATTCAGTTGTTCATCTACAAGTGGGTGTTAAAACATTTTATTTAGTTGTAGAAAATATATCGAGAAAACGTGCTTTATCAACCCCCCAGAATAAAGCTTTGTTGGAACTCCTGTTCCTGTGTATCATTCAGCCAACCCCCAAAACAATCCCTGAGAATAGAGAGTATCTGTGCAAATGTTAAATGTTTTAAGGAAATCGCTTGACACATTTAATTACAAATTGTACATTAGGATTTTCCAGGGACCAAAATTCTGAGGAAATCTGACTTCTCGAAACGATAACTTCAAAGAACATTTTCTAGAACAGTTGTTATGACAACCGGGCTTCATTTGCTTCTTCCGTATGAGCTTGCCCTGTTGGTTTGTCAACACCAATCCCATTTTTTTTCTTTTTATTCAAGTTACATTTCCTGTCGTTCGTATTGCGTTTCCTCTTGCAATCTGAATTGACCATATTCACCGTCGCCATACTGTGATGCGACAATACCAACTGTTTAGTGTTACCAACGGTTAAAAATATAATTTATCTATTATAAAACCGCGAAAATTAAAAATGTGATGGATTTAAAGGTTATGTCATTGTGTTTTTATGACATTCCGAAAAATATTACAGAAAATCGAAAGAGAATGCCGAAAATGGTCAGATATCAGCATATAGTGGAGGCCTTAGTTGTTGTGCAAGTAATTGTTCGGCAAGAAACAGATCCAAGAATAAAAAAACTAACACCAAAATATTTTCTACACGATATCCTGGCAAAATTCTCAAATTCTGTCTGAAACATCTCAGAGGTAAGTTTGATCACATCCTAAAGTATTGTCAGGGTGATTAATCCGAATTGTTGCAGATTACCACACTCGAAGAAATGCGCTGAATCCAGTGAATCTTCTACCTAATGATTTGCCCGATGCTAACTGGAATGTTGGAGGTAAATCCGCATGAAACACGTTTCAAAACTTGTATAATGTCATCCCCAGTAAAATCATTTCTTCTGTACACAAATGATTTTTCAGAATGTCAGGACCAAATAAACCATCAACGAACCATAAATCTATGAACTACGACCATACTTATTATTTCCAAATAGATTACTCAACCAAGTTACAAAATCAGCTGAGATATGTGTACCACTTCGAACTGAAGATCGAGGAAGATAAGGCAAAAAAAATTCCAAAGTCCAATAACTAATCAATAACCACCTCTTTCTGAGCTTCTACACAGGATTCAGTAACATCATTACTTAGAAAAGTTTCACAAGATTAATTATCAAGTACGCAGTGGCATTCAAAAAAATGTACTTGAGCAAGGACAACAGTAATTTGGGATTGGACTATGAAAATCAGATTTTTTGATTTTCAGTTTTTGTAAGGCTTCGTCTTGGTCTCTTGGAAGAAGATATTGCTATTTGATACAATATTTCTCAGTCTACAGTCTCCAGAATGTTTAGGTTTTGGATAAACGTAATGTATTCATATTTCATACAGATACCTATTTGGCCTTGAAAAGAAATTGTGAAAAATATATGCCAGAATGTTTCGTCAATAACTTCCCCAGTACAAGACTGATTTTAGGTGGAACTGAGATTTTCATTGAAAAACCTTCAGAGTATATAGTGCAGAGTAGCACATATTCTGTGTATAAGGCACATAATACTGCCAGAGGCATAATCGCAGTAACAACGAATAGATTTGTGTGTTTTGTTTCAGATCTCTACCCTGGTAGAACTTCTGAAAAGGAAATCATTTTAAAAAATGGCTTATTGGAAAAGCTTGAACCAGGTGACTCAGTAATGGCTGATAAATGATTCACTATTTGCAAAGAACTAGCAGCCATTGATGTTGATTTGAATATACCACCGTTTTCATAGGCAACAATCAACAGTTCACTGATGCAGATGACTAGGGATATTGCAAGTAAGGTGTGATATTTTTTATTTTTTAAAACAGTTAAACAAATGATCTCCATTTTTAGGTGTTCAGGTTCATGTCGAGAGATTGATAAAAAATGTGAAGTTGAACAGAATATTGCAGTAGCATTCCAAATACTATGGCTGACCAATTGAACCAAATTTGGGTGGTGTGTTGACAAATTTTAGAAAACAACCTCTGTTGGATATTAAAACCAAGAAAAAGTAGAAGAAAAGGAGATTATAAATTCACTACAGATGTAAATTAATAGTTAGTTTTGTTGTGATATCTTAAGTAATGCCAATAAATACAATTTTTATGATCACTCCAAAAGTAAACATTTTGAATGCACAGAGTTGGTGTTTATTGTTGCGGCCCTATAAAACAATTTTTATGTTCTTTGCAATAAACAATCACTTTTTGCACTTAGATAAATTACTATTTTAATTTTTTGGTGGGATCCCTAAGCTGACTGGAAATGAACAATTAACGTGTACATAATAAATGCGATGATAAAATTTAAAAATCATGTAAAAGAATCAAAACTTTAATCCCTCTCAAACATAAACTTAATTCAACACTTACTGAATAGTAATACAACCAACATTACGAACAAAAGTAAGTGCTTTTCCTGAAAAAAATACAATCAGAAATAAATATAACTTTTCAGTCTTTCCACAAAATAATTAGGTATGCACTAATTTTCATTGCATTAATAATGTGACAATAACATCAAATGTTTATGTTATGTTATGTTATGGAAATAAAATCTATTTTGGTAAATGTTTCTTAGCCCATAAATGTTTGTCAAAGATTATTCTTTCAATAAACACATCATTTCCACTATCAACCATAATATCACAGTACAACAGTACAACTTAGGGCCAATAATGGGCCGTGGTGGCCGTGTGGGTAGAGCGTTCGCCTTTGGAGCGAAGAGTCGAGGGTTCAAAGCCTCGCATGGTCATCGGTCTCGTGCATGGCGTCACACGTTAAAAGGTAAGGGCTGCGTCTTCCCTAGCTCACACAAGTCTCTCGAAGACTTCCGAGGGTTGCGCGTAGTGGTGCAATCGGTTGACGGAAATAACAATTTTAACAATAACAACAACAACAATTGCCCTTGTACTTGTGTATAATGAGAATGAGGTTTTTCAACTTATGCACTATTTTCAAAAATGGAGCGACTCCTTTATTCATACACTTGGCCACAAAAAGTTTGTTTATCAAACCACCTTTCACCAATGTTTTTATTTCCAAAAGTTGAGATCTTTGCAAAGTATTGTCCCAATCAAGCCTATGATGGTGTAGTAGCTAGAAAATGGACTCCAGGATTTACACAAGCCACATTTATAAATTTGAAAATGTGGATACATTACATTATATTTTTTCACTGCCTTTTCAGTTCCTCTCTACTTACATTGTTTACTTACAAATTTTAACTTGAAAGGAATGCGATTTCGAAATGTTCTTATTTCAAACTTTCGCGGTCGTGTGGAATGAGTTAATTTCGTTATTCTCAGTTGAGAACCCTGGGGCAGTTGGTATTGTCGCATCACAGTATGGCGACGGTGAATATGGTCAATTACGTTTTTTAGCATGTTTCTCTTGTACTTGGACTTCTGTTGCTCTGCATTAGTATTAATACATTCCGTCTCAGTATGTAAACAACTTCGACCGTAAAAAAGAAGTAACACAATAATATATCAGGAGTCTATGTTTCAAAAATGCATACTTGAGAAGAACAAGGCTGTAACTCATTTTACAACCTTACTTACATGCTACATATTTTCCGAAACTACAAATTTGACGAAGGAAGTAAAAGGTGTTACCCTCTTTTTGGGGTTGAAATGGTGCACGTAACTTGAAATACAACTTTTTTCTATCGAGTATCAGCCAAACTATTGTGAGTTGATATACGTCTTTAAACCGCTGTGTTCGCCTTATTTTGCTGAATACGGTAGTGACGAATCTCAAATTAGACGTACGACCTTTTTCGATGGGGGTGTCGATATTATATACCTCACTAAAAAACTACGCTGTATTCTGTGTAGATTTAAGCAGGTAAAAACATATTTTGATTTAAAGCAAAAAAAAATATTGTTTATCAAAGCTTAGTTGAGTCTCACTTGAATTATGGGATTATAGGATGGGGAGGAGTTTCACGAACCTACTTGAATATGCTTGAAATCTCGCAAAAGCAAAAAAGGTTTCTAAGAATGATACTGAATCAAGACTACATATACCCAAGTGACTCTCTATATGCTGAAACAGAAATGTTCGATATAAGACAGCTCTATTCTATTTGAGCACTCGTTATGCAACACCTGAATAAAGCACAGCTGAATGTTCTGACCCACTGGTATTCTACCAGACAAAAACATAAATATATTACCCCATTTATGAAAAAGGCATAGGCCAAAAAAGCTATAATTATATTGCTCCAAAGCTATACAACTTCCTACCTGACTCTCTGAAGACTGAAACTTCCTTCTTGGTATTCAAAAAGCAGTTGAAAAAATGCATAAACGATATTGGAAGAAAGGAAATCCATAAAATGATTGAAGGCTCAAAAATAATAGCTCGAGAAATATTTTGATGAAAAATTTCAGTTAGCATGTAAGGAAAAAAAATGTACCAACAATCGAAACTGTCGAAATATACATTTTTATTTTATTTTAATTTACATTTATTATCTTTTAATCACATATAAGTAACTGAAATATTTTATTACCCGTTTTTTTGTACGTAGACTGAATTTATATTTTATATAGTGTTTTATATTACTTGTTTGTACTAATTTTTTATACTACTTGTTATATGTTTACCCAAATATTCACCCTCACACAGGGCTTGCCCTCAGTGGGATACCAATTTATTCATCTATACTTTATTGTATTTTCGTATTTATGTTCAATGTTATGCTTTAATAATATTATTTTACCTGTATATCGTGAATCAAAATGATGAATAAATATTATTATTATTATGTATATTCTCTATCCTGTTTATTTTCGTGTTTATTATCTATATACCCCAAGTATTTATACATTGTACTATTTATTTCTAGAAAAAAATTATCATTATTATCATAGACGTATGTGTTAAAAAAAATTGATATCAATCCTTGTTCTGGAGTAATACTCTGTAGGAGTTTCAAGTGGATATGTGCGACTTAATAATGAAGACAAACATTTACTTTGTCCTCTTATTTATTTTCAGGTGCTTTATTCCAGAATGTGAAAACATTTCCGACACAACTTATAATCCCGAGTGGCTCGAAAAGTTCGTCCCTTTCGAAGAAAAATCTCCCAGCAGTTGTTTGCGTTATGCTCTTGTAAACAACACTTGTTCAAACAAAAATATCCTAGAAAATAAGGTAACCAAGTGCGACACCTTTGTTTATCAGAGGAAAGAAGAGACTATTGTTCAAGATGTGAGTATGTGAATTACTGAAGTTTGGGAAATTATTATACAGCGTGTCCTAGGTGAAACTTGTCACCTCTCTTATCTCAACAACAACAAATATCATATGTTTATATAAAGAATCAGCACACGGATTTTGTTGGTCTCATTCTGAGTTACACTGTATATATCTGGCTCCGGATTTCAGTCTGAAAGAGAAAAGTCACATTGATGAATTTAGATAGTTTGTTGGGACTTCTAGGGATTTCTTCAAGTGGAGAAGATAAATATAATAGCAAAATCATTGATAAAACTCATCAACAAAAAGGTTATAAATTTTTCTTATGTAAACAAAATCCAAATAATAAAACTTGAACAATAACTAGTTGACAAAAAAAAAGAAATGTGAAAGAAAGTAAAGACTGCCAAAGACAATTATTATGAAGAATCAGTTGAAAAAGAGCAAAATTCAAGTAAAAAACCCAGAAACTCTGTTAATGAGAACCTCAATTTCAAAACAGGATCAATATTTGAAGATATCAGAAACTTAAAAAATTAGATCGTTACAGAAACAAAAGATGCTACTGATATATTCAATAACTCCTTTGCGAATGTTAGGGAAAATTTGGCAAAGAACATAGGTCAAAATCCTAACTACTGAAATAAAAATTATATGAACAAAAATACACTTTTTTCACACCAGCAAATACTACTGAGGATGCAAAGACAATGAATAATCTATAAAAACAAAATGGATACCTATGTATTACCAATGTGTGGCTGTAGTAAGACATTTCATCGAAAAGATCAAAGGGCAGCTTTGATGTAGTATCCCTGTTCACAAAGGTCCTGTTAGATGAAGCAATGAGGGAAATTGAACTACTTTTCGCAAGTGATATATCCAATCTCTTCAAAATATGCTTAACATCATCATATTTCATTTTCAATAACAAAATTTATGAGCAATTAGATGGTGTTTCAATGGGAAGCTCACTCAGCCCAGTTATTGCTGATTTCTTCATGGAAAAACTAGAAGAAAAGGCAATTGAAACTACAAATTTAAAACCCAAGGTATGGTTAAGATATGTAGACGATACGTTTATGATTTCGAGCCATCGACCAGAAAACTCAATGAATTCCTTAACCACATCAATGACATACACCCGAATATTCAATTCACCGTGGAAATTGAAAATTAGAAGAAACTGGCATTCTTAGATGTTCTCATTTCTCGAAAAGAAAGACGTCTGGGGCATACGGTATGTAGAAAACCAACACACACTGATCGATATCTCCACAATACCTCAAACCATCATCCGTGCCAAAAACAATAAACAAGGTGTAATCAAGACAATAGTTGATCAAGATAGAAGAATTTGCGAACCTGAATACCTGGAAGCTGAACTGAAACATCTAAAAAACGCTCTTCTTTCTAATGGGTACAAAGAAAGAGATATTGAGAGGTGTATGAAAAATAGAAGAGAAATCAGAGACTGAAGAATCAATAGTAGACCAAATGACTGTCCATCCAGTGAACCAAGTAGTAGTCAAACCAACACCGAAATAAGAAAAGCATTCTTACCATATGTTCCCAGAGTTACAGGTCGTATTGGCCGTATTCTACAAAAATATGAGATTAAAACCGTTTATAAACCTTCATAAAAACTGAAAGACCACTTTAGATCAGCGGAGAACAAACGAAACGTACTATGCTCTTCTGGGGTTTATCGCATTCCATGTTCCTGTGACAGCGTTTATATCGGAGCCACGAAACGCTCCGTTGAAACAAGAATCAAAGAGCACAAGGCTTGCTGTCGGTTAGGGCACTCACAGAAATCCGCTGTCGCAGAACATACCCTCAACAGCGATAACCATAGAGTGAAATTTGAAGAAACCCCAGTCATCTTTTCAACATCTGCCTATTACCCAAGACTCTTCCGGGGAGCAATTTAAATTCAGAAACACCACAACAACTTCAACAGGACCGAAGAAGGACTACAATTGAACAAAGTTTGGCTTCCACTTCTCAAAAATTCTCAATTAGCTCCCTACCCACAAAATAACGGTACGAACGATTTTATGATGTCAGCTAACGCTATGTACCAATCAGATGTAAGAACGTCAAATCACAGGTATTTATTGAGACAACGTATAACAAATGTTGAGCTTCTGAAAGCGAATTAAGAAACCAGAAACTTTGAAAATATCTCTTGAAAATGCTAACTACTCGTGTTGGCGAAACGTCGAGATCTTCTATAAACATACGTCGGCCTTACAACCCGAAGAACCACCATGACCGCGAAAGCCTTTCACAATTTATCAAAATGGATACCTGTCTTGATGGAATCAAAGCTGAAACCCTAAAGACTATTGCAACATTCATATGTGAAACTTTGACGGACATAATGAATAAATACTTCGAATTAGGCATATTTCCTTTTATATCAAAAAAATCACTCATAATGCCATTTCCAGAAATGTGGGTATAATGAAAATGTTTAAAATTATAGGCCTAATTCACTTCTGTCATCAATTAGCAAAGTCTCTAAAAAAATTATAAAAACAGTATTCACCTTATATTTATCAGAGTATAATCTATTGTCAATAGCCCGGTGTACTTTTAGAATAAAAAAGCAAAATGCAAACCAATCCTTGACAAAAAATCTCCTACGAATCCATAGAAGATGAAAAACATAGTAATTTAAACTTATTTTTCTTTAAAACTTTCCCCTTCAATTGATCGATTCTCAATTACATTACAACGATGTATTTGTATCACAAGTATAGTAGTTCTATTTAAAATTCTGAAATAGGGGGTGCTGGCAATTTTTGATGGTAAGGCGGGTAACAAATTTTTTGCTGGGCACGCTGTATACTTCTGATCAGCAGTGGCTATTCATTCAATTAATTAAGGTTATGGAAAAAAAATATTTGAGTGCACCCGATCATCAAATGCTTTTTTCTACCACACCATAAGATTATGCCATTTTCATTTCCATAAAATTGATTGTTTACTAATACACAAGCAGGTGATTATGATACCACTGGTCGCAGTTAGGAATGGATAAATAAAAATGGTATATTGTACAATGAGCATGAAATAACATACATTTCCCACGAGTAGGTATATGAAATTTTGTAGTACGAGCGTAGCGAGTTTCAAAACTTTATGCAGAAAAAATCAAACACTAATCGATTTCATAAAATGAAAAAAAAAAACTGTGGCTGCGTGTATTTGAACCCTCGCTCTCACCATCCAAAGTCGTTTCTAGAGCACGTAATAATTTGTTCAAATTAACTGCTATACAGTGTGTCCCACTTACCATGCTAACCATGGGTATCTTTTTAATGGTGAGAGATACGAGGTCGGTTAAATGACACCAAATGTGGAGTTTATCAAGGCCAACTAAAATTTTAAAAAAAATCTGATAAAATCGATTCGTTTTTGTTTTATACGCAAAAAACAGATTTTGATCATTTTCATGTCTCCTCCGTAACTTCTTTATTTATAAAAATATTCGAATAGGAGTTTCACATTCTCATAGCAGTTTTTCAATGAGATTTCGAAAAAAATATGAAATTCATACCAACTCTTCTAGAATTTGAGATATCAGTACCAACTTTCATTTTTCAAATGTAGGTCATAGCTCATTATGACTTAGTTATGAATAACTTTTTTTCTCTTGCAGATGATATGTCACAGTAATAGTTTTTTGCTGATAACAACGGAGTTATCGTCATTTACAAAAAACAAGAACTATTTTGATGTCGCCATCTTGAATTTATAAATTTTAACAAAAAACTCATGATCTCCGACCTCAAAAAATGGAATCGGACCATAATCACAAATCTCGTCCGCCATATTGGAGGAGCCGTCATTTTTTATTTTTTATTTCAATAAAAATTTTATAGTGCATTGTCACTGGAATTATGAACATGTGCCAAATTTCAAGTTATTAGGACAGCCAGAAGTGGGTCAAAATTCACTTGCAAGAGACATGAAAATGATCAAAATTTGCGTATAAAACAAAAACGAATAGATTTTATCAAAATATTTTTTCACATTTTAGTTGGCCTTGATAAACTCCACATTTGGTGTCATTTAACCGACCTCGTATCTCTTACCATTAAAAAGACACCCATGGTGAGCATGGTAAGTGGGACACACTGTATAGAAAGTATCTGTTAACTATTCAAAAATATAGAATCCGATTGTAATCAATATTTTTATTGAACTTATTCTGGTTTTATGAAAAGGAAATCATACCTTCGTGAGAAGATAGGCATTATCAGGAGCTTCATCTGATATTAATGTATTAATTTGGTTGTCAAATCATCCTCACTATCGCTAATCATTTTTAATAACTTAATTTTTTCAATCGAATTTTATAATTATCTACTGATGTGAAATGTCAAATTATTAGACAGACGTAAACAAACTTGATTCGATATTATTTATGTTCATAAAATTCGTTACCTATAATGACAGTCTAGTAGTTCATGAAAGTCGTAGGAAATGAAATATTTCGATACAGCTAGCCCGTGGAAAATGAATATCGGTGTTACAACATGGTAGGTTTCTTAATCGAAGACACAATTATTGATATGTTCATTTTTCTTAATGGTCGTAGAAAAAGTATATTGCCTATCTGGTACTTTCCAATTCAAAACTGATTAACCTAAGTGATATTGCATTGTTAAAATACAGTAGACTGATTACATATTTATCAGACAAGATAATCACACTCCCAAAAAAACGGCAAGGAACCGATGATATTTCAAACCAGAAATGCCGATCATTACAACTTCTCATTAAAATGCCTGATTATAAAGTTGTAGAGAGAATAATTGATGGCACATTGAAAATAGCTGATAACAAAAAACCAAGCAAAAGCATAATACAGAATATGATTAAAAAAATAACTCGTACACACGTGTTCATATTCACAAACAAATATACATGTTGTGCATGGTCCATAACTTTTTTCTATGCAAGCTATCGACTTGATCTTTTCAAACGATATATTCAAAAATGAGCACATTTTGAAAATATTTTCATTAATATAAAGGATGTTTCAAAATAGAATACACAACTGAGTTCTATTTTTCTAAATGACAACCATCCGTATCTGTTACATTTTTGGATTCGCCACAAAATTGTCAAAATAACGCACTCTGGTTCCATAGACTTATCTGCAATAGTTTTTCTACTAATGTCAATTTATTTGTGAAAATAGCGTCGTGGGCCCATAGAAGAATTCATAACTTCAGAATAATTCAAGATAACTCAACCTACTTTTTCCTAGACGATTCCTTAAGCTTCAGCGCATCTTTCGAAATAGAGGCGAACTTGAAGACAATGTTCCATCGCCAACTACGATTTTTTTTAAAGAAAAATTACAAATGGCATTAAATCGACTTCTTCAAATGCAACACCCTGTATTTTATGGCACCATTGCGAAGAACTTTTCAAGAGCTTTACGTCGACATAAGGTTTGTGGGATCTGCTTTGTGAATAATGTTGCAAAATAAGAAATTTGGATGGGTTTTGAGGAATCTAGTAGGCCGCTTTCGTGAAATTTGACACATCTTTAAAATTATGAAAGGAATATGTTTTTGAAATTGTAATAGAAACAGGAGTACATCACAAAGAAAATTATTCTGGTAGTACTTACAGGAGCAGGAGAGAGTGACTAACAATAAATCTTGTAAAAATTTTGGGGAAAGGCCACTAATAAGTGCTCAAATAGGTCTCCATCATGTTCCACACAAGCTGCTAGTCTTCTAGTTAATGAGTTCCGAACTAGCAAGCATTGCTCCTTCATTTGAACAGAAGGCTTCCGTAATCCTATTTTTCATATAATAATAATAATAATAATGTCTTTTATTCACCAACGAAACAAAATAAGTAATGGTGAAGTCATGGAGTGGAATTCAGAAGTCATGCGTGTGCAACACGCAGAATTCTGCTCTTCCATTCAACTTCTTTTCAATTAATAAATTATATAATTTTCTTAGACTATCTAATATCGAAGAATTGCAGTGCCTATGTGGTAGGAGAAAAAAAAACAGAGAACAAAATCGAAAAAAAAAACGGTGATACAGTAATAATTGCTTGACTTTCCAATGTTTTATTTGAGACTTTTTAGAAGGAAACAGAAATCTTTGGGAGATCGTTTGCTAACGAACAGTCGTTACCGACCGATGATGAACCCTTTACTCCCATAAACACCTGCTGAGTAGGCTTATTATGGCAAGTACCTGTCAGAAAACAACTACTCTCCTGGCTGAGACCACGACGGGTATTGAATTAAATCTAACAGCTACTTGTGCAACGTTCCTCAAAGCATCAGAGGACGCAATTGCAAGTGCCCTCTGTGACCAACCAGCAGAATTATGTTTTGATTTGGACAGGGTGACCACCTGCAGACTAGTTTCGAGGTTGTTGCCTCTCATCAGTGCAAGGGCAGGTCAACACAGACAGCACTGAAGCCATCTGTTCTCCGTCCAAACCAATACACACTCCGCTGATTAGTCAATTCTGGTTCACGAGATGGAAGCAGTTTCTAGGCCGCTCCACCTAGTTAGATTTAATTCAATACCCGTCGTGATCTTAGCCAGGGGAGTAGTTATTTTCTGACAGGTACTTGCCATAATAAGCCTACGCAGTAGGTGTTTATGGGAGTAAACTTTTTAGTTGCACAATGTCTGTTGTTCATACAGCCAGTTACGAGCATATCGCTTGAAAAGTGGTAGACTTAGTTTTTTAAATTATGTGGGAAGTTTGTTGTAATGGTTATAGATATAAAAACTGAAAGATCTCCTGAAGAGTGTCATGGTGTGGCGGGGGGCAGTTATTAGATCTTTGTATCTGATATTCACTTGATGTGCATTTTCACGAAAGCTAACTTTATCGTAAAGATACCCAGGTGTTTTGGTAGTAATAATATTATGAAACAAGGTTAGAGATTGCAACAAGAAACGATTCTTCATTGTCAACCATTGCAGCTGAGTTAGTTTATGAGAAATGTGCTGGAACTTACGTATACCGAAGATATAACGTAAACAGGAATTTTGGACTTTTTGTATGCTGTACAAATCTACACTATCTAAACAAGGAAAATATATAGGTGAGCAGAAGGTAAATTGTGAAAGGACGAGTGTCTGACACAAATTTGTTTTTGTCTCAGTATTTAGGTATGCTCGGTGTGGGTAAATTATTCTTAAGCTTGCATAAGCTCTCTGGATATATAATGAAACTTGCTTTCTGTACTTAAAGTTGTTATCCAACACGAGACGAAGATCTTTCGCCTCCGGTACTATATTTAGAGTCATACCATTCCATGAAATATTGACTTGAGGTAAATAATTTTCGCATAATGACTTTGGACCAAACAAAATAACCTGTGTTTTGATAGGATTGAGCTGCAGTTCATGATTCATAGAAGAATCAAAAATATTTTGAAGGTCAGTATTGATACCAGCAACTGCTTCAATCAGCATTTCCGGTTTGAAAGATGCATAAAGTTGGGTATCGTCAGCGTAAGCATGATACTTACAAAGATTAACCTTAGTCAGTATGTTTGAAGTGTATAAGCTAAAGAGTAATGGCCCGAGTATTGATCCTTGGGGAACACCACGTAATAATCTTACTGAGTCAGACAAGTCGCCTTCGAGTTTCACCATTTGATGTCTGTTAGTGAAGTATTCTTGCATCATCTCAACGGCTGTTTTTGAGAAGCCAATATAGTGGAGTATCGATATCAGTATATTTGAGTTCAAGGAGTCGAACGCTTTACTGTAGTCCAATAAGACCATTAGCGAGACATTGCCTTTATCTGTTGCTGCTAATATGTCATCTGTTATTTTTAGTAAAGCAGTTGTACAACTATGTTGAGGCCTAAATCCCGACTGGAAAGTTGGCATCCATTTTATATGGCTAATATATTGTCTAATTTTCTTGATCAAAATGTGTTCTGATAACTTAGACATGGTAGGAAGAATACTTATGGGTCTGAGATCTTTGAAGTCCACAATGTCGGCTGTTTTAGGGACAGGTACAAGATACGCGATTTTCCATTGGGTTGGAAAAAAGCTTTCAAGAATACAACTGTTAACGATATGTAATAAAACATTTTTAATTATCGGGAAACAGATTTTTATCATTGTCATATTAATACCATCTACTCCAATGGCATTAGTTATCAGGCAGTTTACTGCATCGATAATGTCTTCTTCAGATACAAGGTAAAATTCGAAATGATTTTCATCGACATTAGGTACTAAGTTGTTATTGTAAAATTCAATAAGTTTCTTGTAATCATTATTAAATTTTGGGATGCTATTAACAAAATGAGAGTTTATATGATTGGCATTATTCAAGTTTTCTGGAATAGCAACCTGAGGTTTTTTACTTGAGACATTAAAATTTTTGAGATCTCTCCATAGCTGTTTCTGGTTTTTATTGGCATAAACACGATTGAAATATTCTTGTTTTCATTCCTAATAAAAGCGTTGGTAGTGTTTCTGAGATTTTTGTAATGACGGAAATTATCCTCGGTCTTTGTTTGCCTGTATTTCAGTTTTGCTTTGTCTCTGAGATTCATTAATTTTCCAGAGGGCAGGTGCTTTTGTAAATCTAACTGACCGCAATGGGGCATGATGATCAAATATTGATAAGATAGATACATTGAATATTTTCAATTTTTCATCAATATTTTTAGTGCAGTAAATTTTATGTAGATTAATTTTTTCTAATTCTGAGCATACTTCATTCACATCTACATTTTTCAAAATTCTACAATATTTTATGACAGGTTTCGGTTTCGAAATAACAAGATCTGCAAAAACCGCATCGTGGTTCGATATATCACAAACTTTCGCTCCAGAATTGGATATGAATTCTGTTTGTCTAACCAATATTAAATCTGTCAGTGTCGAACTTGTTTTGCAGTTGTTGGACGATCTCTGCAATCACTTTCTTCCACGTACCCCAAAGAAAGAAATCTAGAGGCGTAGGGTCTGGGGATCGCGCGGGCCAAGGAATAGTTCCTTCTCGGCCTATCCAACAATTTGGATAGGATTGATCTAAAAATTATCGAACTGTACTATGGTTATGCATTGGCGCACCATCGTACTGCAACCACATGGTTCTTCGGATATTCAAATCCTCTTCTTACATTTTTGGAAGATGTTCGCGAAGGAAATGTAAATATCTTTCACCATTCAGCACATTGTCGGAAAAGTAGGGTTCAATAATGTGATTTCCAATCATTTCTCCCCAAACATTAGGCGACCATCGCTGTTGGTAATCAAGTGTCTCCAACCAGTGAGGTTTTTCTACTGCATAATAATGCATATTATAATTGTTGACCGACCCGTTGATATTGAAAGTTGCTTCAGCAAAACACAGAATTTTGTATGAAGTATCATAATCCTTATCAATCATGCCATTCAGTTGAATACAAAACACAGCTCTATTTGCAAAATCAGCATGCAATTCTTGATGTAGGTTCTGATGAAAAGGGTGGAACTAATGTTCTAATTGATTTCATTGAAAATTTGAACATGATTATCATGAAGTCAGTTGTGGAATCATCAGAGGAGTCATGTATTGTTTCAATTTTCAATTGAGAATGTTTCTCTTTAAAAAATAATGTTTCAATATTATTCTGTTTACTCTACTTCGTGAAATATCCGTTTACGGTGCTATTTCCCTATGCTTGAGGATTTTCCTGTAGCATCAATGAAACTTTCAATTCATTTCCGTCATTGATTCGACCACCAACATTTTCCTTTTGGGTTTAAGACACAAACCAATCTTAACTTTTAGAATGAAGACACCTGTGGACACCAAATCTTTGCGAGTGAAATTCATTTTCAACAATTCGACATGTACAATTATTGACAGTACAAAGATATTTTACGAGAGCGGCCTAATTGATTCTTCAAAAACCATCCATATTTCTTAGAATAAAATAGAATATTTTATTTAACTACGTTACACAATATAATGTTTGTAGCAAGTCATATTTGATTTACCTCTGAAAGTAACGTAAATGGAGTAAAAACTGTAAAAACAACAATAGAAAGACTGTGGAAGACTAACAAATGAACGAATAAATGAACAAACAAACAACATCAATCACAGACACAAAAAAATTGTATAATTATATGAATATATCAACCTTTTAAATCAAAGAGAAGCAGTGAGATGTTTGTTAGTATAAAAATTAATTCTGAATTCATTGACAGAATAAAAGCAATGCCCAAGCAAATATTTTTTCATTTCTTCTTGAAAGTGTTCAGACTGAGCTCATTGAAATTTAGAGGTAGAATATTGAATAGAAAAAAATCTAGGGGATTTTTTCTAGATGAGTGAAGACGAAATCGAGAGTTACGTGTATTATGTTCGTGAACATAAGATTGTTTTGTCAAGGTTGATTGCTTTTTATGTATTTCATTCAAAACGTAATATAGAAATAGAGTTGGTGGTGGCATGATTCCAAGTTTTTTGAACTTCTCTTGAGAGCTATCCCTGTACCCAATATTAGCCAGAACTCGCACAGCTTTCTTTTGCATCCTAAATATCTGAATGGTGTAACATGAATTTTTCCAAAGTTATACACCTTAACTAATATATGAGTGAAACAATGAAAAATGTGTGGTTCTTAATATATTTGCATAAGTGATGTCTTTCAATTGGCAAAGAGCAAATAGAGAACCTGCGAGTTCTCTCTTCAGTTGGGAAATAATTGCAGACCAGTTGAGTCTAGTCTAGTCTAGTAATTTAACCTGATACGTTTCACAATTGGAGATTACTTGATTATTAGCAGATATCTGGATGTTTTGTGTCTTTTCGCCATCAAGTTTTAGCTTATTAGATAAAAACCACTCATTAGCACTGTTAGTAATCTTGTCGAGATGAAACTGTACCTTGTCATTATTATTATCTGATAGAATAAAAGTGGTGTCGTTCGCAAAGAGAACTGATTTATACGGCAACATATAGGAACACAAGTCATTCACATAGATGACAAATTAGAGAGGGCCCAAAACAGGTCCTTGTGGAACTCCATGCTTGATAATTTGAAAATTTGACAAGGTGCTGTTGATCATTACTGCCTGTTGACGATTTTTTAGATAGGTTCTTTTCAACTGAAGTGGAATACCTCTAACCCCGAAATAGTTTAATTTTTCCAGCAGATTTTCATGTGAGACGCAGTCGGACGCTTTCGACAGGTCACAAAGCATCAACGCAGTATGATTTCCCTGCTTAAGTTCCTCAACTACACCTGAAACTACATCAAACACTGCTTGTTTTGTTGAACGCGAGTTTCTAAATCCATATTGGGAGTTACTGAAAATGTTGTTATTCTCAAAGTAGGCATAAAGTTGTATATTAATTATTAACTCAATCACTTTGCTGAAAATTACTCAATTATCAATGACTGCTGCTTCACCTTTTCTAAAAAAAAGGTAAAACTTTAGAGAACTTGAAGACATCTGGAAAGATACCAGTTTAAAAAATTAAATTGATCAGTACAGTGAAAGGTTTTATTATTATATGAGAGGTTTCCTTCAGTATTTTGATATTAGGTTCATGGGTATCCAAACATTTGGAGTCCTTCAGTGAATTAATCGCTTCGAAAACATCTACCTTGAGAACGGTTCGAAAGAAAAATTAACTACACGGAACAGGGAGTTTTTTTAAAGTTAAAGCGGAAGCGGAAGCGAATTTATGAAATCATCAGCTATGTTGATGAAAAAGTTATTCATCTCATCAGGTGATGCTGCAATTGTTTCGTTCAAATTAATTTTATTTCTCTCGAAATTTATTATTTTTCAGCAAGCTTTAGGTCTATTCCTGGACGTAGAAATGGATTCATCATACACCGCTTTTTTTGCAGATATCAGTTTGCTACCATACTGTTTATATGTTTGTCAGCAATAAAATCATTAGGATTTTTTGTATTATCTGCTATTTGCTCAACTGATATTTCCTCAACAACCTCAGATCATCTGAGAACCATTGAACTGGTGATTTGTTTACTATTTTTTTACATCGTTTGAGAGGAAAATGTTTCAATGCGAGAGTGTTATAATGGTTTACTAAAAATTCAGCCAAATGATTTGGGTTTGCTTGTTCATTATAAAATATATGCCATTTTATTTCACATATAGAGATTGTCTGAAATGAGTAATACCGTTAGATGATACATGCCTTCGATATTGAAGATTATTTTTTTTCAAATCACCTGTATTGGGATTGATTTTCATTATTTTCAACATATTTCGCGAACTTCAAAAAGTAGACTCCACAAACTCTATATCCACGGAAAGCTCTCAAAAAATGCCATGCAATGGTGCAATAAAATGCAGGGTGTTGAATTTGAAAACATTTTGTTATTGCAATTTGTAAAGTGTCATTTGCAAACATCGTAGTAGGCGATGGAACGTCGACTTCAAGTTTTAAAAGATGCACTGAAGCTTAAGGAATTGTCCAGAGAAAAATAGGTTCAGTTATCTTGAATGGTTCTGAAGTTATGAATTTTTCTGTGGGTGTATGCACGACGCTATTTTGACACACAAATTGACATAAGTCAAAAACTACTGCAGATAAGTCTATGAAACCAGGGTGTATTATATCGACCATTTAGTGGCGAATCCAAGAATGTAACAAAAACGGAGGGTTGCCATTTGAAAAAACGGAACTTATATATTTTTGTATTTTAATTCGAGACATGCTGTATATTAATGAGAATATTTGCCGAATGTGCTCATTGTTGAACATATCGTTTGACAGAAAAATATAGTCGATAGCTTGGATAGAAAAAAACTGGCTGCTGGCGAATTTTACTAGAGAAACTTATCAGTTGAAAATGGTGTCTTTTTTTGGAATTTGTTGAACAATATTTCGCTCCTCTTCCAGTTGTTATTTTTTTTTTTCAAAATTGCATCAACACTGGTCTATTATCATCATTCGTGTCATTCTATTTGTGTTTCCATTACAGTTCGGGATATTTTGTGAAGAAAACCTCTGGAAACTGACATTGATTGGAACTCTGAGCGTCGTAGGAGAAGTAGTATGCCTCACGTATGCTGGTTTCATCTCCGACAGGTATGTGCTTTATTTTCCTTAGCAACATCAAACATTTTCGATCTTCCTATATGAGTCAAAATAAATAAACAATCGATTGACATATCTTCAGTGGCATACCATTTCCGGTTGAACCGTATTTTTTCACTTTGTTCACAGATGACAAATGAAATGTATCTTATTCATTTTCAAGTATACTGAGGATTAAGTTGAATCACACGAAACTATTATTCTACTAGGTCTCTGAACAAAATGATATAACTCAGAATAGTACAGTGATCAGCAAAAACGACAGAGAAACCTGATGTTTGGAAGTTAGCAATTCAATAATGGAGAGTAAAAAACGAATTTAACAAAACAAGAAGTAGATTTTGTAGCGAGATATGTCTAAATAGTTGTAAGATCAGTAAATAAATATACGTTTTCTGTTTTTACTACATCTCTTTATATTAGACCGGGATCCCACGCCTATTTTCAAAATTGATTAATAACAGGTTGAATCTTTCTGAGAAGCTTCATTTTTCCGAGACGCCCAACTTTTTCCTCTACGAAAATTCTCGATAGTGGTAGCTTATGAAATGCGCAGGTGTCAATCATGTCGATTCGGTGAGTGAAAAAAATTCATTAATAACAGTTAGTTTTTCAGTTGAACCTCAAGATAATTCGATAAAGTACTCGATAAAACTTTTGTCCTACAAAATGGATGGTAGGACTGAAGAGTCCCCCACTCCCAACATGCACCAATGACGTGGTCATAAAAATTCATTAATAACCGGCGGATTTTTTTACCGTTGCTTGGTTAATATTAGTATAATTGAATGGTCGTATTGTCCTACAAATTGAATGGTAGGTGTTCACAGTCCTACGCTCCGAACATGTCAATTCCATGGTAAAATTTTTTTTATCAATAACTGTAGGACAATGATAACACATGGAAGGTAAGTGTATCCTTCACCTAAATAATACAGTGTCCTACAAAAAACGGGTATGTATCGCTAGTCCTACAAAAATTATTTAAAATAATAAATTATTTTGAAATTGTGGTTTAGCTCATTTAATGTACTTTTATTCGTAAGGTAATGTTACTTTCAATGTATAATTGTTTGTTCAATTCAAAAATATCATAATTTACGTGAAAAGTTTATGAAATAAGTGGGAAATTTTGTTTAGCTTTCATAATTTTTATAAACATATTGAAAACAACAATAACAAAGTAAAAACGTTGAAATAATCAATCTGCCCTCCGGGGCGGCTTAAATAAAGTCGCATGCGCTTCAACAGATGCAGGGTAACCCGGAAAAGTTGCAACACCACATCGTTGTATGAAGAGCAGACATTTATAATTGAAAACTTTCAAAGAGGTCAGACGAATTGTGAAATTCTGCTCTACGGTAAAATAGGATGTATGGTATATCCAGAGGCCTCAAAGAGTCCAGTTCGAAAGAGATATTATATTTTACGGGGGTCAAGTGGCCAAGTAGTTAAAATACCGATCTTTTATCCACTCTAGTAGTCGGTCGTGGGTTCGAAGCCTAGCGACTGCTTATATTTCTCTGATGGTCCGAGAAAGTGGAAAAGCACGTACAAAGTGAGAATTCGTTAATCCTTGGTTCTCACAAGTTTCGTCTTTTGAGGGTTGTCCTTCGTAAGGGAACGACATCTGGTTAACGGAAAAATTTTTTAAACAACAATGTATGCAACTATCATCAAAGGACTACGCACACTTTTAATGAAAAAAAGTTTTACTATGAAAATTGCTGAATTTTTGGTGTGTTGCAGCTGAAGCTATTCCGAGTAAAAGTCTCCATTGGCCCTACTCGATCGTATTACCAGATTCGGCTCAAGAGGGCGACACATCATCAATTTTGAGATTTTTGGAAGAATTTGAATGTATAAAAAAATATCAATATACCATTCATATCCAATATTGAACTAGTGAGCGACTGGTCATTACTGACATTCGTGAGAAATATGTTTCATAATACAGAAAAAAACCAAACTGTTTTTCTACAAGGTAGTCAATGATATAATCAGTTCTCCTGTGTAAGAATAGAATTTGTAAAATAAAAATGATAATGTTATTGATATTCATCTATTTCTTTAAACAGTGTCTTGTCATGTTATGAAATGTACGAAGGCGTAGAAGGGCCACGGTTTTTTCCTATTTTCAATCCCGACTTCTATCTCAGGATCTCGAGATCCCGACATCTAAGTCGGGATCCCGACTTCTATCTCGGGATCTCGAGATCTCGACATCTAAGTCGGGATCCCGACTTCTATCTCGGGATCTCGAGATCCCGAGATAGAAGTCGGGATTAAAAATAGGAAAAAACCGTGGCCCTTCTACGCCTTCGTAGAAATGCAACACCCTTTATGAAATATAATTTCTCATTCGAATTGAGGGACAAATTAGATTTAATGTGTTTATTTCTAAAAAAAATCAATTTCGAATAAAAGCCAAAAAATCAAATCGATTCATAATATCATATCAAAAATGTGGATAATTGTGCCTAATTACAAAATATTTTGATTTTTTATTTCAGAAGGTATGATCGAAATATCTGTAGGCTTGTTAAGCCCGTGGCTTACGGTCAAATAGATTGATTTTACTGCCTTGAAATGAAGTTAATTCAATTGGTTTGTTTCACCATGAGCAATGAGCTTCAGATTTGGGTAAAACTAATTGTTAACCATACAATTTTTGCGCTCACCAAATCAACATGACTTTCGCCTACGCAGTTCATTAGCTACTGATATCAAGAATTGTCGTGGAATTGACAATTTCGGAGCGTAGGACTGAGAACACCTACCATTCAATTTGTAGGACAATATGACCATTCAATTATACAAATATTAACCAAACAATGGTAAAAAAATCCGCTTGTTATTAATTAATTTTTATGACAACGTCATTGGTACATGTTGAGAGTGGGGGACTCTTCAGTTCTACCATCCATTTTGTAGGACTAAAGTATTTTCGAGTACTTTATCGAATTATCTTGAGGTTCAACTGAAAAACTAACTGTTATTGATGAATTTTTTTCACTCACCAAATCGACATTATTGACGCCTGCGCATTTCATTAGCTACCACTATCGAGAATTTTCGTAGAGGAAAAAGTTGGGCGTCTCGGCAAAATGAAGCTACTCAGGAAGATTCAGCCTGTTATTAATCAATTTTGAAAATAGGCGTGGGATCCTGGTCTATATGTATTAGTCGAAAATTTTAATCGAAAAACTTCTAGTTCAACCAGTTCCAGGTTACACTAGAGGAGAACGTTTTTCAGAAATCAATGTGGTTGCCATGGTAATATGTCAGAATAATAGTATTCGATTGGTCGAAAATTGTTCCTGTGCAATTTTCAACAATATTTCTTTGTTGTCAAAAATTCTGTATGTATTTTTTTAGGTTTGGTCGGGAGAAGTTGATGATGATAAGTCTATTTATGGGCTCAATAGTTGGTGTAATCAGATCGTTATCTACAGACTTTGTGATGTATGCGATCTTGGAGTTTCTGGATACTGCTCTGAGTGCAGGAATGTATGGAGCTGCATTTATCCTGGGTACTTATTTTTCCTATTTTTCACCCAATCCCACTAATTAAAATGTGAATTAATGAGTGGCTCATTTCTTCCAAGAAGATGTTCTAACAAAATACAGATCACGTATTATTTTGCTGAGGGTATTGTAGTAAATTAGAACAAATTCACTTCAAAATAATTTATTTGACAAAATACAATGCTTCAATAATTTCAACACAATACTCTAATTTATACAGTGTGGTCATTTAAGTGTGCAACATATGGGAATCTTTTTAATGAATTGCACAACCAAAATACAAATAGTGCCAAAAGTTGGTGCATGCTCGGTAATCATTTGAGGTGCACTTAGAATGGCTGCAAGTCAAATAGCATACAGGGTAGGTCAAAAAATATAAAAATTGCTCAAGAGTAAAGTACCCTTATTTCAGAAAATTCAGCAAAATGTTATTGAGAAAAGTTGTTTACAATTGAAAGTTATGCCCAAATACCAAAACATGGCCTCCTAAGACATTTTTTGGTTTTTCAATTTTTTTCGTTAATAATTTCCCAGTTTGTAATTTGTTTTATAATCACCCTAAACACTTTCATAAGTTAATCATAACAAAATCAGTTGAGCATAACTTTGTTCAAATTCGAGCAGATTTGTTCAATTAACTTGGATTTTAATTTTTTTAGGGAAGCACAAACTTCATGTTTGTTGCAACGATATTCAACACAACTTCATAATTTCGCAAACCATATTTTTAACAAGGTAAAACATTAGTAATGATAATATGTATATTAAAAACTCTCATTTGAACTGAACATTTTGTATTTGAAATGTTTATGAAAAAGCTATACAAATTAATCGCCAAACATGAAATCCTTTTAAAATAATCGGGAAACCCAAGGAACAAAAAAAATGAGGGTTGAAAGGAAACATTATTATTAATTAATATCAACAAAATAATCAAAAAGGAATAATACAATGATTTCAATTGTATTTGAAAGCGGTGCCGATGGTTTTGACAATTTTTATTGGCTTATTTTTATCATAACTTAACCATTATCAAATGTGTGAAGAAAGATTTATCGACGGGTCTCTGTGTGTCCACCTTCTCGTTCAATGCATCTTATTGTCCGATCATGAAATTCACGAATAGTAGATCGCAACACACTTCCTGGAATATTTCTGCAAAGATGTCGTATCGAATTTTCAAGCTACTCAGCATTATTAAATGGTCGATCCTTGTAAACCTTTTGCTTTAAATATCCCCATAAAAAAAATCTAATGGGGTGAGATCTGGCGAACGAGGAGGCCATCGTATTTCGTCCTAACCATTTATCACCAAATTTCCCATTTAACCATTCTGAAACAATTCTAGTAGAATGAGCAGGACATCCATCATGTACAAACCATAATTTATGTCGTTCTTGTAAGCTCATATTCTCCAAAAAGTCCGTTAGTTCGTATTCCAAAAACTGTAAATAGGTATCACCAGTTAGGTTGTGGCGAAAAAAAAACGGCCCCAATAATTTGTTGTTAACAATACCGCACCATACATTTGTTTTTTGATAATATTGTTTTTTATTGTCAAAGACAAAATTCGGATTTTCGTCCGACCACCACCTACAATTTTGGGAAGAGACAACGCCATTTGTTGTGAACGTAGATTCGTCTCCAAAAAGAATGTGTTTATGGAAATCATGTTGATCTTCTATTTGTCCTTGAATCCACATGCAGAAATCATACCGTATGTCATAGTCTCGTTCTTGAAACGTGCAAATAAACATAGGCTTATAGGCATGATATTTATTTTTTTTAAGAATCTTCTTAACAGAACTTTGTTTCACACCCGTATAACTGGAAATTTCTTGGGTGGATCTTCTAGGGTTTTCAACAACTGCCTGAAGTACTTCTAATTGATTTTCCTCATTACATACAGGTTTCGTACGTTCATTTTTATATTTATAATCCAAACTGCCAGTCTGTTTGAAATTATTTAAAATTCTGTTTACAGTGAAATAGTGCACTTGTTTGTCTGGATGACGTTCATTGAATATATCTGCTGCTTCACGCACTGGTTTATAGTTATCTCCACATATTAAAACTAATTCTGCCTTCTCGGCTAACGTTAACTGTCTTGGAGGAGGCATTTGAAATCAAATAAACTCAATAATCGAACAATAATTCTTCGAGAATGAGAAGGTAATGTCACCAAACTGTCATAATGTTTACTGTCAACACTCATTTGTTTTGTTCTTTGGGTATCCGTGATTATTTTAAAATGATTTAATGGTTGTCGATTAATTTGTACAGCTTTTTCATAAACATTTCAAACACAAAATGTTCACATTAAATGAAAGTCTTTGAATATGCATATTATCATTGATAATGTTTTACCTTGTTAAAAATATGGTTTGCGAAATTTTAAACTTAAGCTGAATATCGTTGCTACAAACATGAAGTTTGTGAATCCCTAAAAAATTGAAAATCCAAGTTAATTTCACGAATATTCTTGAATTTGAACAGAGCTATGCTCAACCAATTTGGTTGTGGTTACTTTATGGAAGTGCTAAGGGTGATTATAAAAAAAATTACAAATTTGGAAATTATTAACGAAAAAAATTAAAAAATTAAAAAATCACTTGGGAGGCCATGTTTTGGTATTTGGGCATAACTTTCAATTGTAAACAACTTTTCTCAATAACATTTTGCTGAATTTTCTGAAATAAGGGTACTTTACTCTTGAGCAATTTTTATATTTTTTGACCTACCCTGTATGATATTTGACTTGCAGCCATTCTAAGTGCACCTAAAATGATTACCGAGCATGCACCAACTTTTGGCACTATTTGTATTTTGGTTGTGCAATTCATTAAAAAGATTCCCATATGTTGCACACTTAAATGACCACACTGTATAACAATCACTGTACTATTTATGTTCGACTTCCAATACTAACTGTCCAACTCCCTCGTTCTGTCCTTCGTGGTTATTTTTATATACACAGTTCATTTCGCCGTACGCTCTTGATATGTCTAGTAAGCCTTAGGAACGTTCTTCGATTCGACGAGATTTTTCTCGATGCATAGCACCTCGAAAGACATTCGCGCTCTCACGCTGCTCGCATGAGCGCTCAGGTCCGGCTTCGCCCGCAGCATCGCCACATTTCAGGCACGGTTGTCTCTACCTTTCCATCTTTTACCATTTCATATCTTTGATGGGAATCAATTCTTCTACAACCGAGCCTTCTTGACCACTTTCAAATTGAGATATGAATGTTTAATCACGGGCTGATCCAAATGTCAAGAGTTTTTCACATTCATTACCGATTCCGCTGTGGTACTACTAAAAGCGTAAATAATAAGACACCAGAGTGTGAGCATGGGATATATGTGGGTTTCAATTGACCTATCTCACCAGAATACTTTCAATAATTCAATATCCAAATATTCTAAGCTCAGATGTCAACAATACAGGTTGAACAAATCTAGGGAAAATTCGCTGAACCATTTCCCTCATAACAAACTTCCAGATTATTTCAAAGATCTCTGAGAATCTTCTCAATTGTAGAATGAAAATTTTTTTCAAACTCACTGTTTTTACTTAGATTCAGCATATTTCAGTAGTATCATGCAGTATGGAATTGAATTTTGGGGAACAGCCGTGAACAGTAACAGTACATTTATCATACAAAAAAAAGCTATCAGAGCACTGTTCGGTATACAATCAAGAGAATCTTGTCGAACGATATTCAAACAGCATACAATTTTCACCATATTCAAGCTGTACATATGGAAGATTTCAATACTGATTCACAAAAAGAGAAATACCTTGAAAAGGCCATCAGTTTTGCATGCGTACTCTACAAGAAATCAAGATTTCATTGTACCTGATTACTCATATAATAGAACACGAAGAGGACCCCTTCACTCAGGAATTGAGTTTTATAATCACCTACCGCACTGCTTGAAATTGTATCCTAACAAAAAATTTAAGTTGGAACTCAAGAAATTATTACTCCACAATGTATTTTACAATGTTGAAGAATATTCCGCAACTGTACTTTAATAGCGTAAGTTAACATATTCATCTCAAGTTCTACATCTTGTCCAATTAATAGTGTAGTATTCTACCTTTTTGTTAAAATTATTATTAATATTTTTTGTTAATTTACTAATTCGAAGTGTCTCTCGATTCCCGATGCTGTAACGGCTTTAGGTACGTTCCTTTACAATCACTCTATATAATAGCATATAAAAAATCACTGTATGGAAATTGTATCTAATTGGGAAATAAATAAGTAAATAAGTAAGTAAGTATGGTTTGGAAGTTACTCATACAATCTCATTAAAAAAGTGGCCACCCTGTATGGTAGTATGAAATTCAATTGTGTTATTTGCAATTTAGGTTGGGGATGAAGCAGATGCTTTCATCAGGAATAAGTTTTTTTGAGAAATCAATAATAAAAAAGTTTTCCATATGCTGCGAACTTTATGCCGGTCACTGTATACCCCCTTCATTGAAATTGTAGAACTGAGCTTTAAATATTTTGACCATAATGTTGGATGTTGAAAATTTTATAAAATACGTCGAAATTACCACTTTCCTAGTTTTTACCATGGACTTATAATTTATAAGTCCATGGTTTTACCACTCATTTTTCTCCCATCGAATTGAGTAGAATATAATACTACTTTTTGTTAGTGGGTGTTACAAAATAGTTATTTTTGTATCTAGTGCGCGAAATGCTACTTTGGTGATAGTAGAGATTACCAAAGTATTTCGCGCATGAGATGCAAACAAAATTTTTTCTACAAACGTCAAAAATATTGTTCTAAAATAAGTAATAAATATGAAAAATAGTATTGAACTGGCTTAAATATTTTTTCCAAATCAAGTAATTACTGTAACTATGGAAATAAAATGGCATTTGTTGACAATTATTTCAAAGTGAGAGTTCTTGATAATTATTTTGGAGTGACTTTTTATTCGCGTCAATTTCGTGCGTGATATTTATTATTGTAAAAGAATGGAAATTTCGAGCGACGATGAACCAAGCAGTACCCCACCTAACTTGATAGATGCGGCCAATTCCGTAATTTCCAACCTTTTACCGGAGAAATCGAGGCGGCAGTATGAAAATGCATATCAGCAATTTAAAGAGTGGTGTGAAGCAACTAAAGCCAGAAAAATATCTCTCACAATTTGAAAGCCTTAATTATTGTTCTACATTAATAAATAAACGATTTCTTGTTTTTTGCTTGATTGAGGAGTTGAGGACCATATAGGTTAGAATATGAAAATCCCATATAGTTTACATGCAGTGTGCGAAATATATTTCGAACATTACTTCGCGCACGGTGTCATGGTAACGAATGAAAATGAAAAAATGTGCCACTTCGCATACTGTTGTCAATGCGCGAACCTTGTCATTTTTTGACGTTTGTAGAAAAAAATACTTATTTCTGCATTCATTGAAATACCAGAATGCTCAATATAGTTGTTACACTATAATCTTTGTTAATACTTGGTTTTATGGTGGACGAATTAGAAAAATGCTGCAATACTCGCATGCGGGAGAAAAAGTAACACTTTCCTCCCTTGTTCAATAAATACCTATTTAATTTTCAGCAATGGAGCTAGTTGATGCTGAACGTAGGGACATTGCAAACGTCATCGTCAACTGCATTTACACTTCTGGTCAAGCAATCCTGGGAATAACAGCCTGGTTGTCACCCTCCTGGAGAGTCATGTTACGAGTTCTTTATGGTCCTGGCATCGTTTTCGTGTCCCTCTTGTGGGTATCCCCGGAATCCAGAACGTGGCTATTGGCGACCAGAAAGAAAGAACAAGCAGAAGAAATCGCATCAGAGATGAAAGTGATGCCGAATGAAGCTGAGAGTATCGTAAACGAAACTGAAAAGGTAGCGGTGGAACGGAAGAGAACTGGTGGATTTCTTAATGTTGTTCAAGAAAAAGTTTTACTGATGAGAATAATTCATTGTTCGTTCACTTGGCTCAGCAGTAATTTTGTGTATTACGGATTAACGCTACATTCGGTAGCTTTATCTGAAAATATGTACCTAGATTTTGTTTTCGGTGTTGCTATTGAGATGCCAGGATATGTTTTATATTATTATGGGAATCAAAGGTTTCGAAGGAGGTTGACGATGCTGGTTGCTTTCGTGTCTACTGGAGTTTGCTGTCTAGGAGTTGCATTCATAAAAAAAGGTAATATGATAAACTAATAATGTTATAATTTGAATCAATAATAACTTGTCGAAACGATTACAATGATATATCTATAACAAATTGTTTGGAGCATCAGTAAATGAAAGTATACACAGTGAACACACAAAACAAGGAATATAAAATCGATTATGATTAATACACAAACTCAAACGAATCACAAATGAATGTATGTACAACTAGACACACATTGGTATCAACATCATTCAAATTGAAGAGAAACATTCTCAATTTAAAACACGAATCCCTTCCAAGAGAGGTTATCTTGTACGATGGAAAACAGTGACTAAATTCCAACTTTCAGTCGCATATGATTCCACAACTGACTTTATGAACATCCTGTTCATATTTTCAATGAAATCATCATGAATGATACTGTTTTTCCCTTATTCAACGAATTTTTTTTAGACCATAAGAAACACTATTTTACACCTCCGATCTATAATAGTTACCGTGATTAAGAACTGAGAGTCATCGACATAAAAACCCATGTTTATATTTGGAGTATCTTCAAGGAGAGTTATGAGGTCTTCAGCAAATATTATATATGATAAAATATAAATTAAAATAAAATAAATTTATTTGTACTTGCAACAGCAGCCATCTAGAGGATGGATGTACACGTCAGTTAAATTTGTTAAAATACTAGTAAAGGTCTACCATAATCGTCAATACAATACAAAAATACATTAAATACAATATATAAATAATACGTAATATACTATATATAAACAACACATAAACAACAATATACACACAAGTATAAATAAAAAAATCAAACCAAAAAATATCAATCTGATGAACCATTGAGGTATTCTTTCACAGAATAAGATGCCTTTCCTACTAACATTTTTTTTATTTCGTTTTTATACTTTTTGAGGCTCATGTTCTGTATGCCTTCGGGAAGTTTGTTGAAAAATTTGATTCCCGCATAACTAGGGCTTTTCTCAAACTTTGCCAATCTGTGGTGGGTTATACTGAGTGCTCCAGCATTTCATGTTGGATATTGGTGAAAAAATTATTTTTTTTTGAATGTGTGCTAATTCTCTTTCATGAAGATAAGTACTTTGTATATGTATATGCAGAAAAAAGTTAATGTTTTGTGTTGTAGAAATATGGGTTCACAACTATTTCCGAACTTGACGTTGAATATGAGCCTCATAATACGCTTCTGTCCAACAAAAATTCTCTCAGAATTAAGGCAATCTCCCTATAGAGTGACATTGTAGGAAATATGACAATATGCCAAAGAATAATACATATCAATTATAATTTTCCTATCCAAAGTTTTTTTCAATTTCAGGATTGCAAAAAATCCTGAATTCAGTTTCTTCAGAGTGTGATGTAGTTGGTCATAGGTTATAGATCCACCAATAGACCCCTGAGACAGCCCTTGACTAACGATACCGGTTTGACTGATTGCCACCACTTGCTTACGATTTGTTTGGTTCGATTTAAAGAAATCTAGTGGTATGCCTCGAACGCCATATCGGTTCAGTTTCTCAAGTAAGAGATAGTGGTCCACACAATCGAAGTAGTATTACCGAAGTTCAGAATAATATACAGGGTGACCGAGGGTTAAACAGCCAAACGAATAAAATCGGTTAGTCAGGTAAAACTCAGTCAGTTTTAGTGAATTTTCAAAAAGTACCCGATCTACAAAAATAATAAATATAATAAAATTGTGGTAATATCAATTAAATCATCTTTTCCAGTTGCATGCAGGAAATTTCTCAGAAATCAAGCGATGTACGGAAAAAATTGAGGAGAAATTTGATTAATCTCACTTCAAAAAAAAACAAAAAATGAGTTGCTAGCAATGATTCTTCCTAATATCAATTATATTACCCTCAAAAAACATCAATAACAGTTCCTTTTAACCGAATATAATCATGCCTTTCATCAATCAAACCATATTGCTTCGGAAACTCACAAAATATAGTTTCAGGCATAACAGTCATATTTGGATGAAGTGGTATCTTTCTGGCAGGAAACAATTTGTAAGAATGTCATCCATCTCAGAAATTGATGAAATTAATTGTGGAGTACTTTAAGGCTTTGTATTAGATCCTATTCTGCTTTTGTTGCATATAAATGATCGACCAATATACCAATTACAGGAAGCTTTACTTTATTTGCTGACGAGTCCACATTATTGTGGCATGAAAAATACAAAATCTGCCTGCATAGAAGAATGTGCCAACACATGCAAAAAGTGGAGGTATAGTGTGATTCAAATCTTCTATCGCTAAATACACCATGATAGCAAATGGGTCCAACAAGGATTTTTATTCTTGGACAATAATCATATAAACGGTATAAAAATTAGCCAATGTGTTTTGGAGTAATTAATAAAAAATAGATTTTTTCTACAAACGTCAAAAAATGACAAGGTTCGCGCATTGACAACAGTATGCGAAGTGGCACTTTTTTTCATTTTCATTCGTTACCATGACACCGTGCGCGAAGTAATGTGCGAAATATATTTCGCACACTGCATGTAAACTATATGGGATTTTCATATTCTAACCTATATGCTGCCGTCCTAAGAAAAAACGCAGTAAGTTCAAAAAAGTCGAAAATCGGTATTTTATCTCTACGTATGTATTCGAATGCGCTAAATTCAAATTTGCAAGAAAAAATGAAGTATGTACTGAGGCTGATGAGATATCGACGTAGAAGTAAGTAAGTTCAGAAATGTTTCTTTTTATACCTTAAAATATAGTATCTGCACCTGAGTAAGAAAGAAAGCAGTACCTGAGCGTAGATTCTGTATTTTAACTTACAATTCGTAAATACTACATTTTATCTTATGTTACCTGCGTGTTAAGAAAAGAATCCACAAGTGAATAATTTCAACCTTCTGAGCTAATAGCTCAGTTGTTTCCATCGATAAAAAAAGTAGTTTCATTTTCAATACGCCGAAATTTATGGAAATATATCAGCAGAAATGATGTCGATGATTCGTCATAAAACATACAAAAAGTGGAAGTATTGCAGCAGCAAGCAGAAGCACC
Organism: Chrysolina oricalcia; assembly: GCA_944452925.2. NCBI lineage: Eukaryota > Metazoa > Arthropoda > Insecta > Coleoptera > Chrysomelidae > Chrysolina > Chrysolina oricalcia. The sequence continues at coordinate 61,393,678 of OX101814.2, forward strand.
CCTGCACCCGATCGGCGTGACTATCACCCCAATAAAGCTAATATTGACAGAGATCAATTACATTTGCACATTGAGTCCATCTTGACCACGAACAGTGTGAACATTGTGAGACGTATCGTTTACACAATGCAGATTCGCACATAATTCTAAAGTCGCTACAAAAAAACATGCTGGTATGATATTTAATGAAAAAACACCCTGTATATATCAGCAGAAGATAATTCTGTCACCTCGTATGGACTTGTTCAAGGCAGTTATTTTCATTACACGCCTCACAGCTTACAAGGAAAGTTTGGTACCGGTGAGAAGAGTGCAGAAATCTCGAGGACCATTCGCAGTTCTGTGTTACGAAGCAATAACTTCTTTAAAAAAGAAAGATATTATAAGCATTTATTATCAATTATCTTGCATAATAGAGATACCAAAAATATAAAGATTTGGCTGGATAACTATTTCGCTCATAACAAAAACTGCTGTATGTTCAGTTTTTTGTTCATATTGTGAATTCTAGCATGGTCACTTGAAACTCTGGAACCAGAACCAGAACACTCTATTATGAATGCCGACAGGTTTCACCTCCAGGTTGAATCAAGTTTATAGGAGAAAAACAAAACATATGATTTCCTGAACTGTCCATAGAGTTTCAAAATCAAATTCAGGGAAAGTTGATATAAAATTCATACATATCAATGAAAAACAATTTTTAGTACTAAACAGTTCCGTAACAGAACTTTAAATTGAATTTCATCAAAAATGCTTCAAAGAAAACGATTGAACCCACTGCTCTGAGTGTGGAAGAAAGTATCGAGAAAACCAAAAACGAAGCTTTATTGAAAGAAGTAGAATTGATGGACAAAACTCGCTTTAATTAGTTCTAGAATAACCACCCTGTCAAAAAAAATACTCTACTTTAGAAATTTCTTTAGAATTTTATTATTATATTATGTGATACCTATATTTCGTATCAGATTGATTTTACTCACCAAAGCGGCATTACAGTTGTGATCTCAGTTGGTCAATAGTAACAAATAATGAATTAAAAATCATGAAAATACTATTTCATGATTATCAAGAAATTAATTGTTTTCATAAATTAAAACATAGTAATTGTTTCACGGAATTCACTTACTACGTTTTATTTTATGTGAAAGGATCAATCTTATGAACATAATCACAGTAACTGATTTATTTTTTGAAATATTCTTCGAATTATTTTGACATTCACAGGAACTTAAAACTGGAACTATAATAATTAGTTGAATAAAATTTCATGAATCTAGGTTGATTGAAACGACTTTTATTGGCTTAACAACTTATTCATGTGTGTACTGCCATTTTATTATTTTGCACTTACTGCGTTTTTCCTTGGCACGGCAGTATGGTCCTCAACTCCTCAATCAAGCAAAAAACAAGAAATCGTTTATTTATTAATGTAGAACAATAATTAAGGCTTTCAAATTGTGAGAGATATTTTTCTGGCTTTATTTGCTTCACACCACTCTTTAAATTGCTGATATGCATTTTTATACTGCCGCCTCGATTTCTCCGGTAAAAAGTTGGAAATTACGGAATTGGTCGCATCTATCAAGTTAGGTGGGGTACTGCTTAGTTCATCGTCGCTCGAAATTTCCATTCTTTTACAATAATAAATATCACGCACGAAATTGACGCGAATAAAAAGTCACTTCAAAATAATTATCAAGAACTGTCACTTTGAAATAATTGTCAACAAATGCCATTTTGTTTCCATAGTTACAGTAATTACTTCATTTGGAAAAATTATTTAAGCCAGTTCAATACTATTTTTCATAGTTATTACTTATTTTAGAACAATATTTTTGACATTTGTAGAAAAAATTTTGTTTGCATCTCATGCGCGAAATACTTTGGTAATCTCGACTATTTTTTTTAACTCGGCTGCGCCTCGTTAAAAAAATCAGTTCTCGATCACTAAAGTAGCACTTCGCGCACTAGATACAAAAATAACTATTTCCTAAAAACTTTGACACCCTGTATCTTGAAAATATAGCATTTCAAAATCCATTCGCATGGAAAAAAATTGAATTCGAAACTAAAAGCCTGATCTTAAACGTATAATTCATATATAATCACTAGAATTCTGATTTCAGAATTTTACTGGATGAAGCTGACGATCTTTCTGATCGGAAAATGTTGTTCAACAGTAGTATTCACTCTCATATACGTGTTCACCACGGAATTGTTCCCAACAACTTCAAGACACGCCACTTTTTCTATCTGTTCGTTGTTTGGACGAATAGGATCAATGATGGCACCACAAGTCCCATTACTGGTGAGTTGATTTCAAATGTGTATAGTTACAAAAATAATGTATCGTTGTTTAGCTCGTGAATTCGAGTTTGAACCAGAAAAGCCCTCTCTATCTTAGCCCAAAAACAAAAGCCAAATGGTTAAATTTTCCCTACGTGAAATGTCCCACATAAATAATCCAGAATACGTAAAGTTCCTGGGTGTTCACATTGACCCCAAATTGAACTGGAACGTACAAACTAACAAACTTTCAACAAAACTTTCTAAAAATACATACCTATTGAGAAACTTGCAAAAATCCGTCTCTAAACATGTATTAAAAACCGCGTTTCATGGAATAATACAATCACAAATATCCTATTCAATATTGGTATGGGGCCATGCACCCAGTGCTTCAAATGTATTTCGCATCCAAAGGAGGGCAATTAGAATTATTGATAATCTTCCCTATAGAGAGGACTCTAGAAGCAGCTTCATAAATAATAGAATACTTACTCTACCATGCACATTACAATGCTTGCTGCATGTGAAAAACCATATTGAGGAATACACTACCCATGAACAAATTCATAGTCATAGTACTCGCAATAAAGCAAATCTATATCTCGACGGCCACAGAGTCAACAGAACCAGAACTGGCGTAAATTATTATGCTCCAAAAATGTTTAATCTACTTCCTCAAAATATAAAAGATCTTCCATTGAATATATTTAAAAATAAAATTAAGGAGTATCTTATAAAAAAAGCATTTTATTGTATAGAAGAATATTTTAATAACAATTTCCAAGACATGTAGCATCACCGAACCTGTATAGTGTTACTAATGACTCTTATGACCCGTACTGTGTTTTGAGGAAATTATTTTATATCAACATTTTATTTATACATGACCGTATGTTTAGTTTTAGCTAAATAACTTATGTCCTATTTAACTTGTATTTGACTTGTGTAAACTTTTGTATTAGCACCAAAATATATACTATACTATACTATATACTATACTACTATACTATATAATCCTCGATCATATTAGTTGCTACCGACCCTTTATCGCGCAAGTACGTACATTAGTGTGAAGTTACCCACACTTTCCTAGCCACAGTTTGTGACGTGTGGACCGTCGAAGTTGGGATGGAGAATAATTTTTAGGCGGTGTTGCCAGACTTACTTTAAATCTCCAGACTGACATATGAAACGAACATGATTGGTTCGCAAATCTTTCACAGAAATTATTTTACATCAGTGAACTTTCAAATCCAGAAAAAGATATGTTTTCAAGTATTATCTATGTGAGTGAAACGTGTGTATTATATTATAAAATGACAAATCACGTGGCTAACATACCACAAGTGATGATTATAACTGGACAAATACAAAAAAATCCCGATAAAGCTAAAGAAAATTTTCCAAATTACGACGAACAAGTCGAAGAGATTTTGAGAATAACATTTTGAAGGAGTGATCTAACAAGTTGATACGACAAAATTTCGTGACAACCAGTACAGACTGAGAAAAAACAATTTTTCAGATAAAAATGAAAAAATTATATCTTCCTAACTACGGCGAATAAGTCGAAGAGATTCTAAGAATAACATTTTGAATGAGTGATCTTACAGGGTGATACAACGAAATTCAGCGACAACCCGTAGGAACAGAGAAAAAACAATTTTTCAGATAAAATTGAAAAAATTATATCTTCCTAACTACGGCGAATAAGTCGAAGAGATTTTGAGACTAAATTTTTGTAGGAGTAATCTAACAGGGTGATACAACGAAATTTCATGACAACCCGTATAGACTAAGAAGAAACAATATTTCAGATAAAATTTAAAAAATTATATCTTCCTAACTACGGCGAATAAATGAAGAAATTTTGAGAATAACGTTTTGAAGGAGTGATCTTACAGGGTGATACAACGAAATTTCGTGAAAACTCGTAGGAACAGAGAAAAAACAAATTTTCAGATAAAGTTGAAAGAATGATATCTTCCTAACTACGGCGATTAGGTCAAAGAGTTAGGAAGATGTAATTTGTTCAATTTTATACGAAAAATTGTTTTTTCTCTGTCCCTTCGGGTTGTCGCGAAATTTCGTTGTATCACCCTGTAAGATCACTCATTCAAAATGTTAATCTCGAAATCTCTTCGACTTATTCGCCGTAGTTAGGAAGATATCATTTTTTCAATTTTATCTGAAATATTGTTTTTTCTCAGTCTGTACGGGTTGTCATGAAATTTCGTTGTATCACCCTGTAATATCAGTCCTTCAAAGTGTCATTCTCAAAATCTCTTCGACTTATTCGCCGTAGTTAGGAAGATATCATTTTTTCAATTTTATCTGAAATATTGTTTTTTCTCAGTCTATACGGGATGTCACGAAATATCGTTGTATCATCCTGTTAGATCACTCCTTCAAAATGTTAATCTCGAAATCTCTTCGACTTATTCGACGTAGTTAGGAAGATATAATTTTTTCAATTTTATCTGAAAAATAGTTTTTTCTCTGTTCCTACGGGTTGTCACGGAATTTCGTTGTATCACCCTGAAAAATCACTCATTCAAAAAGTTATTCTCAAAATCTCGTCGTCTTAATCCACGTAGTTAGGAAGATATCATTTTTTCAATTTTATCTGAAATATTGTTTTTTCTCAGTCTGTACGGGTTGTCACGAAATATCTTTGTATCAGACTGTTAGATCACTCCTTCAAAATGTTACTCTCGAAATCTCTTCGACTTATTCACCGTAGTTAGGAAGATATAATTTTTTCAATTTTATCTGAAAAATTGGTTTTTCTCTGTCCCCACGGGTGTCATGGAATTTAGTTGTATCACCCTGTAAGATCACTCATTCAAAACGTTATTCTCAAACTCTCTTCGACTTATTCGCCGTAGTTAGGAAGATATCATTTTTTCAATTTTGTCTGAAATATTGTTTTTCTCAGTTGTACGGGTTGTCACGAAATTTCGTTGTATCACCCTGTAAGATCACTCCTTCAAAATTTCATTCTCAAAATCTCTTCGACTTATTCGTCGTAGTTACGAAGATATAATTTTTTCAATTTTATCTGAAATATTGTTTTTCTCAGTCTGTACGGGTTGTCACAAAATATCGGTGTATCACCCTGTAAGATCACTCCTTCGAAACGTCATTCTCAAAGTCTCTTCGACTTATTCGCCGTAGTTGGGAAGATATAATTTTTTCAATTTTATCTGAAAAATTGGTTTTTCTCTGTCCCCACGGGTGTCACGGAATTTAGTTGTATCACCCTGTAAGATCACTCATTCAAAACGTTATTCTCAAACTCTCTTCGACTTATTCGCCGTAGTTAGGATGATATCATTTTTTCAATTTTGTCTGAAATATTGTTTTTCTCAGTTGTACGGGTTGTCACGAAATTTCGTTGTATCACCCTGTAAGATCACTCCTTCAAAATGTCATTCTCAAAATCTCTTCGACTTATTCGTCGTAGTTACGAAGATATCATTTTTTCAATTTTATCTGAAATATTGTTTTTCTCAGTCTGTACGGGTTGTCACAAAATATCGGTGTATCACCCTGTAAGATCACTCCTTCGAAACGTCATTCTCAAAGTCTCTTCGACTTATTCGCCGTAGTTGGGAAGATATAATTTTTTCAATTTTTTCTGAAAAATTGGTTTTTCTCTGTCCCCACGGGTGTCACGGAATTTAGTTGTATCACCCTGTAAGATCACTCATTCAAAACGTTATTCTCAAACTCTCTTCGACTTATTCGCCGTAGTTAGGAAGATATCATTTTTTCAATTTTGTCTGAAATATTGTTTTTCTCAGTTGTACGGGTTGTCACGAAATTTCGTTGTATCACCCTGTAAGATCACTCCTTCAAAATTTCATTCTCAAAATCTCTTCGACTTATTCGTCGTAGTTACGAAGATATAATTTTTTCAATTTTATCTGAAATATTGTTTTTCTCAGTCTGTACGGGTTGTCACAAAATATCGGTGTATCACCCTGTAAGATCACTCCTTCGAAACGTCATTCTCAAAGTCTCTTCGACTTATTCGCCGTAGTTGGGAAGATATAATTTTTTCAATTTTATCTGAAAAATTGGTTTTTCTCTGTCCCCACGGGTGTCACGGAATTTAGTTGTATCACCCTGTAAGATCACTCATTCAAAACGTTATTCTCAAACTCTCTTCGACTTATTCGCCGTAGTTAGGATGATATCATTTTTTCAATTTTGTCTGAAATATTGTTTTTCTCAGTTGTACGGGTTGTCACGAAATTTCGTTGTATCACCCTGTAAGATCATTCCTTCAAAATGTCATTCTCAAAATCTCTTCGACTTATTCGTCGTAGTTACGAAGATATCATTTTTTCAATTTTATCTGAAATATTGTTTTTCTCAGTCTGTACGGGTTGTCACAAAATATCGGTGTATCACCCTGTAAGATCACTCCTTCGAAACGTCATTCTCAAAGTCTCTTCGACTTTTTCGCCGTAGTTGGGATGATATAATTTTTTCAATTTTATCTGAAAAATTGGTTTTTCTCTGTCCCCACGGGTGTCATGGAATTTAGTTGTATCACCCTGTAAGATCACTCATTCAAAACGTTATTCTCAAACTCTCTTCGACTTATTCGCCGTAGTTAGGAAGATATCATTTTTTCAATTTTGTCTGAAATATTGTTTTTCTCAGTTGTACGGGTTGTCACGAAATTTCGTTGTATCACCCTGTAAGATCACTCCTTCAAAATTTCATTCTCAAAATCTCTTCGACTTATTCGTCGTAGTTACGAAGATATAATTTTTTCAATTTTATCTGAAATATTGTTTTTCTCAGTCTGTACGGGTTGTCACAAAATATCGGTGTATCACCCTGTAAGATCACTCCTTCGAAACGTCATTCTCAAAGTCTCTTCGACTTATTCGCCGTAGTTGGGAAGATATAATTTTTTCAATTTTATCTGAAAAATTGGTTTTTCTCTGTCACCACGGGTGTCACGGAATTTAGTTGTATCACCCTGTAAGATCACTCATTCAAAACGTTATTCTCAAACTCTCTTCGACTTATTCGCCGTAGTTAGGAAGATATCATTTTTTCAATTTTGTCTGAAATATTGTTTTTCTCAGTTTGTACGGGTTGTCACGAAATTTCGTTGTATCACCCTGTAAGATCACTCCTTCAAAATGTCATTCTCAAAATCCCATTCGACTTATTCGTCGTAGTTACGAAGATATCATCTTTTCAATTTTATCTGAAATATTGTTTTTCTCAGTCTGTACGGGTTGTCACAAAATATCGGTGTATCACACTGTAAGATCACTCCTTCGAAACGTCATTCTCAAAGTCTCTTCGAATTATTCGCCGTAGTTGGGAAGATATAATTTTTTCAATTTTATCTGAAAAATTGGTTTTTCTCTGTCCCCACGGGTGTCACGGAATTTAGTTGTATCACCCCGTAAGATCACTCATTCAAAACGTTATTCTCAAACTCTCTTCGACTTATTAGCCGTAGTTAGGAAGATATCATTTTTTCAATTTTGTCTGAAATATTGTTTTTCTCAGTTTGTACGGGTTGTCACGAAATTTCGTTGTATCACCCTGTAAGATCACTCCTTCAAAATGTCATTCTCAAAATCTCTTCGACTTATTCGTCGTAGTTACGAAGATATCATTTTTTCAATTTTATCTGAAATATTGTTTTTCTCAGTCTGTACGGGTTGTCACAAAATATCGGTGTATCACCCTGTAAGATCACTCCTTCGAAACGTCATTCTCAAAGTCTCTTCGACTTATTCGCCGTAGTTGGGAAGATATAATTTTTTCAATTTTATCTGAAAAATTGGTTTTTCTCTGTCCCCACGGGTGTCACGGAATTTAGTTGTATCACCCTGTAAGATCACTCATTCAAAACGTTATTCTCAAACTCTCTTCGACTTATTCGCCGTAGTTAGGAAGATATCATTTTTTCAATTTTGTCTGAAATATTGTTTTTCTCAGTTTGTACGGGTTGTCACGAAATTTCGTTGTATCACCCTGTAAGATCACTCCTTCAAAATGTCATTCTCAAAATCTCTTCGACTTATTCGTCGTAGTTACGAAGATATCATCTTTTCAATTTTATCTGAAATATTGTTTTTCTCAGTCTGTACGGGTTGTCACAAAATATCGGTGTATCACCCTGTAAGATCACTCCTTCGAAACGTCATTCTCAAAGTCTCTTCGAATTATTCGCCGTAGTTGGGAAGATATAATTTTTTCAATTTTATCTGAAAAATTGGTTTTTCTCTGTCCCCACGGGTGTCACGGAATTTAGTTGTATCACCCTGTAAGATCACTCATTCAAAACGTTATTCTCAAACTCTCTTCGACTTATTAGCCGTAGTTAGGAAGATATCATTTTTTCAATTTTGTCTGAAATATTGTTTTTCTCAGTCTGTACGGGTTGTCACAAAATTTCGTTGTATCAACCTGTAAGATCACTCCTTCAAAATGTTATTCTCAAAATCTCTTCGACTTATTCGCCGTAGTTAGGAAGATATAATTTTTTCAATTTTATCTGAAAAATAGTTTTTTCTCTGTCCCTACGGGTTGTAGCGGAATTTCGTTGTATCACCCTGTAAGATCACTCATTCAAAACGTTATTCTCAAAATCTCTTCGACTTATTCGCCGTAGTTAGGAAGATATCATTTTTTCAATTTTATCTGAAAAATTGTTTTTTCTCAGTCTGTACGGGTTGTCACGGAATTTTGTCGTATCACCCTGTTAGATCACTACTTCAAATTGTTATTCTCAAAATCTCTTCGACTTGTTCGTTGATTTTCTAGATAATACTTGAAAACATATTATCTTCTTTCTGGATTTGAAAGTTCACTGATGTAAAATAATTTCTGTGAAAGATTTGCAAACCAATCATGTTCGTTTCATATGTCAGTCTGGAGATTTAAAGTAAGGCTGGCAACACCGCATACAAATTATTCTCCATCCCAACTTCGACGGTCCAAACGTCATAAACTGGGGCTAGGAAAATGTGAGTAACTTCACACTAATAGTACGTAAAGTGTTTATCTTTCGAAATATATTGAATAAAGTCTCCGTGGACCCCACCAGCACGTTAACGTAAGTTAATATATTTTTTTTTTTTGTAAATACTATGATATAAAACTAGTTACTGGTTTTATATATTCAGCTATGCAAAACAAAATTAAAATAAGGTTATATTTCTATTTTAGAATGTGTTCAAGACCGCTGACAGAAACAGAATTGTCTGCAATAATCAACAATCCTGAGTTTTTTTATTCTGATGAAGAGAGTGATGCAAATCAAGATGAATGCATTTTGAGTAATCATGAAACTGATACTGGTTTGGAAAACTCCGATACAGAAGTTCTGGAAGATGAAAATTTTAATTTTGATAATCGGAATGAAAATACTGACTCAGAGGTTGAAATTGATGAGTCAGAAGCAGTAGGTCAACAATTTTTTTATGGAATAAAACAAAAATTGTTTCAAATGGTCCAAAGCTATGCCAACAATCACTTGCGTTCGCAAATATAATATTGTTACACGTTTGCCAGGAGCAAAGGTTCAAGCGAGAAACACTGATCCAAATGACATTTATTCTGCCTGGAAATTATTCGTTTCAGACAACATATTGAATGAGGTTCTAAAATATACAAACATAAAAATTCAAGAGTGTAGACTGAAATCCAAGAGACCACAACCTACATATACGAAAGATTTAGATATAATCAAACTTCAAGCTTTTATAGGATTATTATATTTATCTAGAACTATGAAATCTGCACATGAAGACATTTCTAGTTTATTTGCGAGTAATGGTACCGGTTGCGACATATTTCGCGCAACCATGAGTGTGTCCCGTTTCTTGTTCATTTTATGTTGTTTGCGCTTTGATAATAAAGAAGATAGAGAACAGAAAAACTTCCGACAAACTAGCGTCGCGCGGCGGTTAGACAAATATGGAATACATTCATAGGAAACTGCAGAAAGTTGTATACGTCAGGCAACAACGTCACAATTGATGAAATGTTGGTCCCATTTCGAGGAAGATGTTCATTCAAAATGTACATACCCAAAAATCAGCCAAATATGGCCTAAAAATTATGTGCATGTGTGATTCTCGCACATTTTATTTGTGCAATGCATTCATTTATACAAGAAAAGATACAAGTGTAGAGGGGGAGCAAGATAAGACTAGAGAGGCAGAAGAAAGAGTGGAGCACGGAAAAAAAGAAAAGAAACAAGAACTCTTGGTTCCGACCAAGTCCGTTTTAGAACTTGTTTCTGATATTCAAGGAACCAACAGAAATGTTGTTGTGGATAATTGGTTTCTGTCTATAGAATTGTGTGACGAATTGAAAAAAAGGGGTCTCACATTACTTGGTACATTGAAAATGAATAAACTTCAAATTCCTTCAGAATTTAAAGCGAATAAGAATCGGCAAGTAGGATCAAGTTTATTTGTCCACAATTAAGAAAAGACTATTTGTTCCTTCGTACCTAAAAAAAAATAATTCTGTCGTTTTATTGTCGACAATGCATGATGATCAGAAAATTGGTGAAAATGGAAAACCTGATATGATCAACGACTATAATACTTACAAATGTGGAGTCGACACACTTGACCAAATGTGTGCTGGCTACTCTGTAGCAGTAGCACGTCGGACCAGACGATGGCCAATGGTAATATTTTATGTTATTTTGAATATTGCTGGTGTTAACAGTGTAACAATTCTGAAATGTAATAAAAATTCTGACGAAATGAAAATCGAAGTCAGGCGTTCATACCTAAATAAATTAGGAAGGTCGCTGATAGAACCTCATATCAAACGCCGGGATACAATACATCTCACACAAGAACTACGGCAGATAATAGTCAATAGTGGTTCAGAAGTCTATGCTACATCTTCTGAAGAACATCCAACAAGGAAAGCTCGTTGTTCTGATTCTCCAAGAAGTTACGACCGGAAAACGAAGACAGTGTGCAAAAAGTGCAAAAAACGAATCTGCTCAATTCATTCCAATACTGTTTGTAATAGTTACCTTTAAATATAAATTTTATGATTACTTTAGGTATCACTTATAATTTTGAATAAAACTTAGTTCATTGAGTTTACAGTAATTGTCCTATACCATTAAATATTTTGGGGTACGCCGAGACCCCACCGGCATGTAGGTGTAATTAAAAATGGCCAGCACAGTTAAGGGTTATTAAGCTTGACGATTATATCAAAGATGCAACAAATATAGAAGTTCTTGAATCAAGGCTAAAATCTGCCCTCGTCGAATAAAATTGCTGATCTCTGGATGAATTTGAATTTTGTTTTTGATTTTAAATAACACAGTGTTTCTATCCACTTTTCATCTGTTTATCTGTGTTTATCTGTGGTATTTATTATTGGTTTGACCATTTCTGTCTTTTTACAGATTTTATATTTATTCTTTTTATTTCGTATTTTTTTGTGACATGTGTCTTTTCATTGTTATATTTTTTATGTACATAATTCATAGTATTTCGTGATAAATTCCTTGTTACTATATTTATATAAATCCTTGCAAGAGATATCAATTATTAACGGAGGACTTTCATGATCTTTCTCTATTCACTGACATTTCTGAATATTCATCTTGAGTAGGAGATGAATATGGAATATTTCGTGAAAGATAGCAATGTACTCGATAATTGTGATACCGCAGAATATTATAGAATATCCATAATCATAATTGCTATGTTCGGATAACAGCTATGGAAGTTTTTACCAGTATTTTCGATTCCAATCACAAAATTTCACATGTCCCTATTTGTTGATTTTTTTTAGTAGGAGTAAGAAATATATTGTAATAATAGAACAACATATATAAGATTAAATAATCAGACATAAGTATATTATACAATATACGAAATATCACCACTCCTACTATCGGGCCACGAAGCAATTTTTAAGGTATATATTGCGTGTACGCGGGTCTTAAGGGTGGAAACGCTGTGAAATGGCAAAGTAATTAGTTGATCTAACAAAATCTTGAATATGAATAAAAAAACCGTAATGAAAAGATAATGAAAACAAGCCAGGATCCATAAAAAAATTAAAATTGTTAGACTAAAACGAAAAACTGGGAATAATTGATATTTTGCATATTATAAGTCACTTTACTACATAGTGAATTTGGAATATCGGCCATTTTCCGCTTAGCCGCACGCCACTGGCAATAACCAAATTGCCCGTGAATAGTGTAATTGAATGCACCAATTTTTATGAGGAATGAAATTTTCTGAGATACTATTAACAAAAAAGTTTCCCAAATGGTTCCAGCATTTTGGCGGACACTGTATAAAACCACAAAAGTCCAGACCCCTTCCTAACCATAATCAATAGCTGAGAAGAATTGTATTACAGTCATTGATACAAAGTTTGATATTGACGTATCTTGGCAAGGATCTTTTGGGATCAAAGTACGACAGGCTTCTGACAATATTAAAAAAAAAATTCTAATCAACAACAGTCCTCTCTTCCACTCAGCAGTCATATTCACGTCCTTTTTTTCATTTCAGCATTATTTTTCACTTAGTTTTCATCGAATAAAGAATTTTTTGTTTGAATCAATAATTTTTTTTAGGCAAGGATATCTAGTTCATTGCCAATGATGACTTTTGGAATCATCTCTGTAATTGCAGGGATTCTGGCATTATTCTTCCCAGAAACACTTAATACCAAACTACCGGAGACTATTGAAGATGCTATCGATATAGGAAAATCATCAGCTGGTGACAGAAACGTTAAAGAGTGAAATAGCAGAGCAGGTTTCAGGATTAATTTACTCATCAAATAACTATTGTACCTTGACGAAAGGTTCATTTTAGTGTTGACGTGGAATTCTCAATAGTTCTGTGATTATATGTTGTTTTTCATACAAAAACAAAATTTACTGTCAGAAAGATGGTTGGATCTAGGTCAACAAAGTGAAATCAATATTGACCTCGTATCGACGTTTCTACTTTCATAAACTCATCTTCAGGACACTATAATAGGCAATGAGTATAGGTGATAATTGGATGATGTGTAGATGTAAAAATTGAAAGTGAATTATAACAATGGCAGTCACTACATGAAACAGTGTGGAATGAAATCGTTCAAAAGTGACAGAAGTTTTTTCCTCCGATACAGAAAATGACTAAACATGTTGTAACAACTGTGGAGAACAACAGGCTATATACTTACATTGACATAAGTTTTCGTTGCTGATGAAAATCATAATAAAGACTACATACATACTAGTGATTTTTTCTTGTTTTGATTTTCTCCAATTTCCCAGAAATTGAGTGTTTGTTCTGTTTTGAAACGGCTGGTACCAAATGGAAGAGGAAAGACATTTCTATACTTGTCCCAATAAGAAATCATGTTTTCTGTAATTTCATTACAAATGTAAGTACCTATCTAATTAATTCACTGTATGAAACGAAGGACTGAACCAAGTATCGTGGTACTTTCAATCTTTCGATTAGATTACAGTAAGAATCTGGTGAATATTGAGTACCTATCATGTTTTTATTGTTATTATTTTTGTGTTTTTTATATTGGTTATCTCTTGTAAAGTATTTTTTTGTTATTCCGTTGTTTACCAATAATTTCAGTATGCTCAAAATCTAGTTTATGATGAGTTTTGTCCAAGAGTTTTTCAAGCAAATATTTATTTTTCGTATTTTCTATGTTTTGGGTCTAATGCTTCATTTAGTTTTGGTTATCCCTACTCCTGTATAGGTACACAAAATGAGATTGTACAGTATGCATTCACTGAATGCTTAATACTTAATGCTTAAAAGTGAAGAAGAATAGTAATTTGTATTTGAATTTGTTCTATTCCTCATTTATGTTGTTAGTTCGACTTTTCGTTACCATATAAACAATGATCGAACGAGACATGTGTCGAAATCTACGAACTATAGTCACAACTGTAAATACCGGCAATGAGGATATCTGTCGCCTGGCAGATTAAAATCGATAAGCCTTCGAATTGAGCTGGAGAGCTGTAACAGTTGGGGTTCTGTCCGCTAGATGTCAGAGATAGTCTCTTATATGGCAATAATTGTATGTTTTGGCGATCAAAACCGCTTTATAATCAAACACATCCCTGCTGAAAAAAAAAATACTCCTCAAGATCAACTGATAGTTAGTATTTATCCCAAAATAGTCCAGTTGTCTAGAATTCATATTGTTATGATAGAAAATAAAAACTAATTGGAGTCCAGTCAAGTACAGTGAGGCTGAAGATGTGGTTCACAATATTCAAAGTCCACTATCAGTATTGGTAGTCATTGGAATTTGAAAGATAAATTGTACCCAAAAATTCGAGTGGTCGCTGAAAACACTTTGCGATAAACACAAATTCATGAAGACAAAGTACAGACAAGCCATACCTCTCACTCCTACAATTGATATCTTCGATTACAATCATCGATCCTTGGAATACAAATCTCACTTAGACCTCGCTCTCATACTTCAGCATCGGTTAGGATAACCTTTTCACTTACATATTTGGTTTATCACAGTCCATTCGACTGAAAATTATTCAGAAAATGATCTGGAAAGAGTCAGACAGTGGTGCAGCGAAAACGTATTACCTTTCAATATTTATAAAAGGAACATTTCAACATTCAAAAGTAATTTAGATTATGTCTCGCTAAGTGAACACATTATCGAGCCCAAAGATGAGATCAAATGTCTAGTGCTACTTATTGACAATTAATTGAGATTTGAAGACATCAGCAAATTGCCAAGCCATAAGAACAGTAGCCTCCAATATGGACTCTCTGTCAGCAAGAAATGCATACTTTGAACTTTGTGAGTCTCATTTGCTCTATGGAATATATTTCTGGTGTGCAAATTCGCAAACTTTAACAAATTCAGTTTCTGTTCTCCAAAAATTATTGATGATATATATGTTGGGCAAAAATAAGTGATTCCTGCAGGTCTCTCTTTTAGTCACAACACATTTTACCACTAGCCTTTCTTAGCCTTTCTTGTCATCTTGTAATCAGTTTGTTCAATTCATAAGACA
Organism: Chrysolina oricalcia; assembly: GCA_944452925.2. Classification (NCBI taxonomy): domain Eukaryota; kingdom Metazoa; phylum Arthropoda; class Insecta; order Coleoptera; family Chrysomelidae; genus Chrysolina; species Chrysolina oricalcia. The sequence goes on from OX101814.2 coordinate 61,409,030, forward strand.
TACATGGAGAACATTATGTCTAATCAATCGAACTAAGAAACTCGACTCGTATATAACATCAAACTTCCTATTTCTTCAACTGCCCAAATCAACTTCCCTATATTTCATCATAGAAAAAAGCTATTCAACCATCTTCATCTTCTAATAAGAAAAATAAAGGATAATGGCAAATTCCGTAAAGAGGTTGAAAAAACTCCTCCTTAGGAGACAATGCAGATGAATTATTTATTGATAATTTCACAACTTAGGATGACAATTCCTAAAGGGATAATAACATTGTTGATGCTCAAATACACTTTTTGAGTTTTTGAATATACATTTTATAAAGCTGTCTAATCTTGTGTTGTCGTAACTATACATTATAATTTTTTATTCAAACTTATACAGTGTGCTCTATACTTTCTCATTTTCTCCGCACCATATGGCACTAAATTGAAAAAATTGGTTTTTGCCAGAACCCTCGCTGTTACTTTGGTTCGTATCTAACAGTTAAATCAGAATTCCAATACTATTGTGATGCTATAGCAATCGAGATACATCATGTTTCCTGATTGTAATCAAGTGATTTCGTGTAACACTAGTTACATAAAATCATCTGATCTTTTGTATTGTAATGTGATCGTGTACCTACTTATATGGGAATTAAAGACCTGTTATTATTATTAAGTTGATAATGCTGCATTAGCTTTTCACTTTGCACATAAACTCTAATCCTCTTCAATTTAACACTATTTTCAAGTTTATCTGCGAAGTGAAACGCTCATGCACGATTATCATCGAAAACTGAATATAATCAAGGAACCAGAATATTTCTGCCATATCACCAGAATAGTCTTGGAGTTATAATATAACTGTTAGATACGAACGATAATGACAGCGAGGGTTCTGGCAAAATCCACATTTTTCAATTTAGTTCCATCTGGGGCGGAGAAAATGAGAAAGTTCTGTCATTATCAAAATACGAATGTTCACTATAGACAAGCCTGAAGAAAAAGAACTTTGATTATTATGAATAGATCGGAAAATATAAAAAAATGCAATTCAAAATTTTATGACTTGAAACTCTCTGTGTTAGTATAAAATTGAATTCCAAGCAACTTTTTCAAATAATTTGTTTCGATATTCTGCCACCAATCATTTTTCCAATTCTCTTATAATATTTTTTTCCCCATAATGTTTGGCGGTCACTGTATATACAGATTCAAAATATTTTTCGAAAAAATTGTACATTCTCCGTCAACTCCCTGAATCCCATTAAACTTAAGTACCTTTATATTTTAGGAACATAACCAAATGGAATATTCTGAATAAAATATTCCTAAGAATATTACCAAAATTTTCGAATAAATTACTATTATCATACCAAGCCAGAATATTTCAGAAAGATCAATCACACAAGATCAACGAAATGCAACATTCCAGGAAAACCTTACTAGAATATTGCTTAAATATTTGAATAGATTATTATTATCATATTACTACAGATTTTCAAAACAAATCAGAAAAATCTTTGTACCCCAGGATGATTCATCTACGCCTACAAATAATGATATATATTTTAAAAAGACTTCAATTGCAAATGATCAATTTGTTTTTTATCATAATCGGATTATCAAGAATTAATTTATTTACTAATTTTTTTCCTCGTATGTCGAATGTATTCGCTGATGAACAGTTTTCGTTCATTTTCGAATGAACTGCATGATCCTTTCAAAAGTCGTGAGCTTTGAATGTCTGAATGTATGAAATGAATTAATCTCTAACCGGCTACTCGGAGAGCTTCTTCCTCTACTCGTAAGATGGTGCGGACTAGACCTCGTTTCATAAAGCGGGATCAGAGTAGGCAAATAGTCAGCTTGTTATCTTTTGCCGAGAAATGAGCAAAATGAAATGAAATAAAATTTCCGTGCGAGAGTATATGTGGAAGATAATTTCAAATAGGCTCCGCCCACCAGTGGCTTTGCTCCGGCATTGGCCGGAGTAAATGTGCCGTTCTTTTATTTAAGAAGCCCAGTTGGCTCTTGAATTCATCCGACACACGGAGGCTGCACCCACCCCAACACCGGCACCCACCCCAACACCGGCAGCCGTCCAAACGACATCCGAAGATGGGACCACAAGTGGCATGGAGACCATCCCGGAAAATTCGGACAACAAGGGCCCCAAAAAACCCCCTGCAGTAATCATCAGGGACAAGTCTCAATGGCTGAAAATATCCACAATCCTAAGGAATAGGAAAATTGGATTTTTCAAAGCTCAAGCGAGACAAGATGGAATCCATCTGTTCACTAATAGTGAAGCAGACTGGAGAAGCGCCACCAAGCTGTTTGAAGAAATCAAGCTAGAATTCTTCACATACCAGCTGAAGAAAGAAATACCTCTGCATGTGGTAATCAGAGGTATTCCAGACTCCATCACGGCGGAGAACGTGAAGGAGGACTTAGAGGCAAGGAACTACGAGGTCATTGAATGCCACAGAATGACCTCAAGGAGAACTAGAGCAGTGCTCCCACTGTTCCTAGTTAAGGTTCCCAGAGCAAATCGAGAAATTTTCGATTTAAAGGACGTACTTGACCTCAAGGTCAAAGTCGAAGCTCAGCGCCCTCAAAAAGGGAAGGTATCGCAATGCCACAATTGCCAATGGTTCGGGCATGCACAAAAGTGCTGCCACTCAAAAGCCCGATGTGTGAAGTGCGGAGGCGACCACGCCACGCACACATGCACTAAGGCCAGGGAGGAACCGGCAAAGTGCGCCAACTGTGGGGGTAGCCACCCAGCTAGCTACCGGGGATGCCCACAGTTCCCCAAACCAAGGGTTGCAGCGCGACAACCTCAAAGACAAGGACCAACACCACAGAGACAGGGACCAGCAGCCCCAAGGCAGGGACCAGCGCCCAGAAACGGTCCACAACCACAACCTCAAACGGCACTACCAAAATGGGGCCCTACACGACGAGATGAAAGTACTGAGGCCGCAAAAACTCAGGCACTAATTCTCGAAACTCTGATAAAAGTACCCCCACAGGTACTTACCCAACTCTTGGCGGTTATCAGCGCCATGGCCACAACCTCGGGACAATAATGCCAGCACGGATTCCGAAGATCTTGCAGATATGTTCTTGGAACATCAACGGCGCAATCCAGCGCAAAAATGAACTTTTGGAACTTATCTCCAGAATCTCGGCAGACGTGGTGGCACTACAAGAGAACAGGTTGAACCCAAACAAGGAATTTGGCATGCCAGGATACACATGCTACAGGAATGACAGACCAGGACCCCGAGCTCGAGCAGGTGGCTCGCTCCTCCTGGTAAAATCAGACCTGGAATATAACGAGGACATGCTTCCGGAACTCTCACTCGGTGAATCGGTAGCGATCAGAGTGAAAGTAGACGGAATCAATCTCCTAAGAGTCTCCTCAGTCTACATTCCTCCAGGCCCCAACCTGAGGAAAACGGACTTGGAGAAACTTTTTCCTGACCACCACCCAACGGTGGCAATAGGAGATTTCAACGCGAAATCTAGAGATTGGAACTGCCGCAACACCAACCCACGTGGCAGAGACCTATCTGACAACTTACTACCAGACTTTGACGACATTGCAGTGACGGCGACACACGAACCTACTCACTATCCTGGGAGGGAAGACCAACACCCGGACATTCTGGACATAGCCCTCATACAGAGTATTCCAACTCTGGTGGACATCTCTGTACTGGACGAGGGATCATCAGACCACAACCCAATCCTACTAACAATAGGGGAGGGAGAAGCGGAAATCGTGCACACGACAAAGCGGATAGTGGACTGGTCACGATTCCAAAGGGCAGTCCACAACGAAATAAACATCCCCAGGATCGACACATCACGACAACTAGAGGCGGCGGTGACCGAACTCAGACAAGGAATACTGACAGCAATGGAACGGTGCTCAAGAGACATACAGACGACAAACTTTGACTTTCAAGGAGGGATCCCACCTGAGGTCAGGGAGTTGATCAGGCTGAGACGACGTCAGAAAAAACGTTACCAGAGAACGTTGACGCCCGATGACAAGCGACAGCTCAACCACGTGTCTCGACGGTTGAGAGAAGAGCTGAAGCAACTCAGAGAGCGACAATGGTCTGAACGTTTGGACGAACTCGACGCCGAAGACAACTCCCTATGGAGGACTCAGAAAGTCCTCAGACACGGCCGAAGGAAACCGTGCCCCCCACTTCATGGTGAGATGGGCATCGTTTTCACGGAGACGGACAAGGCAGAAGCTTTTGCGGACTCCTTCGAACGTCAGTGCCGTGAGAACGAGGTCGATTACACCGATGAGGTCGAGGACACGGAAACGCACGTAGACCAGACGATCCGACGACTCAGAAGGACTGACGACTCAGACATTCTCCTAGAGCCGACATCTCCAGAGGAAATCAAGGCCATACTTAGACACGCCAAGACCAGGAAAGCACCGGGCCCAGACGACATACCAGTCAGGGCACTAAAAGCCTTACCTAGGAAAGGACTAGCAGCCCTGACAAACATCATAAACGCTGTACTCAGACTTAGACACTTTCCATCCAGCTGGAAAGAAGCTACGGTCATCATGATTCCGAAGCCCAACAAGAACCACACGTTCCCGCAAAACCACCGCCCCATCAGCCTAACACCTGCCATGAGTAAGGTCGCAGAAAGGGTGATCAGGACTCGACTTGAGACAATGTCTGAAGAATTGAACATCCTACCAGATGAGCAATTCGGCTTCAGACAGGAACACTCAACAGAACTCCAGGTCACCCGGATAGTGGACGCCACCATCCAGAGCTGGAACCGCACGAGAAGAGGACATCTTACAGGAGCAGTCTTCCTTGACGTCTCCAAGGCCTTCGATAGAGTTTGGCACGATGGGCTGATCGCAAAACTGGTTGATGCCGGATACTCCATACCAATGGTCAAGCTGATAGACTCCTTCCTAAGGAGTAGACATTACCGATGCAAAGTCGGAAATGCTCTCTCTTCACGAAGGAGGCTAGAAGCAGGAGTACCACAGGGAGCAGTACTGTCGCCACACCTGTTTTCGATCTACACTGCAGACATGCCTATGTCGGACAACCCCATGACCAAACTTGCTCTCTATGCAGATGACACGGCAATCTTTGCTGAGTCATCTCATGAGAGAGGAGTAACATCGAAGCTGCAACTTCAGATAAACAAGCTGGAACCGTGGTTCAATCGTTGGAAGATCGGAATCAATGCAGACAAAAGCAAGGCCATACTGTTCACGAGGCGACGTAGGACACCCGAGGGCCATGTTACTATGAACGACGAGAGAATTCCATGGGTAGACGAAGCCGTTTACCTAGGAGTAACCCTGGACAAGAAACTCACGTTTCAGAGGCACGTCTCCCACAGATTAGCTATAGCGAAAGCCGCAAGGCATAAGCTGTACCCACTCATCGGACGTAGGAGCAACATGGCACTCGAGTTGAAACTACGCCTCATCAAGACAATTCTTCTGCCTATCATATTGTACGCATCCACTGCTTGGGGGCAGTGCGCAAACAGTTATAGGCAGAAGATACAGGCCTTCTTCAACGTCTGCCTGAGGACGGCAACAGACGCACCACAATATATGCCCAACAGGTTCATATATCGAGACTTAGACATCCACCCGGACTATATCGACAGACTGATCAGACAACATGTGGGGACTACTCTAGACAGAGTAGAGACCCACACGAACCCGCTGCTCACGGAGCTCCACGAGAACAGACGTGAGCAAGACGACAGAGACAGAGACAAATACAGACGTCCAGTAAACCAAGGAGACAACGACACCCCTGAAGAAGTACGGCGGAGGCGAGACCTTCGGCGACGCCAACGTCTACTTCAACAGGCACCAAATCACGATTAATCATGCTTTTATGTTTCAGATCCACGAAGAACCGACCAAGTAGAATTTCAATTTCAATTAACTCAGCACACAGCACTCGGCCATCAGCCGAGAGTTTTTTCAGGCCTTCAGCCAGTTTCAGGGGGGCACCATGCACAGTAAAGTAAAGTAAAGTCATTGTTTAAAAGTCAACTCATGTCAGATATAAGGGAGCTTCAAGCCGAGAATTGGCTGGGCACTCCATATCAAACGGTCAGATTTTATTCTGCTGATCGCCAGTCATCAGGATGAGGAACCGCTTTAACGAGCGGGGGTGGTGGATAGGGGGGGTGAGCTTTCGAGTACGTACGAGTGCTGGGAATTTCATCCTTCCGGGCCTCAACCTTAGGGGGTGCATGGTGGGTCTTGAATTCAGTCATTCCGGAGCTTCTGCCGAGTGCAGTTGCTTCCGGGCAAGCACATAGTTGTGCCTAATTGACTCAACCGATTTTAAGCTCATGGTAGCTACGAGAATACTCATTTCCGGCAGTTCTCTGGAATCTACGGCCTGCCCTGATTTTGATGTGTAAGGAAGTCGTTGGGAACACCAACAAAATCAAAAGAGAATTCGTAATCATCTTTAGTTGAGAGTTCTTCTCAGAACTCGAAACTATAATTCACTGCCTACTTCTTTGACGTTAATCCGAGCTACAAGGAAGGAACAAAATAAATTTGAGCTTCTGCGGATCGAAATGGACTTAGTTCGCTGAGCTAGCCGAATGCAGAAAATTAACCCAATTTTTACGAAGTCCATTCGTTCCAAAAAGATGTCAAGCTACGGTAGAATGAGAGTTGTGATAAAACGGACGAGAAACAGATATATACCTCCATTTCGTTTCTGTTAGAAATTAATTACTGTTATTTACATATTTTTTCTAGTTTGAAATTGATTTTATTATTTTTGTATATATGGGCATGTAAAATAATAAAATCTATTTGATTATTCATTAAATTCTCATATGGAACGTGTCAGGAACGATCACGCAGACTTCGCAGAATATCAATGATTTTTTATAAATAATCAAGTGACTGCGATAAAATTTCATACGTTCTCTCTTATTTTCAAACTGCAGGACCACATAAAAACATGTAGCATCCATCCCAGTAATCGCTGATAGAAACGAATAACAGTTATGTCTAAAAATACATTAGAAATTAAAGAAATGTAATGTGATTTGAATTCTGATGAAAATCGAATATGGCTCTATACAGTTTTGCGGTTTCACTATCCAACTTGGATCTCATAAATTCTATTACAAATTTTTTTATCAGTCTATGAGACATTTTTGTCAGGCTTGAAAAAGTGTTTGAGGTAGCACTAGAACGCATCGTATTCAAGAGTGCCAACATCGAAATTATGTTTATTCAAGGAAAAAAGGGGATATAGACTACTACCACAATTGCATAATCAAAAAGCTCACGAAAACATACACTGCGCCGCAAAATTAAGGCATAATCCTTCAAATCGAAAAATTGACGATATACATTTTTTCATGACTCACGTCAATGGATTGAAATTATGATTTGGAATATCTTGAATACGTTGTTACAGATTGTGAGATTCAGAAAGATGAAAAATAAAAATACGGCACATAGAAATTTAACAAAAAATTACAATACCTAATAACGTGTATTGCCTCCTCTTGCCCTGATTACTGCTACACATCTTCTAGGCATAATTGGAATTGGGTTCCTGATTGCATCTTGGTCCATCTGATCTCATATTTCGATCAGCCTCAATGAAAGTTCATCTACGTTCCTAGGTGAAGGCATTAAGGCTCTAACTCTACGACCCATATTGCCCCACAAATTTTCAATCGGCTTAAGGTCAGGACTTCTCTCTGGCCAACATAAAGTTGCAATTTTTACTTCCTGGAGGTAATTTTGTACTACTCTAGCCACATGCAGGAGTGCATTATCATCATGCATTATTAAAAAGTCTTCTCCTACAACGGGTACATAAGGTATCACATGCTGTTGTGAAATGTCTGTGATGTATCGATCAGCTGTCAGACGACCTCCCTGAATCACAACCAACTCCGCGCGGGCCTCCACACTAATGCCAGCCCATATCATAACAGATCCTCCACCATAGCTTACCGTTTCAACAATGTTGCACTTGGCGTATCGCTCACCAGGACGTCGATACACTCTCCTACGGCGGTCATCACTGAAAAGACAAAATCTTGACTCGTCCCAGTTTTGGTGATCTTGTGCAAACTGACGACGCTGCCTTTGATGGTCTGCGGTTAGAAGGGGGCCAGTTGCGGCTCTATAGGGATTGAGTTCGACTTCTGCCATCCTTCTTCGAACTGTTTCTTGACTAATACGGTAATCATACCAACGAGAAAAATCTTGCTGCAGTGCAGTGCTTGTGATAAGTCGACTTCGTAAGGCAGTCATTCGCAAAAATCGATCTTGCTTTGCCGTTGTCACCCTTGGTCGTCCTTGTCCTGGTCTTCTTTGGTTACTATCGGTCTCCCGAAATCCTATCAATGCTCTGGATATAGTGGATTGTGTCACCCCAAGTCGAAGTGCCACTTGAACTTGTGGCAATCCTTCTTCCACCAATACCATGGCAGCAGCAGATTCCTCCGGCGCCGGCGATAGATTTTTGCTCTCACGTACATTCTGGGCCATTTCACCTTACTAAACCTAAACGATGCTAATACAAAGGGTACAAAGCTAAGTAAACCACATCATTGATAGAATTTCACTTGTAGAGATTTTTGTTTCCTTATCATTTTCTCAATATTGTAAAGAAATACTGAAGGTACTCAACAAAGAAATGATGCATGAAACAATTAAAACGATGCATACAGAAATAATTTTCATCCGTAGCGTAGGTCTGAAAACTCTACCAAGGCAATTTTTCGATTTTTAGTATTATGCGTTTATTTTGCGGAGCAGTGTATTTTTGTACACTGGACTGGGGACTGACTATCCTATTATGTTTTCCAACCACTTCTATGGGTATGTAGAGAAATTAAATTTCCACTCATATAAAAATGTTGTTGTCTCACAAGCCTTTTCGAAATCCTTGAGTGATATCTACATCAATTCTCTGTTTCGTAGAATCCGTAAGGTGGTTGTTGGCAACGAACAAAAATAGAAAACCGGGAAGATTTAATCACGATTGACTGGCTGAATGAAAAACAAATAACTAAAGAAATCGAGCAGAGTAGTCTACCAAAAAAGAAGCTGATGAAACGAAATGAAAGCCCTTGCTGGGATGCAGTATACTGAAAAGTTTATTATTGAGTATGATTCTCCGCCCGTCGATTTGGATCAACAGTAGTTTTATTGCTATAGTCGAGTCAACATGTGCTATTTTTAATTTTATTTGTATAGTCACCGAAAATCATGATCATGGTGTAATTCGATTCTTAATGTCATATAGAAAGTATGAGAAGTCCCAGGAGAGGCCGAAAAATATGGTAGAAGTTATAAACAAGTGGAAAAAAGTGAGGCTTTGTTTCCTTTAAGTATCTCATTTTTTTTTAAATATTTCCGAAATGTTAAAAAATATATGAAAAGATCAGCAAAGGTCCCCGCACGGTTCTAATGGAAAATGGGTCCAAAACGAATTGGCTGAAAATTCAGTATAATTTGATTAGGCCAATCAACAGGGCTATCAACCTCAACTTAAATTGCTCTGATATATTTTTTTTTAATTGTAGAACACAGTGTGTACATTATTTCTGAGAAAAATTATCACCTCCAAAAAACTCGTTGAAATAAATTTTTAATGTAGTTTCGAAATATCTCAAAAAATTCAGTTTAAATAAAAAAAATAACTTGATATTCAGAAATAGCACAAATTTTTACAAAAAAACTGCCTCTACCAAAATTTTGAGATATCACACGGTTTTCTTGAAATAAATTGTTGAAGTTATATGCTTTCGCAATGGGGCGGCTCCCGCCTACGTGCATTTTTTCAACCAGCGCGTGAAGTAAAGTTCTGTAACTCCTCACATAAATGTTCAATTGATAAATCTTACTTCATTTTGAAGATAAAGATCGCAGCTTTGTATTCTGATATTATTTATATTTATACGCGCAGTTGCCAGCTGCAAAATTGAATTTGAAAATCTTATAATATTAAAGTTCCTGAATTCGTGAAATAATACTTGTGATTACTGAAATAATGTCTTATCACTTGTAGCAAGTAAAATGAACAGTTAAGGAATACTTCATTGTCAAATTGCATAACGTTCAACCGGTCCATATAATGTTGGTTTTAAGTACGAGTGTTTTCAATTTTTCGCATATTTTAGGTTACAAAATCTTGAGGGAGTTTAAAAATTCAAATGCTAATAACTCAGAGATAAAAGCACGTATCAACATGAATGAAAGGCCAGTTTGCAGAAAAGAACCCTGCTCTTATTGAAAATATTCATACAAAATTGGTCACTTGTACAAGTTTTAAATGCAATCCTGTCAATCTTTTAAGTACTTAACATAAAGGTTACTCGGCATGTGATCGCATTATTGTTCTATGGAAAGAAAAATAAAATCAGTCCTTGATGGAATATGGGGATTCAAGACCGAGAAAGACAGTGCACCAGAGGAAACTGTCCCGAAGTGTACCTGTTTTATACTCAATGAGATTCTAAAACGTGAAAAATATCGGCTTGGGACCGTGTCAATGCGGCAGCTGGCGCGCCGCTGTATAGTATACCGCGGCGCGGTTCTGTCGGTGCGCATTGGGCAGCAGTCAACAATGCTCTATGTAAACTTCAGATAATATAAAAGTTCCTGTGCAGAAAACACTGGATACTGGGATAACACCGATAGTCGGAGACGAGGAAGCATCTCTTAGTGCTTTGTCATTGTTATTAATTGAAAATGATGAATTTATTTTTGAAAAACACTCTCATATGTCGTTACGTCCGGTACGCGTTTGATTTATACAACAAGTTGATCTTCTCTCGAATTTTCGAATAATTTTCATAACAATACTTCTAAATCTCAATAACGATAGTTCTCAACGATTATTTACCCACATTTATATCTAAGAGTAGTAGTGTGGGAGTTTTTTCGAATATTCTCCCCCTTCTCTCTCGCCCCAATGTTTCCGCGATGCGGGGGATATGCCCTGAATGCGGGGGCGGGAAAATCGTTTCTAATAATTTATACCTATTATTTTTACAAATTTTTGCTCAGTTTCATTACTCAGGACTGACAATTTTACATATTTATAGAAAATACCCCAAAAAAACACGATTTCGGGAAGGGGTTGATGCCCCGGGAAGGGTTTAATTGTTGAAAATAATTCGCCCCCATTATTAATACCGATTTTCACTCATATTCATAGCCCAGAGCTGAAATGTCAAGAAAATATCTTCCAGAAAAAAGTTTTTACGATTTTGGGGGTTGCACCCCCCTAGGAGGTGATAACTTCATTGCTAATTATCCAACCCTCCGTGACGACCGAATTGCAAAAAAGAAATCAGCGGAGCAATGTAAGTTGAATTTTTATTTGAAAAATTGCTCTGTTTATTGGCCTAGATTTATGATGTCCTGATCAAATGTCTTTATGGGCACAACGAGATATAATGGACAGTTTTGGAGATACAGGATGTCAAACAAGCAGAGAGGGTTGTTACTTGCCATTAGAAAATCAATAATGTGACGAATATTCTGTAATAAAAAGTTAGGGATAATAATTGTAATCTTGATATGGTCGACTCGAGCTAATGAAATGTTCTAAGACTCCGTATACAGAGTTACTTATAATTCCCTAATTTTTATGTAATTCTTTGAACACAATCAGGCAAAATCAAAAGCTCGTAGACTCGCAGAATGAGTGAATATCATTCTATTTTGATATTGGGTGATCTGAGGTAACTATTATACAGGGTTACTCAAAATTATCTTTTTTGGTTGTATTTATTTAAATTTTTTAAGGAATATCTATGCAAATTAAACATAAAGTAGAAATCAAATATAATATGCTCAATATTTGATGGCTCATGTCTATTTGTTGCACTTTTTACGGATTCTGGTCAACGGCATGATAATGCAGCTATCAAACTGGAAAATATTGCATAAAAAATACATTGTAATCACCAGTATGTACAGATTTTATTTTTTGATGGCTTGCATACTTCAAAAAGCGTATGACATGAGCGTTATGTGGGAGGTATCGATACTTTCGAGTACCTGATTTACAAGTGGAGTAATAACGATCCAGGTTATTTTTTTATTCATTAAGCACTTATATGATTTAATCCTTTCGGAAATAAAGCCCCATATTCGACAGATAATGATTATCTTCATTATGGACCGTGGTGGCCGTGCTGGTAGAACGTTCGCTTCAAAGCCCCGCATGGTCATAGGTCTCGTGCATGGCATAGCACGTTAAAAGGTGAGGGCTGCGTCTTCCCTAGCTCACAGAAGACTTCCGAGGGTTGCGCGTAGGGGTGCAATCAATTGACGGTAATAACGATTTTAACAATAACAACAATAACAATTTTCTGTGGAATATGGGAATTCATAAAAGGTGCAACACATAGACAAGAGCCACCAAATATTGATCATATTATATTTACTTTTCTACTTCATATATAATTTGTATAGATGTATCTTTATAGTTATTTAATCAACTGTTGCATGCAATTTACAGGTCCTCATCAAGGAAAGGAGTTAATGAATCTCACAATGAACAACGTAGAATTAGCTATTGATAATAATACAAAATTTTAAGGCACAAAGGTGGATAGCGACATGAGCTGGAATAATCATATCAACTATATCTGCTCCAGACTGAACAAATGCTTTTTTGCAAATCTGACTTTGAAAAAAAATCTTAATGAAATTTCTCTTAAATCTTACTACTTTGCAGCCGTTCATTCAATAATGTCATATAATATAATATCGTGGGGTCAAGCCCCTCAGACAGACCGTGTATTTGTTATACAGAAAAAAATTCTTCGAATTATGTTTGATCTAGATTACGGGACATCTTGTAGAGAAACCTTCAAATCCAAAAATATTCTTACTTTAATCGGTATATATATCTTCAAAATAATACTGTATATTCATCAAAATATTGCAAACTATACCAAACATTGTGACGTGCATTCATACTCAACAAGAAATAACAATAAAATATATAGTAGAAAACACAACCATAGTTACTTTAAGAAATCCCCGGACGGTATTCAACTATACAATATGCTACCAACGTACATCAAATCCATTCAGTCTACCAGACACTTCAACATAAACTTAAGACTTGTTTAATAGCGAACTGCTTTTATAACCTCGGCGAATTTATTACTTTCTGTAAATCTCTCTAAATTTTATATTTCATTTGTGGTATGTTCACCATTTTCTTAAAATGTTTTTAATTTTGTGTTTTGTTTCTTAAATTATTCAATATTCACTGTCATGTGAAGCTATTGACGACACTTATCCATTACATTGTAATTGGCATGTAGTTAATAAATAAATGAATGAAAATGAATGAACTAGTTTATTAATGAAGGCGATTAGTGAATGAGATATTTCTCCATACTTCAGGCATTTGTTAATTGACAAATTTTTCCAAATTAAATGTTAATACAAAAATTCTGATAAATATCAACTGAAACGCTAGGATTTTTTTCACTTCGTGAAGGCATTCTTAATAGGTATATACAGGGTGGGTCACGGTCGATGGTACCTCAGACGTTTACGAAGAACGGGACATAGGATCATTCTGAAAATTTGGTTTCTAAAGTAGTTGATCTTGGTCTATCGATCTAAAATATTTTCAGCAATGCAGCGTTGCCGCTCATACCAGAAAGTAGCAGCATCTTTGTTATTTCAAATAGGTCACCCTGTATATTACCGCATTTTTGAACTTGTCATTCTTTTCTGATTATTTCTGCCTTTCCTTCTCCTATACCTATCTCTAACGGTTTTTGAGATATTGGTTATTTTCCATATTTTTTATCCAAAACATAGCTCGAATTGAATGTTTATTTCTGCGGTATTTGGATTATTACGAAGTTGCAATTTTGTGTTTAGTTCATCAAGATTATGTACATTGATTCTGTATAGAGAAGTTTGTTCTGCGTTATACAGGGTCGTTCAAAATTCATGATCTTACTGCTAGATACAAAAAGGGTTGACAGTGCGTTTTTTTAAATGGAACATCCTGTATATTATGAAATATCCTGAAGGATGACTAAATTCCCTTCGAATTGATATATCATGTTCCTATACCTAAATAGCCAGAATTCGGAGATAATAGCAATTTCACTTGTAATCTCCCAAGTGCTTGAATTATTGCCGGAAATTTTTCGAGTATATGAATTTTCTTTGAAAATTCATGTACGAGATAAATTTACGGCAATTAATTCAAGCACGAGGGGTATTCGGTAAGAAAATTTCACACCGAGAAATGAAAATCATCCAACAATTCATAAGAAATAACTAACGATGGTTTCACCTGAACTATTTATAACCACTGAAATATTGATATGTAAAATACTTTACAAAATTTTCATCAATAAATGTGTTTAAATTTGGAATAAAAAAAATAAAAAAGTTATGTTCCTATCGTGGACTGAACCATTGACCTAGCGACTCATAGGCTGCAATAATCGTGGAGAAAATATTTTCAGACACATTCCAAATATCTAGTAAATACATAATTATCTCCTTTCATATGAAAACTAGACCTCCATTTGTACATTAAAGCAAAATATCAACTTGTCATATGTCAAATGTCACATGTCAAACATTTATTGATTAAAATTTTGTTAAGTATCTTACATATCAATATTTCAGTGGTTATAAATAGTTCAGGTGAAACCATCATTAGTTATTTCTTATGAATTGTTGGATGATTTTCATTTCTCGCTGTGAAATTTTCTTACCGAATCCCCCTCGTGCTTGAATTAATTAATAAATAAAAACGCACTTTTAACCCTTTTCGTATCTAGCAGTAAGATCATGAATTTTGAACGACCCTGTATAACGCAGAACAAACTTCTCTATACATAATCAATGTACATGATCCTGATGAACTAAACACAAATTTGCAACTTCCTAAGAATTTAAATACTGCAGAAATAAACATTCAATTCGAGCTAGGTTTTGGATATAAAATATGGAAAATAACCAATATCTCAAAAACTTTCAGAGATAGGTATAGGGAAGTATGAGGCAGAAATAATCAGAAAAGAATGACAAGTTCAAAAATGCGGTAATATACAGGGTGGCCCATTTGAAATAACAAAGATGCTGCTACTTTCTAGTATAAACGGCAACGCTGCATTGCTAAACATATTTTAGATCGATAGACCAAAAGCAACTACTTGAGAAACCAAATTTTCAGAATGATCTTATGTCCCGTTCTCCGTAAACGTCTAAGGTACCATCGACCGTGACCCACCCTGTATAGATAACTGCAAAAATTGTAAAATTTTGATTTTGTACTACTTTATTAACAATTGGAAATTAAAAATGAAGAAAGATAATTATTTTTTTTTCAATATCTGAAGCTAAATAAAAATAATTTTTCCAACTGTTGTTACCACCATTCTTTAAAAAATTATTGAAAACAAATACATTGGTCAAGAGCAAATCAAAAAAAAAATTTAAACATATTTATTGATGAAAATTATGATTTTTAGAGAAAAAAATTGTTCATTAATTTCAATATTCAGCCGCAAATAACGATTGTTAATTAACAAGCGCATTTTTTATCAAAAAATTAATTATTTTAACAAATAAGTTTTTCTTCAAAAATCCTAAAAAAAATTTGATATGCTCATAAACAATGTATCAGTTTATACATTTTTTTTAAACAAATGGGTTGAAAAATAAAAAAAAACCTTTTTATTTCAGCTTTGAACCCTTAGAAATCAAAACATTCAAGATATTTAAAAAAATGTATTTATTTTAATTGTTGATAAAAAAGTGAAAAATCAAAATTTTACAATTTTTGCAACAGTTATCTATTTGTAAGCCTATTAAAAATAACTTCACCATATGAAAATGAACCAAGCGTATTATTTCTATAATTATCGGGATTTTTATGTTAACATTCAGTTTAGCAAAAATTCTCAATTAACAAATGCATAATTTATGCAGAAATTTTGATAAACATTTTCAAATCGCGGATTATTGTTAATCTCAATTGTACATGATTTTTTTTATTTCTCAATATTCATATTTGATAAGTTAAAATAATTTTTGTTGATGTTGTGTCAGACTGACGCAACGCGCGCAGAACCCATATTAGATACCCGTTTTTGGCTCTATTTACAGGGCACTGTGAAAATTATAAATAAAGGAGGTACAGTTTTAGGAGTTGAAATTTTTTTTCAGCAAATTTGCTGATCTTTTCAGCTCTATTTTAATTAATATTCTAGATATTAAAAACAAACCAAGGCCCCACTTTTTTTCACTTAATTATTTGTAACTCTTGAAATTATTTTCGGTCCCACTTGGGACCATTCCTCAACATTACGAATCGAATGAAATCATAATTTTCGGTGACTATACAAAAAATTTAGAAATTATGGTACATGTTGACTAGTCTATTATAAGCAACGTTTCGTCTGTCGGAAATATTGGGAAATGGCTGATCCACTTCTGAAACTGAATTGAAATATTATGTGCTACGATGGAAGAATTGAGGAAGATTAATGATGCTTTTTCGCCAGCAGGGTTAGCCGTCTGAGAGTGGGATTCATTCCAGATATTTATTAAATCACGACTGACTTGAGGAATCTAAAAGAAATATATGATGTCGTTCTTCATAGCTATCACGAGGCTTGGGCCTATGAATATACGACAGAACAAGATTATCTTCTTATAATTGAATATTTCTGATTTAGCTAAAGTTAAAACTTGAAATCGATTGAGCATTCCTGGATGTGTGAAAGGTGCATACAAAATGGTAAGGATACCTGAATGGTTATAATTATTATATTTATTTACTATACAAAATATAAAAATTACTGATTTTATTGAAAATATTGTAACGAAGCATAATTTTCCGACTTGATATGGGTCATATAATGTGCTTCGTTGGGCTACCCTTTCATGTTTCAGAGTTTCTTTGTTTTGCTTGTTCCGAGAATTCTAGTTAGTGCAACTGTTTGGCTTCACCATTTCCTCCGTTACTATTATTATTATTGTCATTACTATTATTACTGTTTTAACTGTTGTTATTATTACTATTACTATTACTATTACTTTTTTGCTAGGGATTATTTCAGATAATAATATTAACTGGAAAACAGGTTCCGATACCGTAAGGGAGGATATAACAACACTTTCGTTTGTTTACAAAGTTAATTCGATTCCTTGCTGCTCAACACCGGTTTTACTGATTCCCTACTTTACCAAGAAGTGCCGTCCCTTTTTTGCACACGACTAGTTCTTGTCATTCATAATTATTTTTTTTTTTTCATCAGGTTTCCAACTCCATTTCTTTATCCAAAGATTTTCAGCACTTTAAAAAGTCAGAGCAGACTTTTTTGTATTTTTTATCCGCTTTACACGACAGCCTTGACATTCCAATGATTTGCTATAAATACGCAAACCCTTTTCAAGACAAGGCTTTTTGAATTGTGACTTCCGTAGAAGCGATTAAGAATTAGTTTTGCCAAGTTAGATTTTTCTGAGATCCATCAGTTTTTGTATTTTCTCGATCCGTGGTGCATCCGTTAACAAGTGAAAAATAACCGTAAGCATTCCGATATTTTATCTCTCATTATTTGCCTGACGGTTTGATATTTATTAAGTGTTGCAATCAGAAACGATTTACTTGAGAGCTTTTCATTATTTTTGGTATCTGTGATAATTTATCAGAATAGATTTCTCCGACGGCCGTTTCAAGTATTCTCTCGACATCTCTTCCCTAAGGTGTTGTCAAAGTTGCTGTTGGCAGGAAGAGGTGTTAAGCGAGTATTGTTTTACTTCAGTGGCCCCAAGGTGTTGCCAAAGTTGCCGCCGGCTGGACCTAATCGCGACCCGTTGCTAAAACCGTGGAGAAATCAATCTGTGTGCATATTTTGTTTAAAACGAGGTTGTGCTCGAACTAGAGATTTTTCCAACGACCGTCACAGTAGTTGTGTGTTACTAGCATCCCTAAGGGACAGAGTAATCTGTCACTGGCCGGATAAAGTCTCGCTCGATACAGCCTTGCTTAGTGTTCCTAAGGTGTTGTCAAAGTTGCTGCTGGCGGAACACACGCGAATTCCTTACAATTGGAAATCTCTGTCTACTAAATAGTGGAAGTTGCTAACGTGCCGTGGGCCGTAAAAGTTCCGGTTTAAAGGGCAAATATAAAGGGTATTTGCCAAATAAGATTCTCACCTCACCTCACCTTCGTCGTAGTCACCGATATTATCAATCTATTAAACATACCGTGTGTTACGAAAATTGAGTAAATCGCTTCGAATACGAATCGATCTCATTGAAACACCCGTAGAACGTCTCTGAAAGGACGTACTTGCTCGAACCGTTTGAAATACCGAGAACCCGCTTACCGTACCGAACCTGTTTCACCGTCCGTTAAAAATAGGGTATTTTTAGTTAGTAAGGGTAGAATTTATCATTAAGTGACCACGTGAAGACAGACTTCAATAAATTCCCCATTTGTCACTGTACACCTTTCGTTCATTTTCTTACTACCCAATCGTGCATGTAAACTTTGACAGTTAGCAAAGCAGCCGGTATTCCATGAATTGCAAGGGTTGCAATTAAAGCCTGCAGTCCCTTGCTCACTGTTGCTCATAAATCACTACATTTGACCCCTGGATTACCGTATCTCCATCTGAAGCTGCTCTGTGCCTCCCTCCGAATTGAATAAGGGAGAGTGGAGCATACCACTTTAAATATCTGGCGCCCGAGGCACCCGTTGAGTTTTGAGCTCAACAACCGATACGCCATAGTGACGTCCACCTTTTATCCAGTTTGGAAAAAAGAGCGTTACAATATGAACAGGATGTTCATAAAGTCAGTTGTGGAATCATCTGCTACTGAAAGTTGGAATTTAGTCGCTATACCTACGATACAATTGAAGTTACTTTTTTGTAATATCTAACAGAAAACAACTATTTCCCCGGCTAAAGCCACGCTGGACATGGAACTACATCTGGACATTCAATAAATAATCAACTATCTGGATGAAAATGCAAATTTTCACTTTCAGATTTTTTCTCTCAAGTTATATAGGGTCTTTCTCAATATCTATCAGATGTATTTCAATGTCCAGCGTGGCTTTAGCCGGGGAAGTAGTTGTTTTCTGTTAGATATTACAAAAAAGTAACTTCAATTTGATCGCAGGGTTTTTTTCCATTTCCAGAGGAGTCATGTATTGATTCAATTTTATCGTAGCCAGAGGAAATATTGTTTCTGTTTACAAAATAATAATTATTACAAAAAAGTGACTACAATTTTATCGTAGCCAGAGGAAATATTGTTTCTGTTTACAAAATAATAATTACTGTTTCACATCAGAGCTGTCCCAAAGCAGAGTGCTTAGTGCTTATAAAAGCAGTTAGAGCACTTTTGTGCTCGTAAGCGCTGTGCTCCCAAGCACTTTTATGGTCCAGTGTGTAGTGCTCATTGCTTCGAAACATTCAACGAAAAGTCTCAGTGATTAGTAATCACAAAGAGTGTTCCGGAGCACTTTTCGAGATTACTTAGAACTGAGACTTTCCATATAAAAGAATCTTGTCAAAACATGAAGTCGCGGCATATGATACGGTAGGATGCAATTTTTCCTGATAATTAACTGCATGTAGAAGATTACTGTCTTGAAACAATATTCCATTTCTGGCAGATACTTTGCCTATCTAAAAAAAAATACTTCAAAATAACTAAATAATAGTTTTCTTCCCCAAACTACGTTGACGTTTCGGAGACCAATTCTGTCTTCGTTATCAAACTCTTATTTTTTTATGTATCTGTGTCTAGTCAAATAGCTATTCCTATGATGAAAGCCAAACAATTCGTTAGGGTGGCATTTGCTATCTTGATACAAAGGATGTGCGGTATGTCATTCAGCATTCTGTTATTTCTCACTTCTTCTATATGAAGAAGTTACCATGTGCTCCCGTTTTGATTTGATTTCGATTTACATGCAGACTGTGGGAGGTTAAACATCTAAAAAACGGTATCAAGAATACCACAATACCAAAATTTAATCAATATTCCTTTATTTTTTAATCAAATCGTTTATTTCGGCCATTCTTTTTCAAAATTGCATATTATGTAACTAGTGTTATGAACGCCCTTTCAGTAACGAGTATCTTAGTCACGTGTGCAGCGTAACGGAACGAGCGTCTCGAGGAGTTTATAAACGCCTTACATACATACCATTCTTTCTTACGATCTCCATGACCACAAAATTGTATGTTGATATCTTTCTCATCATAACAGATTATCATGTTTCAATTATTGACAGATCATGACATACTTTGTCAGGAGGGTTTTTAACCACTGAAATCAAAAAGTAAACCTAGCAATGTATACAAAGAATTGACTTGATACATTAATGTTTTTGAAAATCTACTTCCGATATAGATTGTGAATCTGTGATTATTTGATCATCTAGCGCCATTTTAGTAAGGTGAGTAGAAAAAGGAAAAATGAAGTTTTCAATTGGCTTGTTGGTTACTTGATGGAAATCCATACCACTTCTCAGACTGTTAGATACATAAGTTATTGAAACAGGAGGATTGAGCGTTGGTCTACAGTTATTTAAAACATACCTCACCAGAAGATGTGCAAATTAGTAGTATCAGGAGCGACCTAAAGGAAGCTAGATATGGTGTACCACAAGGATCCGTACTTTGGCCAGTTGTTCTTGGCATTTATTCAAATGATATTTTGTCTGGTCCTACGGCCGTAGAAATGATAGCATACGATGATGTCACTCGCGTATTCTACGGAGAAGAAAATTGTCGAAAAGTCAAAATACTGGCATAAAAAGATTTTGAATCCCTTCCAAGAGAGGTAATCTCGTACGATAGAAAATAGCGACTTAATTCCAACTTTCAGTCGCAGATGATTCCACAACTGACTTTATGAACATCCGGTTCATATTTTCAATGAAATCAAGATTTTGATATTATTCAAAAACGGTTTAGAAGCAAATTACTTACCATCAACTCCACAGAAACGTCCTTGCTCACCAGATATATTTACAGTAGAACATCACCTGACTTTCAAACAAATTTGAATGCTCTTGCTGAATTTAAATACCTGGGAGTCGTCTTGAACTAAAACTTGAGATGGAATAAACACGTCAAAAGTTACTGAAAAGTTAGCTTATCAATACACAAATTCAAAGTTCTAAGAGATATTCTCAATGCTAAGATGCTATATACGGTTTATATCTCACCTGTCCAGCCACATTTAATATACTCAGCCAAACCTTGAAATAATTAAAAAAAAATGTCAATGAAATCGTGTGTATAAAGATTTTACTCATCCATCTGTCGATATATTTTGGAGAAGCTCTTCAATGGACATACGGCAGCTATACCTCTATTTCACAAACATCTACCAACATAAAAATTAACATTACCTCAAAAATATCGATCATGAATACCACCCCTAAAATTAAAAATAAAACGGATGTACTAAAAAAGTCAAATCAAGCGGCTGTCTAAAAATGCTACACTTTTCAAGCCCACCAACTCACTCCCAGATTATATTGAAATTGAGAATAGATCAAAAATCTTCAAATATCAAGTAAAAATTTTGATTTTTGAAAACTCTAGGGAATTGATTCAGAGAATAATGGAATCATATAAAGTGCCCTAGTTGTATGTTTCTACCTGTTTTATTTTAACTTGAGCTTTTCTGTATGCTCACCAATGAAAGCTCACCTGCATTTGTTTGTACACTATTCTCCCTTCGTTCCAATGCAAACAACCCTTTTATTCCAATTCACTCATTTTTCTTGTCGATTTTAATTGGTATAGGTTAATATCATTTCTATTATTGTTGCTGTTGTTTTATCTCATAATGATTTGTTTATTGTGTTTCGAACAGATTTAAACATCAGTGACTTTTTCTCAGTTTATTTACTTGAAGGTATCAATACTTTTCATCTATGTGACACAAGTTTGGTGAATAAACTTATTATTTTTATTATTATTATTACATAAGTAATTTTTTCCAAATTCACTGATGAAATGTTATGATCTAGCTAGTTCTTGATTGATTTAAATCCTTCTCTGTTTTATCTTTGAGGTAGTTACAATTTTTCTCTTAAAAATTTTCACTGCAAAACCAGGATATTTCAGCTTCTTCTATATACAAATTCATTCGTGATGAAGGTGCATATGTCTGGGTAAAAATAGGACATTTTTTTACGCAATTGGCTATTGAAGTTGGTGTGTATTCTGAAAAAGATTTGTTGGATAGAAATACAATATTTTTCTACTGAATTGCAACTTTCATGATTGAGCTCAGGAAATGGAGCTTCATGAATCTCTGATGTTATTATTCAGCCTACATTGTTGGCCAAGTAGGTGTTAAACGGATACAGAATCAATAAAACAACAACTCTTTTGTTGCTTCGTTAATTTGGCAGAATATCCGCTTACGTTAATTGCAACCAAATATTTGGTGGAGTAAACACAAACAGCAATCTGATGCAAATCCAATTTCAACTGATCCCAATTATGTTTGAAATCCTGGGCACTAATTGAAATAATGAGAATTTCGCATAATGTGAATAGTGATCAACAAATGCTTCTTTCACAAGTAATAACTATATGGCTAATCAATACTTTCATCATAAAGTCAGCCTTCCCATATCTCCAAAACAAGGAGAGATATCAAGATTTAACAAATAAAAATGAACCTAGTGGCAATTTTGCGTTACCTATTGAAGATAGCACCTAGGTATTGATGCAAGTCAAAATCTTGAAAAGTGCCTTATGACCTGAGTGAACAACAACTGAAATGCACTTAACCTGATAAATGCAAGGGTCTGATTTCTAGATACGCCATCTGCTCACTTCTAGAACTGTCAAAAACCCTCCTAGCAAGAATAGTAAATGTGTCTCAAAATGGTCATTCAGAATCGGGAATTAAAACCATTGAGAGTTTTTTCAAGGAAAATAAACCTGAAAAAAAGAACTAAAAAGTGATTGTCAAGAATTATATTGATTGCCAATCCGTTATTTTTGTTTTTTTTTTATTCCGAAGAGAAGTTAATAGGTATCAACAAGAGGCATCATCATAAAAATTGAAACTTCAACTTTTTGAAAAGGCAACATTTCCCTACTATCTCCAAAACCTCAGATTTGGGTTAATTGCCCTGATAACGACCCCTTCAAATAATTTTTTCTGGTAATATAAAATAATAAGGAGTCCAGACACAACACACTAGAAAACGTTTGAAGAATATCAATTACATTATATTTTGAAGAAAAAAAAATTTAAACCTCAAGTTGCCATTTTTTCTAGTACTTTCCCATGTCTAGAATCCAATTACTTCTAGTCTTTTTCAGTTTTAGACACTTTTGATGAAGTCGTAGATTATGTTATATTAAGTTTGGCAAAGTTTACATGAAATATCATGAACAAAATATGAATTTATTGAAGAACTAACAAATTTTAGTGGTAACAAAATTTATTCGTGAGGTGACTGATTAAAATTAGGTGAAATCTGGTACACGATTTTTTTATTGATTGGGAAAAAAATATTTCAACTTTGTCTCGAAGAATGTAAAAAATATTAAACGTTCAATCTCTAATACTTACTATGAGTTACGGTTCATATGGAATGGAATACTAGAAAACAAATGCATGAGTTGATTCCGTATTATATACTTTTCACAAACAAAGAAATCATCAAACTCTGTCTAAATCATGAAAAAAAAAAAACAATTTACAGAAATGTAGAAAAATTCTCCGCATCGGAATCAGTACCTACCTATCCTGAAAATGCCAAATTCTGTAAATCACTGAATTTACCTTCCTAAAGTATTTACTCACAGTTCCGGTCCTTGAAGGAATACAGTTCTTGCTGAAAGAGAATCAAACACAAGAGAATCAAACACACTATCAGAAGTACATTAACAATATTTTTCAAAGAATGGCTTTAACCAAATATATAGATTCTACATAAAAACAACTCGAATTGTGAACAATTCATAACAGTTGGCATCACTAAGTGGTAACAGTGATGTCTAAATGTAACTCATTTTGTTACCATGATAATCAAGAAAGCAATATCTCCTAGATATTTATGTTAACTGGAGTATGGCAAAGGCAATAAAAAAGATGCATTCAAAGGTTTCAGATGAAAAACTTGTATTCGAGTCTCTCGAAAACAAATTGCATTCTGGTGTTCAGAGAAAAAAGTTGAACTCGAGCGTTTCGGGACAAAAAAATACATCAGAGTGTTCCGACAAAAAAGTCTCCTTCGAGTGTTCCGATAAAAGTGGCATTCGAGTATTTTCAAAAATAAGTTGTATTTGAGAGTTCTGAAAAATTGCATTCAAATGTTTCGAAAAAAAAATTTGCACTCCAACGTTTTGAAGTGAATAAAAATGCATCGAGAGTTTCTAAAAAAAAGGGTTTGAACAAGTCGAAGAAAAAAGCTTGCATTCGAGTCTTACGAGAAGTTTAAGGTATTCGATGTGCCGAAAAAAAGCATTAGAGTGATTCTGGTGAAGCTGAAAGTTGTATGGAACTAAATTGCTTTAAATAATGTAGTTTTCATAAGTAGCACACCTATATTGGTAGAATTTTGTTTCAATATTGTAAAAATATTTGTAAAATACTAGAAATGCAATATTGGCGATAAAAAAAAGTGAACATTTGGCGATATTGGTCCGATATTACTTGAATAATATTGGTGAAATATTCTCAAAGCAATATTGACATCAAAATATTCAGCGATATTGGTACAATATTGCTGGTACAATATCCTGAAAATATTGGCAAAATATTCAAACGTTATATTGTCGAGAAGTAAAATGTGAACATTTTGCGATATTGGTTAAATATTA
Source organism: Chrysolina oricalcia (assembly GCA_944452925.2). Taxonomy (NCBI): domain Eukaryota; kingdom Metazoa; phylum Arthropoda; class Insecta; order Coleoptera; family Chrysomelidae; genus Chrysolina; species Chrysolina oricalcia. The sequence goes on from OX101814.2 coordinate 61,433,938, forward strand.
TTTAAACATTTCAAAATAAGTATTGGTGGAATATTCTTGAAGCGATGATGACTACAAAACATTCATCGATATTGGTACAATTTGGATATATTGGTGGAAGTGAAAATCGCTTGGTGAAGTATTAAATGTCTTTTGGTTGATCAAGGTGACACCAGTCAGATTTTCGGTCGCCATAACCACTGAGTAAGCTGCTTTGGAAAAAAGTTATTTGAAGTATTTAATATGTCTTCATTGGTGTTAGAAGACGTTCTATATGTAGAGCCACCTAGCGGAATTCTATCCAGGTTTGATCATAATATAATTTTAATATGGTTCATTGAATATTCGGCCAATATTTAAAATTCATCTCATACTAGATGATGGAAACAATATGGAGACAATATTTTTTATCCATATCGATGAATATTACTGAACCAATATTGACCCAATATAAATTAATAAGATTTGTTGAATATTGGCAAAAAAGTATTCAACCAATGTGCAATCACACTTGGAAATACAATATAGTTTTTATTTATAGAAACGATATGTATGAGAGTAATATTGGGATTGCTATATTCATTCTAGATTTTGAAAACAATGTGAAGACAATATTATTTTATCGATAATGGTAATTATCATTGAACCAATATTGAACTAATATAAGCTGTTATAATTTGTTGAATATAGTTGAAATCATATTCAACCAGAGTGCTATCAAACTTTTTTATATATAGTTTTTTATCAAGAAAATCGATATGACTGGAATATTGGGATTGCAATATTTATTCTAGATGTTGAAAACAATATGTAGACAATATTGTATTATTGATATTGGTAATAATTATTCAAACAATATTGACCCAATATTAGATACATGTGACAATCTAAATTCAGAAGAGGTTGAACCAATATTCCACCAATATTATAAATATAAAATAGTTTTATGAATATTGACCCATATTGAACCAATATTGTTTGTTTATTTACAATTATATTTATAATTATATTTATATTGGCCCAATATGAAACCAAGATTCAGCCGCGCAGTCAACACAGAATGTTCTCAGAGATGGTAGTGGAATTCACATTCATGTTTCAGATTACACCAGTGAATCGCAAAGTGACTTCCATTATTATCGCACAAACATCTATTCGTTGCCCCGTTTGTCATGTCGAGACATCAAAATGTGATGCAAAATATGACTCGAAATTAGCCCAATGTGACATTTCATTTACACTTCGGAATCGAATGCACATTGAGACCCTTTCGATGTAACAGTGTGAAATTGAATGGACTGGTACTTATTTAGAAATGCACTTCACTTTCTGATTCACCTCTATGTCAAGAATAAAACAAAGCTCACCATGTTTCAACATAAATAGAAATCATACTTCAAAATTAGTATTCTTACCAATGAATTACTGTTTATATGGATTGGAATGCTAGATAACAAATGCATGAGTTGATTTCGTAGTATATAATTCTCACAAACAAAAAATAATTATCAAACTATGTCTGAATCATGAAGAAAAAAACATTTACAGGAATGCAGAAAAATCTATAATTCAACTAAAATCCTCTGGACAGCATTTTCTTCGCTGCGAAATCAGTAGGTACCTATCCTGAAAAGGCCAAATTCTGTAAATCATTGAATTTACCTTTCTGTTTCTACTCACCGTTCCGTTCCTTGAAGAGATACAGTTCTTGGTAGAAATAATAATTGGGCACTGTTAATAAACAGATTTGATTCAACTATTGAAATAAAAAGAAGCGAACATAGCTCTACACACTATCAGAAGTACCTACAGCATATTTAAAGAATGGCGTCAACCAAATACAAATTCTACTTGACCCTCGACTCGACAAACACCTCTGGCCATTTTTTGCCGTGATGGTGATCACGATCAATTTTGTTACTAACCTAATTCCTTTTATACCGACAAAATCGCAATTTAACCAAAATTCATGTTAATGTGCTTCGCAATTTTCTTCACATTTTATGCTCAAAGTGACACTAATGAGAATAGAATTGTGAACAATTCATAACATTTGGCATCACTAAGTGGTAACAATGACGTCTAAATGCAACTCATTTTGTTACCATAATAATCAAGAAAGCAACATCACCTAATGTTTGTGTTAACTGGGCGATATGATGTGCTACCTGGGAAATGTCGAAAACAGATCTTCCCAATTTTATTCCGTTATCTTAATAAACAAAAATGTTATAGGGGCGAGCTACTTTCCGCGGACACCTGGTATAGACAGATATACAGACATACGAAGAAAGCAAGTTGAATAAGAGCCTGTAATAATAATAAAAAGACCTATTCAACGCTGGGTGTCGCAAAGATTCACTCTTTTTAATCCCGAATAATTCTCTTGTAATGAAGTGTACCTGAAATTGTGGAAATATTCTATGCAGAAATATTGGAAAGCAGAACACTGGATAAATAAATCTGAAACCTCAGCGATCGATTCACAGCCGAATGAATACGAGAAATCGCGTCGCAGTTGTTGATCGTACAGCCGAATTGGCACACCTACCGAAAGTTATCAGAATATATTGGAAATTCAGAACGCTGCACATAATACTTGTTTTGTCGAGATACATCCTCAATAAACAGTTGTCCTGCATACCAAATAACGCTGTTTGCGAAATGGGAAAAGTTAAATATTGGTTGAAGTGTTCTGTGATGAAACTGTCAAACGTGGAGTAATTCATCATTGTACGATATGTTTGATATTTCAGAATCGATGTTCCAGGGCCGCTCTGAAACTTTTGTGTTTGACGAAGATTTACTTAGCTATTTATTCGGGAAGTTTGTAAGAACGGAAAAAGTACAACTCGCGAAAGTTTCTTTCAGTAATAGCTTCTTGAAGAAGTGTTTGGTTACTTATAGTCGAAACCGCATTTGAAACATATTGAGGAATTGGATCTCAATTAGCATGTTGGCGACGAAAACTATAATACACCAAAATCAGTTAAATTATTCATAATTATTTTTATCCCGCGAATTGAATATCTGCCACCAATTTATTTGTGTGGTCCATTTTGACACGAATTTTCAGAAAAATTGCACAACATGGTCACCAAAGCGATTGAGCTTACATTTTTCCCAATATTATTCAGTCCAATCAAATAACATCAATTTTTCAATCCAAACCAATGACAACTTTCTGAAAACACTAGTTTCAGCTCGTGATATTTTCAAATTGATGTTTCGACGATCTATCAGGCTCTTGACATTTTCCAAGAGCGTTATGAAGAACCGGGGTCGTAAAGGGCACCCAAAGTGTTAAATGAGACAATTTCTACCTTGTTCTTCATTCTCTCCAATCTCAGCATCGTTTTGGGGAGGCTACAGAACACGAGACAGGCACGTAAGTCATCGTTGATCTGATTATTTGTTTAAAATTCAAGATTTTATACTTTCTTCTTCATTTGCATATACTAAATACTTTTCATACAAGTTTTCAATGTTCATATGTGATAATCACTTGTTCAAACAGCAGAGACAGCGTTCACATATACCTATTTGATTCGAAAGAAATACAAATTACCTTGACTTCAAAAATATAGCTAGGTTGTATGTAACAACGTAGAACTGTGTTATCTTATTTTTACCAAAAAGATATAAATTTCAAAGATTTGGGACACACATAATCCATATTTTAAACATTTATTTGTTTGCAAGTGAATGGTCAGAATTTCAATCATCTAAGCTACTGAATTTTTGTTTTTCAGTATCAGATGTGTTATAATAATTATGCTAAGTGAATTTTGTAATATTATCTCTCGTGTCGAATGAATTTAATCAATTTAATTTTTCATTCTTCAAACTGTCAACATAACCATATTTACCGTACACCAGTATGAAGGAAAGTTCATGTATACAATCACACCTTTTTCAAAAAAGATGAAGGTCTTATTTGTTATTCGATAGATTTTCCACAATTAATACTTGAAATTGTATACTCGCACAGACCTCAAAAATCATAAAATCATCAATATCTCATAAATGGTAGGAGATAGGTATAGGACATAGTCGATGAAATTCATTCAAACTGGTTAGTTGTATTGAAAAATTAGACAGGGTGTTCTATTGGAAAAACTGAGGATCAATCATTTTCATGAACTTACTTCTGAGCCTCCCTGTATGCTGAAACTGAGATCCAGTTATTCACCTGAATACTTAATGGCGTTATGCATCTACGACCCAAATTGAAATATTTTTTTAATTTGAATTGTGAAAAAAAAAGTTATTTTTCAATTTAAAAAAAATTTGACAAAACAATTTTTATCTCGGATCTTCGGATCTATCCCTACATACTTTGCATTATCGATGAATGAATATAGATTGTTGTTAGTTTTGAATGTAACGTTTATATTTCGTTTCTGAAAGAAACAAGAAATTTTATTCGTATGGTGACCGAGATATGTTAGACATGCAAAACGTTAATCGTATTTTTCTTTTATGTGGGGGTATTTTAAATTAAACATTAATTTTTCATTTTGACTGGTCATACAAAATAAGAAAACATTTAATTTAATATACCCCTATATTCAAGAAGTGGAAACATCGAAGAATAGCAGTTTATAAAACGTCGCTAAGAAGATGGCACCGTGTGTCGAAAAAATATTGTCAACGTGATGTGGTATATTCACATATATTTTAACCTTCCGGCCGGGGCGCCTAGTCTCTGAGACCCGGCGCTCCGAAAACCGATCGGCAATGTTCGGAAAATCGTCGTAATGGCCTGGCGATCTATCTACCTGTTTATGCTTAGACTCAGTACGTGCACAGTAATTCGTGGATGCGCAAGTATTTTAGTTTCTGAATTATTTTGATTTTGGTCTCTGAGACCCGGCGCCCCGGTTCAGTGTATTTTTTCTACATCTGGCAGGATATATTTTTCTATGGTAAGTCAGGGTAAATATCATTTATATTCTATAGATTTTATAAATATTTGTTTTATTTAGCAGCAATGTCTAATTATTATGAAGAAGAGCAAGAAAAACTGCGTCGTCTATGGGAGGAAGTTGAATCAGAGGAAGAGCCTGATGATGAAGAAGAGGAGTTGGTGTTTGAGGAAAATCATGTTGAAACTCGAAGCACCGATAGTGAATCCGAACAAGAGTGTTCTGATAGTAGTGACGACGATGTACCCCTTGCAAACCTTGCAAAATTAGCAAGAATTCCAACTTTTATTGGAAAAGATGGGACAACGCGGTGGCATAAACATTGCCCAAACAAAACAGTAAGAACGAGAAGGGAAAATATTATTGTGCGATTACCAGGCGTCAGAAACTGTGGGAAAAACGCCAAAACAGCCGTTGAATGTTGGTCGTTATTTTTTACTGATGAAATGCTCAACATTATAGTGGAGAACACAAATCACTATATTTCTGGATTAGCGGAAAATTATGCGAGAGAGAGAAGAGGAAAGCCCACAGACATTTGTGAAATAAAAGCTTTTCTTGGGTTGTTATATTTGGCGGGTACTCTCAAAAGTGGACGACTAAACACAAAAGAGCTGTGGCAAAGAAACGAACTTGGAATTGAACGTTTTTGGCTGGTAATGTCTCACGATCGATTTCATTTTCTACTTCGTTGCCTTCGGTTTGATGATCTAACAACAAGAGATGAACGAAAAAAAATTGACAAATTAGCTCCAATAAGAAGCCTATTTGACCTTTTTGTTGAAAAATGTAAAAACACCTATACAGTTGGAGTAAACACAACAATTGATGAGAAGCTTGAGGCATTTAGAGGAAGATGCTCCTTCAAACAGTACATACCAAGTAAGCCTAACAGGTATGGTATAAAAATATTCGCCTTAGTTGACTCGGCTACATCTTATGCGTCAAATCTTGAAGTTTACGTAGGTAAGCAGCCTGAGGGTCCATATGAACAGTCTAATAAGCCATACGATATAGTTTTGAGGCTAATAGAACCTATATCCGGGACTAATCGTAACCTTACTAGTGACAATTGGTTTACCAGTGTCGAATTGGTAAAAAAACTGTTTGACGAACACAAAATAACATATGTGGGTACAATAAAAAAGAATAAAAGAGAATTGCCACCTGAATTTTCCAACACAAGAGCTCGCCCTGAATTTTCTTCAGTATTTGGCTTTCAAAAAGATATGACTATTGTGTCTTACATACCAAAGAAATATAGAAATGTAAATCTTATATCCAGTTTGCACCATGATGATAGAATTGATCCATCTACGGCAGAAAAATGCAAACCCGATATAATTACTTATTATAATCACACCAAGGGAGGTGTAGATAATCTTGACAAATTATCTGCTACCTATAATGTCGCTAGGAATACTAGAAGGTGGCCAATGGTAGTATTTTTTTCAATGATGAACATGGCTGGGGTTAATTCACAAATAATTTTTGCATGCAACAACAAAACATATAAAATCGAAAGAAGATTATTTCTAAGAGACATTGGGCTTTCTTTGACTAAGGAACATTTGGCAAGACGTTCCTATGAAACAAATGTGCCAAGGTCGGTGAGAGAAAGAAGACAAGAAGTCGCTGGAACACAAGAAAACATGAAAAATGAAGAAATCCAACCAGGTACCAGAAGAAGATGTTTTTTTTGCAAAAAGGATTCAAAAACGAAATATTTTTGCAAAAAATGTAAAAAATTTGTTTGTCTCTCTCACATGGAAGCTTGGTGTCCTGAGTGCTCAGAAATTGACATAAATCAATAAAAACTGTTGTTCTATAATATTTTTATAATGTTTCAGTAGAAAATCTTATTTTGTTTACTTATTTACCGGTTGTTTCCTAGTTTTTAGAAAATGATATATTTTTTGACAACAAATTTTAGAACAAGATAAAATTTGTCTATGTATATTTAAATCATGTTCCTATTATAATATTTGAATAAACTAAGGTATATTTTTTTCATTAAAATATAGTTTTTTAATTTTTTTGCCAAAAAAATGCGATATTTGATGATGGGTCTCAGAGACCCGGCGCCCCGGCTCATGAGCTACACAAAGGCGCCCCGCCCGCAGGGTTAAAGTATGAATTATTGAAATTTTTTCATTTCCCCCTATTCATCAAATATATTCACACTAACGTACCTACCTCTGGACAACTGGTGATCCTATTGAGAAATAAAATTGAACAAATCTTTAAGCTAGGAAAACAAAATAAATTGACCTAGAAAAAACGACTGTTAAAAAATAACCTATAATTTAAAAACTAGTGAACTGGCATGTGAAAAATAATAGTTTTGTATGAAAATGAAAAACTTAAAAAAAGTAGCCGATAAGAAAATATAGATATTTTTTTTTCGTAAAATATTTATTAATATTTGCTTCTCAGATTACTAGTTTATGAAAAAAGCTTGTTTTAAAAACATGCTTTTGAAAAGTTTTTTCAAGTTTATTGTTCTCAATTGGTATGCAAGACGGTACAATACATAAAATCATCGAATGATAACACCGAAGTTATTATTTCATGCACCTTCCTCAACGACCCCCGACATGAGTCAGCTTGACCGCACCTCCATGTAAGACACGCATGCTTTTGTGATGATTTATGGTGTAGGGATGAGAAACGACATGCCACGAGGGGCGCCAGACTGACACTACGTGGTTGAAAACATATAAAAGCGTTCCTCTTCATCACCTTGACTCAGGGTAAAATGCAACGCCAACTTGGACTTGGGTTGGGACTGATTGAAGGCCTCACCGGAGGCATATCGCAATGTTGCCCAGTTGTTACGGATGAAATTGCGAGGGAGGCATGCAAAACTTCTGTTAATTTTCAGACACATTTTAGTCCTCATGAAATTAGCTTGGGACAGGGTTCTCAGAAATATGTGCCTTGAAAGATATTCCGAAGATGTTACACATACATGGTGTTTCCTAAATAATGGTCCCAGTAAACATGAATATTTCAATGTAGACTCAATTGGTATCATCTGAAACGAGGCTTTGAAATATCTCAGAAAGGTTTCAATAATTTTGTAACGTCCAAGAAATGTTTAAAAAGTACTTTGAATTGAGTGTAATTGAAACTTAATTTAGAAACATTTCGTATACGTTTTCTGATGAAACATTTGTATATTATACGTTTCTGAGATGTTTCTCGTAAAAAATAAGAGAAACTTATAAAATTCATATTTCAGGAGACAGTTCTGTAATAAATTAAATCCGAAATGTTCAGTCATTATTCCGCCAGAATAGAAACTGAAACTGCTGTACTTTTACACTCAAGAAAATTTTCGACATGCTTTTGACATTGGGATTAATCAAAACATTTACTTCAATCCATATTTCAGCAAACATTTCTGGCTGAAACTTAGCGAAACATGATATAATCTGTATCGTATGAAGAAAAGTTTAAAATAATTCTAGTATGTACGCATAAATAGTGCTGTAATGAATTATAACTAAAATATTTACAGAATATTCAACCAGAATAATGAAGTTACTGGAACATGTCCTTTCAACCAGAAATGCCAACAAATTGGAAAGTTTAGTCAAATTCCAGGAAAATTTCTCACTGAACCTACAACCTACGATAATTAAACAAAATTGATCTGTTTCGAATATTGAAGAAAAACTGAATGTGAGCCAAAGAAAGGTTTCAAGCTTACTTCAAATTGTAAATGATTGAAACAAATTTAAGACGAATATTGAAAAACGAAAGTGTCAAATCCCAACATCGGACCGATCCTTCAAGACCACATTCGGTACGCGACTTGTAACGGTTCTGCTCGAAGTCCGTGAATAGAAGCAAACACAGACAGAGATAGAGAGAGAGTTGAGAACATTAATACTGAACAGTGAGTGAGAGTGACAGCACCCAGTAAACATGAATCATTTAAGAAACGTTGCATTGGTAACCTAATTCTGAATATTTGTAACATTCTTAAGTTACGTTCCATAAACGTTACTTCTTGGTTACATACCAAATTGGATGTTTCATGAATGTTCCCAGTATTTGCAGAAAAACGTATCAATGTGAGACGTGTTATAAACATACAAATTATTACAGTTGCCGAGGCCCATGATCTCTTTGTATTTCATGCATCTTTCTCTTTTAAAAAATCAACTTAGAGCAAGTCGATCTTTCAGAGTACGTCTTCGAACGACACTACTCGTAATTGAGATATGGTGTTCGAATGATAGTAAATGAGTTAGGTATCCATAAATCGCCACGATTCTGTTATGATGATTGGAAAATTATTTATATTTCTCTATCTAATTTACGAAAGCACACCATATTCATAAATTATAAGCACGAATACATCAGTGAATACATTCAAATATTCAATATTCCATCAAATTATTACGTTTACTTTGGATTTAGATCTTAATGCTTGCATTAATTGATATTATGCAGTGGGACTGTATTACGTAATCAAGTTCTTTGTGGTCCTGGGCAGATGAATAAGTAGTTTCTTCTTTTAATTTTTTGCTATTTGTAAAGTGGACCGACCAACTTTAGGTTGAAAATTTTACAAATATAGATTTATAATAATTTTAGATATATTTTCTAATATATTTATGTTTCAGACAGTTACTCTTTATTTATCATCATTTTTAATTGATATTATTCAGTGGGCTGTTGTGCAGTTTTGTTCAAAAGAAAATGAAGACAATGCAATAGCCACCATTCCATTGAAATGGGTACATAATTTTCCATTGGATGGTTTACCTACATTGCATTGCTTTTGGCCTAATAAGAGAATCAGAAAGGCGATTCAAAAGGCAAGTGACCCAGATGAATCATGGATCAGGTATCAAATCACCATTTTGAAGGAAACAGGTTTGTAAGATTCTCATTCTGTTAATATTTGGTAATTGAATAATTATTATTTTACAGATAATTGCCAAGAGGCAATTGCTTTTGAAAAAAAGTGTAGTGAGTCTGAAAGTGAAGAAAATATTATTCAGCATACTAATGCTAGAAAAAGATGCATAAAATTTCATAAAAATGAAGATTTTGTAACCGATGTGTCTGATGAAGAAGAAGAACATCCACTTCCTCCATTTCCAAAAGTGAAACGAGGAAATGTTACTCCAGCAGACAAATTTTTTTTAGTGGAAAACGATAATGAAACTTCCAACCTGATATCTTCAGACCTGAATATGGATGAAACAGATACTCGTAAGTGAATGATAATTTTTTTTTCAATTCACATCCTGAGAAATAAATATTTTTTAGTATCCTTAAACAGTGATGACAGTGCACGGCTGATGCCACCTCCATCTGTTAGCCATGTTTTGAAAAATTCTGGTACACAACGGTCTAATTTAACAAGATCAGAAGTGATGTTAGAAACAGATATCTCGAAGATGATAACAAATAATAACAAAGTTATTGAGAAATCTATTTCCCAAAATACCAAAAAAATAATCACCGAGGTCATTGAGGAAACAAACACAGATATTATCAGTGAAACAAGTATGTATTTCTGATAATATTCCTGTTCAAATTAACACATTGAATTATTGTTTTAGCTTGTTGCTGTGTTAACTCCAAAAAATTTTTAGAAAATGTTATTGCAGTAAGAACGTTGGTGAATGAGCAGCTGAAGGTTCTAGAACACAAATATGGTCAAGATCTTGTGGATCATGTCAAGAACTTCGACACAGTTCCAGAAGAGCCATTTGAACGCTATAGGAAACTAATAAAATATGAGGATCTGTTGAGGAATCCAACAGAAGCCAAAAAGCAACTGGTAATTTCATATAGTTATTGAATCATATGAGTTGTGAGTGATGAATGCCTTTGAAGTGCTTATTCAAAAGTAATGTCATTTCATTGTTCACAATTCTAGGAACTCTATAACTGAGGAAAACTCTGTTTTTAGGAAACTGTATTTTATATCGGTGGAGGTAGGGACGAAAACTATTGCATCTAGAGAGGGCTAAGAAGAGTTTTCCATAACAAACTTGCAAAAAAATGTTCTTGGACTGGAAGAAAACAAAACTTTCCTTTGAAAAATCTAATTTTGATGTCAATTTTGAAAGGTACATAGGCATACAGTAATATATATATATATATATTGTTAGATGAATGTTACAATATTGTATTTCCTGAAATCGAACACATTTTTCCATCAAATAATATCAGTTCAGTACTATTACATGTAGTGTGTAACATTTTGATTCAAAATCATAAATCGCTCAAAAAGTATTTAATTATGCCATACTGCTTTTTATTTGTCCAGAAAATTACGGAAGTGTTCGGGAGTTTCTACTCTACAATTTAGTAGTTTTTGTTTCTTTTTTGCAGATGCAGTAAGAAAAAGATTCGTAGGAATGACAGATAAGAGCTTTGAAACTCATGTGGCTCTTTGGTTTCGACAGGCCCCACTCAGATATATTAGAGGAATGAAGGAAAACTGATCTGTCACAGCTGTTCATGTACACAAAAATGATCTCAGTTTAATTTCAGTATTAATTTGTTTTAAGAAAAGTTACCTTTCACATATTTGTTTAATTTTTATATTTTTAAGTTTTCAAGAATGTTTCTTTATTTGGTTAATAAATTTACATATGTTAACTGATCTTTTTATTAACAGATATATATATATATATATATATATATATATATATATATATATATATATATCCATTCAACATTAGAAAAGTTTGAATGGATGTATATTGAAAATTAGAAGGGGAATCTGGGATATGTTTCGTTTGAGATATTGCAAATGAAAATCATTTAATGTATATCTATGGTTAATATTATGTTTATGAAATGTTTCTTAATGCTTGAAAGAAACGTTTCTTGAACATAAATAGTTTATTGTTGAAACAATTCTGTTTTGATAAAGAAATGTTTCATTTGCAATGTTTCAAGTGAAACTCATTTGAGGTAGGACATTCGTGGTTTATATAATGTCTCTGGGATGTTTCTGAACTTTTGAAAGAAACGTTACAACGAAACATAAGACTGTTTCAAAAACATTTCAGAAACAGAAATATGTTTACTGGGCATGAACCCACGCTGCCGTTTAGTAATATGCCAACCCATGATACGATCATGCGCCATAGGCCGTAGCATAGGCACCCACAAGAAGTGTCTAGTGTCGCCATTTTATCTTAGTTCGATATCGCTTTGTTTATTGTTTGCAGCTCCCACTGCTGTCATTCAATTCTCATACAATTGCCATTCATTTCAAAGTTTTGTTTTCAAAACTTCAATATTAAATTTCATTTTCATTCATTCATTCATTTTCAAACCATACTCTTGATGACCCTGAAAAAGTCTCAAAGTAGCTGAGACGAAAACTTTTGGTTTATCTCAATGAAGATTTTAATTTTATACCTTGCTGATATATTATATGGAGTGATTCACCTAATTTTATGAATATTTTGATCTTCCGAAAAACTTTAGTTTGAAACTGTTTTTAGATGCTACTAGAAAGCGATTCAGAGAAATTTCGGAGACGGATTTCGAAGTATATTCGGCAATACGGTATATACGGCAAAGTCAGTTGAGATTCGACAGGGCCACTGCCAAAAAATCTGAAGGAATCCTGAAAACGAAAACTAAAGTGACCCCACTGTTCAGATTTTTTTTTCATTTTAAGATTTTGTTAGTTCAGAAAGTGACTGTACATTTTATCTCCTATGTATTATCGATTGTTTTTTTTTGTGATTGCATATTGTCATTTTTACATTTAGTTAGACCAGAAATTGACTCGCCATTTTATTTTGTATGTATTATCGAATGTTTTTCTTATTATGTAGATAATAAATTTTTATAAAAATTTTGTGGTTTTCATTGAAAATACATAACACTATCTCTGGTTCTTGTTAATTTTTCTATATTGGTGTTTGAAACATTACTTTAGATTCATTTCTATAGAAATATGGCTGTTCCAAGAATATTTATGGGTCAATGGCTGGGACGATTCAGTTGAAATATTACATGAACAAATCAAAGCGTATGAAAATATTACTGAAATATTTCAAACACAACTATATGTATTTCTTTCACATTTTGAGTGGTTCATATACAATGACCCAATCACCAGTCACAGTAGTATTGAAACGTACCTGATATAGTATTATTTGGAACATTAATAGTTATGACACGTTTCTATATAAATATGTCTGGGGGCGGACATCTCTCGTTTCAGGAAGGATTCAGGAACAAATATGAATTGATAGTAAAAATAAACATGAACCAAACGAAACGTACAAAAAAATTACTGAAATGTTTCAAACATAACTTTGTTCATCTTCCATTAGAAATAGTTATTTTCCTTGAGTCCGGATTGTTTCAGAATCATTTCTTACATTGAATTTTTTTGCGACGTTCCGTATAGAAATTTGTGTGAGGGCGGACATCTCCAGTTTCAGGAACGATTCAGGAACATTCATCAAGTAATATTGAAAATGAACATGAACCAATCAAAACGTGAAAAAATGTTACTGAAATGTTTCAAACATAACGTTGTTTATCTTACATTTGAAACAGTTACTTTCCTTGTGTCCATCGGGTTGTGTCAGAAACATTTCAAAGATTGATTTTTTTTGCAACGTTCTATCATTGTGTTTTAAACATTAATTTTGTTTCTATAGAAATTTGTCTGAGGGCGGACATCTCTAGTTTCGGGAACATATAATAGGAATATCCATGGGCCTTCATGTGAAATGTTTCGTGCATTGAGAATTTGTTTCTGAAATATATCTGGAACACAAAAATGTTTGCCAGAAAGTATGATTACCGAAGAAAATAAAGCTGATTGGACAAGAAAAGATGCGAGAGATCAAAAAGTAAAAATGACAATGATTGACAAATAGCTATTGATGTATATAATCAACTGTAAAACTGCAAATGAAATGAACAAGAAATTCAACAGCATCTTCAGAAAAAAATACTGAATATCAGAAATGCGATCTTCTGAGAGAATTCTTCAATTTTACACACATAAAAGGCACAAATATATCTCTCCACATAAGTTAAATTGAAAATTTAGCATATACCGTCCCAACAATTTGAAATAAGATATAGAGTTGTGTCCTCTCTTAAGTTGGTGTTACTTTCGGTCAAAAATTGTTGCCTGGTTCATTGATTACGTAGCTCCTGTAATTTTAATTTTTTTACCTTTTTAAGAAAAAAAATGGGCTGCTAGCTGCTACAGGTCTCCTCTGTGTCACCAGTGTGAGCAGTATTGGAAGTATAACTTCGGACAGAAACATAATGTGTTCTTCTCATAATACCATAACTGATCAGTTTTTCATAAATAGCGATTTTCTTTAACAAATCTCGAAAGAAAAATCTCGAAAGCAGTGTCACGCCGCACTCGGTTGAAACAATAATTCCCCAAATTAGTCGCAATAACGAACGTAAATATGCGCTCAACTTCTTTATGATGAATACGCGCACGGAAAACGAAACTGTTTTGTTGAGTGCCGAAATTTACGGCGGAATTATACAAAACAACGGAGGAGCACAAAGCAAGGGATAATTTAAATTCAAGTCATTGTTGAATTTAACTAGTTGTATTATATTTCACCACTGTGGTCAAAAGGTCGTGTTAACAGGTATTACGAGATGAAAGCCCTCTGTTCGACGTTGCCAGATCGCTGGTTCGGTTCGGGGAATAATTAGCTCGGTTGAGATATTTCCAGAAAACTAAATAATTGGCTAAATATGTTCGTGCTGAAAGGACCATTGAGTTGATTCGGTTAATTCACCACAGAAGTTTAATTCTCGGGAACAGTAATTTCTGGCTTCCCTGAAACCTGAAATGTTCAGCCGTTATTGTTGATGTGATGATTTTCTGAAGAGCAAATATATTCGTGAACTTTCCTTGCGTACCTTTGGTCGATGTGGTATAGAGTTTACTCTCTATTGTGAAATTCAGTATAGAGTTTGAAACAAACAAATCACTAGGTGCATTTTCGTTTCAAAGCAATTCAGTTCATAACATTTTATAATATACATGAGTTTTGTTCGTTTATATCCCCTTTACCACACAATACTTCCTGAAAACTTTCCTCTTTCTCTACCTTACTCTCTTTCACCCTCGGGTTTGATTTCTTCTTTGTGTATCCATAACTCTTGTGTCCGCAAAGACCACACTTGGAACATTTTCCGACGAAACAAACAAATCACTAAGTGGTTTTTTATTTCGAAGCAATTCAGTTGATAACATTCCATATCCATGAGTTTTTTTGATTTTTATCCCCTTTATCGTGAACTTGTGCTAACTTGAACAAAAATCCTTGTAACACTGATCTCTTGAGCATATATAAACAAAATGTAGACAAAGAATGGATGGAAAAGTGGTCAGAAATGATAGGAAAGTCCACCAACCCTTACTTCCTCATGCACAAGGAACTATCCAAAAAAGTACACAACATTTTCCTATTTGATGTCCCCAAAAAATATTCCGCTACCATAACAAGACTCAAATCCAATCATGGTTGCTTTCCAGCCCATCTACATAAAATTGGGATCCTTGATTCACCTCTATGTCAATATGATAATGAAACTGCTGATTTGAATCACCTATTTTTTAACTGTAATAACATTCCTGGAATTAATAATTTCATTAACAAACTCCTACGATTGAACCTGCAATTTCCCACCAGTATTCAAAACTTACTAGCAACGGAGGACAAAGTGATACATGACCTGATAGTAGAATTTGTTATAAGAAACGTAATATTATGTATTACTCACTTTCACACTAGGGTTTGATTTCTTCTTTGTGCATTCATAACTCTTGTGCCCGCAAAGACCACACTTTGAAATAATTCCCAAATAAACTTAAACTTTCCGAAGAATCGTTCTTGTTGTACGATTTCTGCTTATATTGAGTCACTATCAAGGCATCAGTGTCTTTCATCGGTTCTCTAGTACGACGTTATTCATATTCTTCAACAATTTTTTTATTCAATAATTCAGGTAATTGCAAATCGTTTCTAGATTCTATTACTCATCTACAACTGTCATATTCTTCCGGAAGACTATATTATAACATTGAAGTAGTTAGACCATCATTAATATCCACTTCGAGATCTTATAATTTGTCTAAGATATCGAAAAACTTTCTGACGTGGTCACCGAATGTTATCACCACTTTCCATTCGATTCAGGAATGGATGATTGAATAGATTGGCTTTACGATCTGGACCCTCTGATTGAAATATCTCATGCATATTTTTCCACACATCATTGGATGTCTCAGAATTCCTCATTTGCTTCAATATTGTAGGATGCATTGACAATATCTAGTCTGAACAGGCTTAATTATCCAATTCTCCTCATACAATTACTTCTTCTGCTGACTCATTCGGTTCTTTCTTGGTACCATTAACGTAATTCCAGAAATAATTGTGTGTGCATTTGAATTTTCCATGTATTGAAATTCTCTTGACCAAGTAGTTCAAGCAAAACTCATGATAATATCACACGATGAATAAATACCATTATCCAAAATCGCAGCTAAAACAGGAAACAATTCGAATTCCTTTTCCAATCCTGACTTCTTTTTGCTCCATATCCATGCGACTTTCCTGTGCCCATAACCTGTCAAGATTACTGATTTTACAGTGGAATTAATGTATTAACTTTAGTCAGTGATAAACTCTGGTGAATATTACCGTACGGGAGTTAGGATCTATATGACACACTTGGTACATAAAAAGGTATTATATCCCTTTTACCTCATAATACTTCCTGAAAACTTTCCTCTTCCTCTACCTTACTCACTTTCACTCTATAGGCTTTGATTTCTTCTTTGGGAATTCATAACTCTTGTGCCCGCGAACATAACACTTGAAACATTTCCCAAAGTAACAAACAAATCACTAGGTGGGTTTTCATTTCAAAGCTATTCAGTTGGTGACATTCTATAATATCCATGAGTTTTTTTTATTTATATCCCCTTTACCACACAATACTGCCTGGAAACTTTCCTCTTCCTTAACATTACTCATTTTCACCCTAGGGTTTGAATTCTTCTTTGTGCATTCGTAACTGTTGTGTCCGCGAAGGCCACACTTGAAACATTTCTCAAAAAAACTTAAACTTTCTGGAGAATTGTTCTTGTTGGAGGATTTCTGCTCATATTGATTCACTTACCAAGGCATCAGTGTTTTTCATCGGACCTTTAGTACGACGTTAATCATATTCTTCAACAATTTTTTTATTCAATGACAGTGAAGTGGTCGAGGTGTTAGAGTGTTTGGCTTCCACCCAGACGGTCCGGGTTCGATCCCCGGTCGTGTGTCACTGAGCTGAAGTGGTTCGGATTCCACTTTTATTTAAAAACTTTAGGTCCCGGATCTCCCTTACTCGCACAAGCTCTGCTTTTGAGGGGTTTTCTCCGAAAACCTGGAAGTTTCGTAAAAACAAATTTTTCGTAAAAAAAAACAAAATTCAGGTGATGGCAAATTGTTTCTAGGTTGTATTACTCATTTACAATTCTTCCAGAAGACTATATCATAATATTATAATAATTAAATCATCATTAATTTCCACATCCAGATCTTTTAGTTTGTCTAAGATATCGGAAAATTTTCTGACGTGGTCTCCATGTATCTTCGCCACTTTTCTTTCGATTCAGAAATAAATGTTTGAGTAGATTGGCTTCACGATCTGGACCCTTTGATTGATATATCTCATGCAACTTATTCCACACATCATTGGTTGTCACAGAATGCTTCAGTTGCTTCAATTCTGTAGGATGCATTGTCAATATCTAGTCTGATCAGGCTTTACTATCCAATTCTCCACATGCGATTACTTCTTCTGCTGACTCATTTTGGTTTTTCTTGGTACAATTAACGTAATTCCGGAGATAAATCTAGATCAGAAGCGCCTGCAACTGAATTTTCGATGAATCGAAATTCTCTCGACCAAGTAGTTCGATTCTTGTAGCAAAACACGATGAATACCATATCGCTGTTAAAACAGGAAACAATTCGACTTTTTTTTCCTATATCATTGCGACTTTTCTCTGCCCATTGCCTGTCAATATTACTGATTTTGCAGTGGAATTCATGTACTAAATTTAGTCAGTGGTAAACCCAAAAAACAGGTATATACTTTAATTACGGAGACAGACTTTTTATTACTTGAGTGACCGACAAACATTTTTAATCACAAATCAGACAGTAAAACAAAAACAACATTCTGATCTATATACCAAATTATACAAAGGTATTCACCAGTTTGCATTTCTTCAATAGACTAGTAGGGGGATATAATGATAATATGAATAATAATATATGTCCAGTCAGCTGGGATAAGTTCATGATAATGTTTCATATGTAACAATATTTCCGATGTTGGAACACTGCTATTGAAATAAGCTTTCAGACTTGACAACGATGGAAATTTGGTCTTATGATGATTGAATGATTTGACAATGAAATAGAAAAATAACTGTACACTAGAAACAAATATCTACCTCATAAAGAATTGGTATGAAATTTGTAACCAATAACCAACCAGATCTGTAGCCACAGTCTCCTAATCAACATCATTTTCAGTACCATCTTCTGATTTCACATTATGAAATAAATGATCGGAATTTTTCAGATTTGTATTATTATTCAATTGTTTAGTATGAATAAGGTATTCCGTTCACTTGTTTTCGTCAAACTAATTATAGTGGTGGTTTGTTACTCAAGGGGCTGTGATTCCAAATCTGTATATTGTTATCAGCGGTGAACAATTTTTTTTGAAAAAACTTTTTTGATTTCATCGAAGATAAGTATACTTTACACATAAACAATAAATATAATTGTTACGTTGAAAAGGTGGATATAAAAAAAAATAAAAATACAATAAAAATTAAGATACTTTTTTGTGATATCTTACAGAAAACAACTACTTCCTTGGCTGAAGCCACGCTGGACATTGAACTACATCCAATGAAAAGAACTTAACCTGAAAGAGAAAATCTGAAAATGAAAATTTGCATGTCCAGTTTCCAATGAGTTAGGGGAGAATATTCTTCAGAAGTATGACTCACAGAGAATCGCTTATTTCATTGATTGATTTTATTAACATCCTGATCATATTTTCAATAAAATCTATTATGTTATGTTCTACCCTAATATCGGTTTGGCAATTAGGAATTATATGTTGCCTTCAATGAAAGTGTTCTGTAATGCACACAAGATTTTGGAATTCAACATTTTTTAACGAAAAATTAATAATAAAAATGTTACTCACATGGTGCAGATTTTTGACACTAATTGCATGTCATAAATGAAATATTTTGCATTTGGAAATAATCATTTAAAACTTAATTGTATATACACTTTATCCTTCAATAAGATTGAAACAATCTTATTGTTATTATGCAATATGGATTTCGGCAGGGTAGATCATCGGAAGATGCCATAATAGCTCTTATGGAAAAAATAAATAGTAGTATGGACCACAAAAAACCTGCACTTTGCATTTTTATCGACTTAGCAAAGGCTTTCGATACAGTGTGTCATGAATTTTTGCTAGGAAAACTTGAGAAAATTAGTATAAGAGGACTTGCCCAGGATCTTAGGATCTCAGTTATCTCTACGGTAGAAAACAAAAAGTAAATATTGATGTTATCTTGAGTATGGAGAGAAATGTGACTTACGGTGTCCCTCAAGGTACAGTTTTGGTGCCAATTCTCTTTACCATATACATAAATGATCTGCTGACTCTGTCTCCCGATAACATCATCTCCTACGCAGATGACACCGCGATATTTATTGAAGGTGGAACATGGATGGAGGTAGAACAAAGAGCGGCAAAACTCATGAAAAAAATTAAAATATGGTTTGACTCCAATCTCTTAACTCTCAATTTGGAAAAAACTAAATTTCTCCCTTTCGTTTCATATAAATCTCACCTACCAAATTTTTCACATATCACTTTTGACAATGAACAAATAGAAGGAGCAACAGATATAAAATATTTGGGCATTTATATTGATAGTTTTCTAAAATGGGATATACATATAGAGAAAACTATTGGTATAATTCAGTATAATAATTTACTCAAGTTCCTCAACCTCACGAAAAGTTCAACAGCTCTCAAAAATAAATTGAGTAAATGTTCATTAAAATCGAAATTTCATCTCATTCTCTAAATATTCACTAAATCCTATACCTTACAACAGTTGATGTTCCTATTTATAAACATATTGTTGTTTCTTGGGAGCAACGAGTGTTATTATTATCACTATTACCATTTTGCTCATTCGATGCATGATCAAATTGAAACAAGCAGTAGAAGATATCTTTTTTTGATAAACAAAATTTATAATTAGAGCTTTTGATATAGCACTTTGACAGTCCCCTCTTCAACTGACTTCATAAAATGAATATGTTTTTAATGGGCAGGGTAGAAGTTATGGTTATGGGTAATTTAAAAGTAACAAACGGGAGCATGTGGTTTGAAATTTCTCGTCGCTTGTCAGGGAAGTGAGTAGCAAACCATTTAACGTAAAGTGTTCTTAATAAAGATCTTGGTAGCTATAAAAACATGAGAACTGTCTCTAGACATGGGAATACGACAATATTGAATTTAATAGTCGTGTCCTCGACTTTGTAATTTGAGAATTTCACCTTTTTATGTGTTTCACACTCAGCACGTTCACTAACCGAGAATAATTTTGATAATGAGTTAATAAATTTCTTTATTGTTCATTGTTTCGCTCGTACATTTTGAAATATATTTCATCATTCGCGTTATTGAGAAATTGAAGTTGACACGTCCAAAAAGCAATTTGTCTCAAGTATCATTTGACATAAGTTCGAGCTACCGACACTAGAGACTTTCTTTTAATAGACGTCCACAAGCTCTGTTCAATTTGAGTGTGATGTGAGTCACCTCTAGATGTCATTCCTGGTGTCGAGTGCAAAACTGTTTCACTCTGACTTTCTGGAGTGGTGCTCTATATTTGTTGTGTTCATCTACAAACAGGTGGATGAAAAATTCCAATTCATTGGTTTTTATCACTGATATCCAATCACTGCCCTGGAGGAGCGTAATGGTGCCATGGAACCCAGTCTTGTTGGTAACGACGCGGTTTCTTCCCATAACCTGTATGAAAAGTTCCAAAGGAACCCTATATCGTAATAATTTGAAACGTTATGATGGGAGATTTCAGAGATGTATCATAAACATCTGATATTTTACAACAGACGTTATTGTGTCTGAAATGTTTCAAATATAAAAGGTTACAAATATTATATGAACATTTCATATGACAATTGAATGTGTATGAAACATTTCAAATATTGCATGAAACGTTTCAAATATTTGATGAAACGTTCCAACGGAAAGCCATATCGAATAATTTGAAACATTATGAAGACAGGTCTCATTGATATATCATGAACAACTAATATTCCACATACAAGTTAATGTGTCTGAAATGTATTGAATATTGTATGAAATGTTTCCAATATTCAATGAAATGATTCAACAGAACCCTAAACCGAACAGTTTGAAACACTATGACGACAAGTTTCAGAGATATATCAAAAACATGTAACATTCCACATCACAAGTGAATGTGTCCGAAATGTTCCAAATACTATATGAAACGTTTCAAATATTCAATGGAACGTTTCAACAGAAGGCTAAATCGAATTGTTTATTTGAAACGGTATGAAGGCAAGTTTCAGAGTTATATCATAAACATTCCACATCAGGAGTTGATGTGTCTGCAATTTTTCAAATATTGCATGAAACGTTTCAACGGAACCCTAAATCGATGAATTTGAAACATTATTAATGCAGGTTTCAGAGATATATGATGAACATATAACATTTTACTTCTCAAGATATTGTGTCTGAAATGTTTTATATATTTTGTTTGAAACGTTTCAAATATTCAAAAAACTCGAAAATAAGTTTATGGCATTTCAGACTGTCATAAACTTATTTTCGAATTTAATTTAACTACAGACGTAAAACTACTTCATTATTCAAAAAACGTTTCAACGGAACCCGAAATCGAATCATTTGAAACATCATGATGGCAGAGTTCAGAGATATGTCCTAAATATCCAACATTTCACAATTAAGTGTGTCTGAAACGTTTCAAATATTGTAAGAAACGTTTCAAATATTGGATGAAACGTTCTAACCTAACCCTAATTCGAATAATCCGAAACATTATGGAGGAAGGTTTCAGAAATATATCATAAACATCTTACATCTCATAGCACAAGTTAATGTATCCGAAACGTTTTAAATATTCAATGAAATGTTTCAACGAATCATTTGAAACAATATAAAGGCAGATTTCAGAGATATGTCATGAACATCTAACATTTCACATCACAAGTTAATGTGTCCTCAACGTTTCAAATATTCAATGGAACGTTTCAACGAAACCCTAGATCGAATCATTTGATGCATCATGAAGGCATGTTTGAGAGATATATTATAATCATTTACCATTTCACATCAACAGTTGATGTGTCTGATATCAAAATATTGTATGAAACGTTTCAAATATTTGATGAAAAATTTTAACGGAACCTAAATCGAATCAACTGAAACATTTTGAACGCACGTTTCAGAAATATATCATAAACATCTTACGTTTCACTCCACAATTAAATGTGTCTGAAATATCTCAAATATTTCATGAAAAGTTTCAACTATGATTTTTGTAAATAGATATTGTCGATTGGACTAAACCAAAAAACACTTCCTTTACTAATGCCTGTGGCGGTTATGTTGACATAATATTTTATTTTCATGATCGCGTACTGGTACATGAAAAAAAAATATCTGAGCGTTGACGGCATTTTGAAAATGAGCTGAACAATCCCAAAATATTAGACCATAATGTTAATGGTAATGGGTGGGGGACACAAGCGTCAGCGACTAGGCCCCAGTGGGCCCTTTTCGCAATCCCCGGCATCTTCACTCATCCCATATCGGATACCTGCTCAAACCTCTTCGACCTTCTTATGAAAGTCGAAATGTCCTTCCATTGAATCGAGTGTAATTCTTCCTCCTTAATAGTGGCAGCTCCGAAGACGTTTTGTCTGAGCCTGCCATAAAAACCACATTCGCACAGGAAGTGGAAGGAGTCCTCCACTTCCCCACTTTCCATGCATAGTGGCTCTGCCTCAACTCTGATGAGAGCCAGGTGCTTCCTGAGGCTACAGTGGCCGGTTAGAACTCCCACCAACAGTCGGAGTTCTTTGCGGCTTAGCTTGGCCGTCCTTGCCATGTCGGGTCCCGATATCATCTGCTTTGACTGCCTGCATCCATCTATCCTTCTCCACTCTTTTCCCAATGTATCAACTGCCCACTCATTCAGTGCCGTTGTTACTTGTCTCCTTGTTATGCCGAGTGAGGGTTCGGGCACGTAGTAGGGTTGTCTGGCTCCTTGATTGGCTAGCTGGTCCGCCTGCTCGTTGCCTTCAATCCCTGCATGGCCCGGGACCCACATCAGCGTTATTTCCTTTTCAGTCGCAAGACTCTCCAGGGCATCTCTGCACTCCTGAATCAGTACTGATTTGGTTCTGGTTGCATTTAGAGCTCTGATGGCGGCCTGACTGTCCGAGCAGACATATACATGACTCTCTGGCCGGACCTTACCCCTTTCATTCTGGTTGCCTCCAGGATGGCATACACCTCTGCTTGGAAAACTGTTGTCAGAGAACTTGGCACATAGGCTCTTTTCTCTCCGTTTTCCAGTTAAACTCCTGCTCCGGCTTGCCCTTCCTCCAGTTATTAGAAGTATGCTAATCTCAATACGTCTGGAAGCAGTTGAAAACATTTGCCGCTCAATTTGTTTCTAACATGATCGATATGATTTTCCCATGCCGAAGTTAGCGTTCATAATGATAATAATTAGCATTACTCATGCAAATGAAATATGAAATAGGTACAATAGATGTACACAAATCTTGAATAAAGGATAGCAGTGATAGGTGCTGATGCACTTGTTTCACTAATAAATGAATGGTGATACATCAATAAAACAATCACACACACACACACACACACACACACACACATCCCTACCTATGAATACGCACATATGCATATACAAAAATATTAACGTTGGAATATAAAATACAGAATAGATCTCTACAGATCATCAAAGAAATAATAAAAAAACCTGAAAATTAGGAAGCAATCAGGAAGTAGAATACGATGCTGGTACGATAAGGACAAGATATAAGTTCAGTAATTCATTTCCTATTTAATTTAATTAAATATTTGAAACTATTAAAATTATTGATTTATTCATTGGTGCTCGAGGAACCATCACTAAATTCTTTGTAGATTTTACTAAAAAATTTAAATTACCTACGAAAATTATTAAATTTATAGCACTTGAAGTTCTGAAATTTTCCATAAGAATAATGAGAGCAGATATTTATTGTCAATGACAGAAAGCATCTCTTCAAATAGTCTTAAGATATTTTGAATTTATTTTCTATTGTATTCTCATACGTTTTATAGTATTCCTTGTTATTTATACAGACCATATATGTTTGTAGGATGTTATTATTTTTTATAATAAATATATATATATATATATATATATATATATATATATATATATATATATATATATATATATATATATATATATATATATGTACATTACTAAGTTCATGGGTTGAACCGCGTTGAGAGTTTATAACTCGACGTTTCGGCTCCTGCTTTGGAGCCATTTTCAAGAGTGTGACTGCGAGGCCTCTATCTGCCTACTCCTCGAGTCGTGGTCTTGAGAGATATCAAGGTCTCAACCTGCCTACTCCTTGATCTCAAAAGACGATCCGATGTTGGTTGCACTGTAGTATTTATAGGTGGTTGGCTACCTGGAGGTGGGCGGGTCTTACGGGTTTTCTCGTTTGTCTTGTCTGCTGGTGCCTGCTGTTTAGTTGGAGTTAATGGGATAATAATTGATTGCGGATAAGTTTCACGTGGCCTGGTAATTACGGTTGGAAGAAGGGGCTTCCAAATGGGGTTCAATTTACGGCTATCATCTTTAATGTTCAGGCAATCAGGCCGTTTTTCGATTTCGATGGCTTCTCTGATAAAACGAGAAGTTCTTGAACGTACTGGGGCGATGGTTTTCGTTTTCTCGAAATCTATGGGGTGACCCGTTTGGATGAAATGAAGAGCTAATGCGGAGCTGGTGTCTCCATTTCTAACTGAAAGGGAGTGTTGATAGGATCGAAAATGGATCTGTTTCGAAGTTTCTCCTATATAAGAGTGGGGGCAGATAGAACAGGGAATTTCGTAAATACCATGGTCATCGTTGGGAATTTTGTCTTTTGTTGGTCTGATGAGGTGTGATAGTTTTTGTTCTGTGGTAAAGATGGTTTTGATATTTGCTTTTCTGAAAAGTCGACTGATTTTGTCCGTCACCCCTTTGATGTAAGGGAAGAAGACTTTGGATGGACGGTCTTCAACTTGTGGTTCGTTTTTGGTTACTAATGGTTTCTGAAGCTGTATTTGGATGTTTCTGTCTATGTGGTCTGGTCTGTATCCGTTTTGTAGGAGAGCTTGTTTTACGTTGTGAAGTTCGGATTGTCTGTTGTGGTCGCCGGTTAGTCGGATGGAGCGAGATATCAGAGTATTTACGACTGAGTTGAGTTGTGAGGGATGATGGTGGGACTTGGAGTTGAGATATCGGTTGGTGTGGGTGGGTTTTCTATAAACCGTGTACGAGAAACCTTGTTGAGGATTTTTAGTGATTTGTACCCCCACTCTTATATAGGAGAAACTTCGAAACAGATCCATTTTCGATCCTATCAACACTCCCTTTCAGTTAGAAATAGAGACACCAGCTCCGCATTAGCTCTTCATTTCATCCAAACGGGTCACCCCATAGATTTCGAGAAAACGAAAACCATCGCCCCAGTACGTTCAAGAACTTCTCGTTTTATCAGAGAAGCCATCGAAATCGAAAAACGGCCTGATTGCCTGAACATTAAAGATGATAGCCGTAAATTGAACCCCATTTGGAAGCCCCTTCTTCCAACCATAATTACCAGGCCACGTGAAACTTATCCGCAATCAATTATTATCCCATTAACTCCAACTACACAGCAGGCACCAGCAGACAAGACAAACGAGAAAACCCGTAAGACCCGCCCACCTCCAGGTAGCCAACCACCTATAAATACTACAGTGCAACCAACATCGGATCGTCTTTTGAGATCAAGGAGTAGGCAGGTTGAGACCTTGATATCTCTCAAGACCACGACTCGAGGAGTAGGCAGATAGAGGCCTCGCAGTCACACTCTTGAAAATGGCTCCAAAGCAGGAGCCGAAACGTCGAGTTATAAACTCTCAACGCGGTTCAACCCATGAACTTAGTAATGAAGGATGACAATATTTCAAAACTGAACTTGCCCTCTCTCTCAGGTTGAAATCTCTGTCTGCAGACGCACCATGTGTGCCGGAGAAAATATAAATTTTTTAAATATTGTAATGTTGCAAATAACTAATATGAATTTTTATCGATGTGTCCAAATCTAAGTGACTATGAAGATATTAATGTTTTTTGTTGTGCACGTTGACTTTTACTTCTAACCTCAAGTTGTAAGTAATGAATTTATTTGTTTTTACCCACCATTTTGTACAACATCCAAAATTTCGTTTTATAGATCTGTCCCGATGAAGGAATAAAATTTTTCCGAAAGCTTGACAATATAACAAAGAGTTTTCTTTGACTAAGCCCAGTGATTTGACTGCATCCTCAAGAATTTTACCAGTTTTTCTTTAACTGGTCAGTCAAGACTACCTCTATATATATATATGTAGATGTCATTGAATAACTTCCTGTTATATATATATATATATATATATATATATATATATATATATATATATATATATATATATATATATATATATATATATATATATATGTATATATATATATATATATTAAAAATAGAATAATAGAGATAAATACATAAATTCCACGATGAGTGACTGGAAAGTGTAGTAGGCAATTATAGTCTCAGGTCTAATATTTCTGGTAATGAGACATACAATTTTGAAATGGTCGGTCAGTTCCATGGATTGATGGTTCAGTTTGACTAGATACCTGAGATTAACGTTTTTTGGTATGAAGATTATAATTTGTGATTTCTTTGAGTCGACACATAAACCATGGATTGAAGAGTTGATATAATACTCTTTTGCAAATAAAAAATTTATTTGCAGAAGTGTTAGCATCAGCTAGCTGCTCTGATACATGTTTTGCTGATGACACGACAGTATAGTATCATCTGCATAAAAAATCTTAAAAAGGACATAATTTAAGACAACTAGAAATAGAATAGGTCCCAGTATTGATCCTTGTGGCACTGCCACTGGCACACTTTGAACGTTGAATTTTCTGTTTCCTACGATGACAACCTATTCACGATTTTCAATGCATGAAATCTTAATTACTGCATTTGTGTCTTATGGGAAATTCTCATCAAAATTATAATCATTGTTATTTATATTACTACACTAGCTAGAGTTGTAAACAAACATTAAACAGCAGTATATGAAAGTTTCGTATAGTTCAATGAAGCTGACAGGTGTTTTACAAAATCACACCCAAACAATAACCAAAGCTGCATGGTCTAAACAAATAACTAATGCAGAACTGTAACGGCATTGACCCTCATCAAAAGCAATCCACAGTTCGAATAGACCAGCGATTGGCTCAATTGTCCGAAATCATTCCAACAATAGACCATTCTTGCACCCATTCATATATGAAAACCCCACACGCGATTCTTCATTTCCATCAGCCGCCATTACATCGAACAGTCACGGCCTGCTTCGACAGTAATGATGCGGAATGATGAAGGTAATAACGTGAAAAATGAAACAGCATTTTGACTCGATAAACCAGTGCGTGCTAGATGGCCATGCACGATAAAAGGTAGACAAACATCTGTGAATTTTAGGGTTCGTAAAAGATATAATAAACTGTGAGTCACAGGGAGATGATTTACAACTCGTTTCACCTCAATTTGTGGGGAGGGAACCACCGCGTGTGTCATAATATGTCATGTTAAAACTGGGATTTTGGTATTTTCGAGTTGGTCGATATCGAAACGAGATCATAATCATAAGTTGCAAACGCTTTTCTGGTATCCAAGTAGTTACTCTAGTGATACCAACAGTTGGAAATTTCAGGCATATTTTGGCTTATACACACAAACAAAAATTTCGAAGAGAAGCACTCTGTTCAAAAAAATTATAACCCAAGCAAAATATGTTTGCATTTTCACGGACTCACAATGAGAAAAAACTATTTCCAATTATAGAAATTCATATATCAAACTGATGTTTTAATGATTTCATCTTGATGAACTATTGAATAATTTGGAGAACATTAACTCTATAATTGAAGTATTAATGGCAATCGTTGGAAAATGATGATCTCCTTCATGTCTGTCTTGAAATCCCACTCTGTCTTGAATTCCTTCAATAATCAAGACAGTGCTATTTGAAAGCTATGTAGCGTAAATACGCATATTAGATTTTCTCCCATTTTTGTATGTAACGATTACAATGATGACACCATACGCAAGCAGAATTTTCTGAAAGAAGAAGAACTTGTGTTAAGTGGAGTAACTTGACTGGAGTAGTAGTGGTGAATTCCTGAGTACGTCTAAGGTAGTGTTGGGTAATAAGGCCCACTTAAATTTTGCAATTTTTTTTATCCTTTATTTTTTATTAAAAAAATCAGAAACTTGATGAGTTGATTGCTTGTTATGTTTGCGCTATGTTAACATCAATATTCGTCTCTTTCAATACCTCAGTAACCCAAAAAAGACAAAATTCAAAAACTTGCTGTTGGGCCTTATTACCCGCCTATTAGGGTAATAAAGCCCATAGTAAGTAATGCAGAATTTCGTTTATTTATTATATATATATATATAAATATATACAGATCATTTTTATTAATCAGAAATAGTAGAAACTCAATGAAACACTTATTAAAAAACAAAAATAAACATTATTTTCTACAAAAAGTGATAAACTTAACAAAATTCAACAAGGAAATTAAATTATGAAAAAAACTAATAAACTGAATTCTAAGAACATTCCCTACCGTAAAAATCCTCAACATCTTCAGCCGTCAGTCCCATGCAAGTTTCGTGTAACCAAGTTCCACATTCTAGACAATTTCGCATGTTGCCCGAGGGCCTTTTTACGCGATCGTTGGTAGAGCCTTATTACCGGGCGAGGACTTTTTCTTAAACATACAATTTTCAGAAAAATTAACAATTCTTTAAATTTTGCTCTCAGTACGAAAGATAGTACCAATGTTATAGTAACTGATGGAGCACTATTTGTTTCCTTAAGTAAAATAGGTTGAATTGAAAACGACGTCTCACCTTCTTGCGAACCTATAATCTGTGCAGCCTGAAACTGGACATTCACATAGTATTGTTAATGGCGAACTGAAGTCAACGATCTTTTAATACAGCTTCACCACTTGGATGATGAAACTAACCAAGTTGACAGATTTGAAAAACTTTTCCAGTCTTCAAAGAAAAAGACAATGGGCCTTATTTACCGCCGGGCCTTATTCCCCAACACTACCTTATCAAAAGAACCAACTCTCACAAGTGATTTGAATTAGTAGTTAGGTTAGAGTTCAAGAGTTTACCCAAGTCATTGAGGTTTTGAACTGGTTTTACCCTGGAGTTGTTGATTTTATATGGGTGGGAGATTGTGTTCTTCTAGTGGCAGCAAGATGTACCAAAACATTTTGCAGATTTCAAGTATATGCAATTTTTGGTGCACCACTGGTCCACCATCCAATTAAATTAATTGAGTTACATTGGAATTCGTAGATAATAGTCGAAATAATTATCATCAGCAAATGAAATATGAATGAATGAAATAAACTTCGAGGGGCAAAAGCATTCAGAGATATATTTAATGAACACATTGAATAGAATGGGTCCCAGATGCGATCTTCGGGAAACACCGGACAGAACATCAACTTCTTTCGACTGAATTTCATTGATTTCAATGTCGAAGTAAAAAGCAGTTTAGGATAATATATAAATTTGCAGAATAAATCATTATTATTATGCTATATACTGAAATATAAAATTCCCAAGTGAAATAATTGAAAAATTAAAGTGCATGATGGCTACAAAAAGTACATTTCACATAAATTCAAGATAAGATAAATAGCAAATATAATATGATAATAAAGTGTAGCATTGAGTGAATTTATAAGATCACATAATGTAAATACAACACTATTAGCACAGTGGGATAATACAAAAATTGTTAGAGAATTCACTAGAAATGTTACTGAACGCTTTTGGTTCCAGGAGTTGGAATCTGTGTGGGTATAGGACGGCTAGTATTATTATTTGCCGTGACGCTCTTGCTTCACAAAAAGGAATGCGGTTGCCTATCGATACCGATGCACTTAAGAAACATTATATCATACTCCGCAATAGAACTGTGATGTTGCTAATTTGATGAAGTAAAATTCTCTCAAAATCGAAAACGTTCGCCAATTTGTAAATATTACTTTAAAGAATCTCCTTTGAAAAAGTTTTGAGATTGATAGTATATAACTTCCTGTTATCGAACCATTTTTTTATTCGCATAAAATAATGTTTAACTTTATAGTTTTCGAATCGTTCCAGGTGTCACCTTCGTAAAATATAACAGATCTGTGAAGCTGATCACATTACCTTGTAGATCTACTGAAAACAAATTATTTAAATGAATTTTGAAAAGCAAATTTTCGCAAAACCGTTCCTTTTGGTATTCCACTTTCTTTAACCTGTATACTCATCCAGTAAAGGTACTTTACTACTATTTCTATCAATGAAAACTAATATTTTTGACAGATGATCTTCAAATTCATGTACAAAATACTGCATTCGGAGAAATTAATCCAAAGAAAAATGCGATCTTAACAAAAGTGTTTTAATATCTATAATGTAACTATAACTTACATGATTTTCACAAAAAAGATTTAAGTTATAGTTTTATCAAAGATATGGATTTTCATCAAGTGAAAATGAAAAAAAAAAAAATAATAGTTCGAATTCAAATTTATATAGTTTTTATATTACATCAGCTATCATTTATCTTTCTTCATGTACTGAGTGCAATAAATTATCCTAGTTGTCTAATCTGTCATGAAAACTGAATTATTTGATAGATCGTATTCTCCCAACGAAAACTAAGTGCAGAAGTAGTGAAGTATTCACAATGGCCAAGGGATGAATTCGACGTAATTATATTCCCTTCAGATGAATCAGAAATTCAAATTCATGTCCCGCGGAGTTTTATTCAAAGCAATTAGAGCACTAATAAATGTACATTGTCAAAACACTTTTATCCTCGTTGACCCTTTCCCTGCGAAACGTCCCCTCCACCCTGTCACCCTCTGAGATTGTCATTGTTACCCATCTAACAATTACAAGGTTAGTGTATACACTGCTCAACGTTGAAATTTAAGTGATATCATGGATGCCAATCAACCGAGTCACCAATAAGTTGAATCTCTAGATGAAGAACAGATGAATGAATCAATGAGTAAATCAAGAACAAAAAGGAATTGTGTATTGTCAACTAAATTGTACCAAAAACGATTTGAACTTAACATCGTTTATTCAAAATTCACATGTTTCGGTAATACATTTGGTTTTTCAATTGAATGTACAACAGTTATATACCCACTGTATTAGTTAGTGCCTCTTTTAGATACTAACAATTACCGAAAGTATACCCCCTAATTTCATTTCATTTCATTTATTTTCAGTCACAAAAGAAATACAATACAGTAGGGATACTATACAGGGTGTCAATTTGAAAACTTCCCACCCTTAATATCTTCCTTCCAGTAAACAATATGAGTAATCGAAAAAACAGGTCAATTTTATTGTCAAGGGGGACACTTTCAAGGACTATTTGTAGCCCTCGTGGTTCAACCCCCTAGGAGGGGTAGATGTTACCCTTAGAATTTTAAATGGGAAGGGGGGTCAAGTGGCACATCATTTTGATGGGCGTTCAATTCTTGTTCCAATGGTACCCTGACTTATTATTTTTTGATGAGCATTTTCCGAAAAATTGCGTTCTTAACTAACAGAAGTAATTATTAGAACGCCTATACTGAGATGCATGGTTTGGCCAGAACTGGTTAGAATATTAGGTGGTACCGTTCCAACCCTTTATTAGGGGTAACATTAGCCATTAGCTCCAAACACTTTACATAAAAAAGTAGTCTAATAGTAAAACGTAGATGGTAGTAAAGTTGTGTTTATTAAATGCTGAATTTTTAAGTGTCATCGCAGAAATTGTACAGATAGCCTTCCTTTTTTGCTACTTCTGCTGTAAAAAGTTTCTGTTTTCCGGCAAAAAATTGGTTAGCAAATTTGAACTATGTGGTAGTATTGTGAATACCGTTGTACCTGTTGGGCTGTTTAGGAATTACTTTAATAAGTGTATAAAAGTGTAAAAATGGTTTACATTCTTCAAGACAGAATTGAAATGATTGTAATTTATGGCGAAGTTGGAAAGTGCGCACGAAGGGCGGCATGTCTTTTTAACGAAAGACATCCAAATTGTAATGTAAGTCGCCGGTATGTGCTTGATTTGGTGAATAAGTTTTACGAAACTGCTTCAGTGACAAATAAAAAAAGAAATAACCCCAGAGTACTAAATGAAGCAGCTCAAATTGAAGTTTTGGGAACATTTGCTGCAGAGCCCACGAGCTCCTTACGATCAGTATAAGAACAGACGGGAATGTCACGCGAGACTATAAGAAAAGCATTGAAAATGCATAAAATTCATCCATATAAAATGCAGATTCTTCAAGAGCTCCACGAGGATGATTATGATAGAAGAATAGAGTTTTGTGAAATCATGTCTCATCGAGTCAATACCATCCCTAATCTTCTGTTAAACATCTGTTTCAGCGATGAGTGTTAATTTTTTCTGAATGGCAATGTTAATAGACAAAATTGTCGCTATTGGAGTGACGAAAACCCACATATTTTTCGGGAAGGGCATACACAACACCCACAAAAAGTTAATGTTTGGGCTGGTATTCTTGGAAATGCCATTCTTGGTCCATTATTTCTGGAAGAAAACTTGACTGGCAATCTGTACCTTGATATGCTTGAAGAGACTATCGATCCTCTTATAACTCACGAGCTAGAAACTCAAATTGATGCAAAAGGTAATGAACTTTTGCAGGAGGATCTGTTACATTTCCAGCAGGACGGTGCTCCACCTCATTATTTTCTTCCCGTCCGACAGTGGTTAAACGAGAGATTTCCGGGTAGATGGATTGGCAGAAGGGGAGCAGTTGAATGGCCTCCGAGATCACCGGATTTAACACCCTTAGATTTCTTTCTTTGGGGGCATCTTAAATCCGTTGTTTATAAAACACAACCTTCTGATATTGACGAACTTAAAAGACGAATTACAGCAGCATGCCGGTCAATTCCTAGTGAAGTTTTCCGTAATGTTAGAGGGGAGTTTGAAAACAGACTCTATTACTGTTTAGAGCAAAATGGACAACATTTCGAACAGCTAATAAGATAAGCGTAAGTAGATTTTATGTTGGAAATGTCTTTCTCGCAAATTAAATTTTATTGTGTAGAAGGAAAATAACCACCAAATAAAAAATCTCATGCGTAATAAATTTATTCCTGTCATTCAAGGGTTGGAGCGGTGCCACCTACTCTTCTAACCATTTTTATTAAAGGGAGTCAATACAATAATGCATCTCAGTATAGGCGTTCTAATAATTACTTCTGTTAGTTTAGAACGCAATTTTTCGGAAAATGCTCATCACAAAATAATAAGTCAGGGTACCATTGGAACAAGAATTGAACGCCCATCAAAATGATGTGCCACTTGACCCCCATTCCCATTTAAAATTCTAAGGGTAACATCTACCCCTCCTAGGGGGTTGAACCACGAGGGCTACAAATAGTCCGTGAAAGTGTCCCCCTTGACAATAAAATTGACCTGTTTTTTCGATTACTCATATTGTTTACTGGAAGGAAGATATTAAGGGTGGGAAGTTTTCAAATTGACACCCTGTATAGTTAACTAATGTGACAATGTCACTCTATAAATAAGATTTAGATATAAAAACAAAAAATAAATGATGACAGACAGGTTAACATATAAAATAGAAATATTTGACTTATAAAAAAAATTAAAATCACTATAAAAAACTGTTAAGGAGTAGTAGGACTTATTCAACAGAAGAAGTTTCGCCTCTCTTTTGAAGATGCATATATTCTGGAGGTCTTTTCCAGATTTAGGAAGATCATTGTACAATTTACAGCCATTATAATACAGACCTCTTTGATATAGGATAGATGAATGTTTAGACGGTAGCAATCTGTTTTTCATTCTCGTTCCCTAATTATGTTGCACCATTTCGGATTCGAAGTAATTTTTGTTTTTGAAAACGGATCAAACAACTTCATAGATATTTACCAAAATCATTGTTAAAATTGACAGGGTTTTGAAGTGTTCTCTACATGAGTCCACTGGTCCAATTTTACTTAAAATACGGATAGCTCTTTTCTGTAAAGTGAATAATCGATAGGCTTCTGTAGAATTTTCCAAGTGCGTTATACCATATTTCAGATTCGAATGGAATCAGCCAAAATAAAGACTTTTAACAATACCTTTGCTACATCGTTGAGAAGTTATGCAGAGTGCATAACACATTTTTGCTAGTTTTGATGACAAGGTATCAATTTGAGTGTTCCATTTCAAATTACTTTGCAGGGCAAGACCTAAAAGCTTAGTGGAATCAGAGCACGAAATATCAATGTTGTTTAAGACAATGTTTTCAAGAGTTTCCATCTGAGTCTTAGTATTTTTGAAAACTACAGTTTTATCGCTGTTGAGGCAGAGACTATTTTTCATAGTCGATTCACAATTATGTCTAGTGTAATGCTATAAAGTGTTGTATACAGAGAAATATATAAATTAAGATCGATTTAGCGAAGGGTAATATATGAAAATATAAGTAGAAAAGTTATCGGGTATAACCCTCAAAATGTTGTGCAACCGTAGACACGTGTTTCGAGCTAAAGCTCTCATCAGTAGGGTAAAATCAAGTGCGAAGTTGTACAACACTTGAATCTAAAAATAGAAACAAAGGAAAGAAAGGAAACAACACATTTGTGGCTTCGGTTAGAAGACCTTATACTTACAAAAGGCAACAACTAACCTCGCCACGGAGGCAGCTATAGCTACCAGCGTGACAATCCTACCCAGGAAAATACAATACATCTTCGCACTTGATTTTACCATACTGATGAGAGCTTAAGCTCGAAACACGTGTCTACGGTTGCACAACATTTTGAGGGTTATACCCAATAACTCTTCTACTTATATTTTGATATATTGCCCCTCGCTAAATCCATTTGTATTTTCCTGGGTAGGATTGTCACGCTGGTATAGGTATAGCTGCCTCCGTGGCGACGTTAGTTGTTGCTTTGTAAGCACAAGGTCTTCTAACCGAAGCCACAAATGTGTGGTTGGCTTCCTGTTGTTGACTTCCTTTGTTTCTATCTTTACATCCAAGTGTTGTACATCTTCGCACTTGATTTCACCGTACTGATGATATATATATATATATATATATATATATATATATATATATATATATATATATATATATATATATAAATATATATGAAAACTAGAAGTTCGGGTTGAACCGCGTCTGGAATTTGTTGAAATTCGACGTTTCGGCTCCGATTTTGGAGCCATTTTCAAGAATAAGAAGGATAGGTATAGTGAGGAAACGTGATTCTACACTGAGGTCTCAGTCTGCCTACTCCTCAGGTAATATCGCGTTAGGATTTTGTGACTTGACGTCGGGGTCTCAATCTGCCTACTCCCCAAGTCTCGTCACTGGCTCTCTCTAAGGTCTCAATCTGCCTACTCCTTCGAGAGAACTGAGGATTTACGGGTTGTGGACCTATATTTATACTAGGTTTAATGACCGTGTGGGCGGGGCTGGTGCGTGATAAGCTTTGTGCGGGAACTGGGTTGGCGCTAGAGCTGTGTGCGGGAACTAGGTTGGCGCGGATTGAGGGGATGTGAGCAATGAGAGGCTTCCAGGTATTGGGAAGTCTACGTCCATCGTCGCGGGTATTGAGGCAATTAGGGCGCTTCTCTATCTCAAGGGCTTCGCGTATGATCCTGGTTTGCAGAGTTTTCTCGGTGGCAATTGTTTTGGTGTTTTTAAAGTCTATTTTGTGGCCTGTGTCTTCAGGATGTTTATAAAGTGCGGATGTGGATGATGCTTGTCGGACTGCGAGTTCATGTTCATAGATTCTAGATGTTATTCGTCTGTTAGTTTGGCCAATGTAAGTTCTGGGACACTCTGAACATGGTATTTCATATATGCCTTGGGATTCATTTGGTATTGTGTCCTTTGGAGTTCTCAGGAATTTGGATATTTGGTTGTTGGCTGTGAAAATTGTTTTTATCTCGTGTTTTCTCAAGATATAGCTGATTTTGTCTGTCACACCTTTGATGTAGGGTAGGAAAGCTTTGTGAGGCTGAATATTGTCTACTTGATCATCCGTTTTGGGAGAGCGGGTCAGTTGGTTGCGGATGGACTTGTCGATTCGGGAATTGTTGTAACCAACTGACCCGCTCTCCCAAAACGGATGATCAAGTAGACAATATTCAGCCTCACAAAGCTTTCCTACTCTACATCAAAGGTGTGACAGACAAAATCAGCTATATCTTGAGAAAACACGAGATAAAAACAATTTTCAAAGCCAACAACCAAATATCCAAATTCCTGAGAACTCCAAAGGACACAATACCAAATGAATCCCAAGGCATATATGAAATACCATGTTCAGAGTGTCCCAGAACTTACATTGGCCAAACTAACAGACGAATAACATCTAGAATCTATGAACATGAACTCGCAGTCCGACAAGCATCATCCACATCCGCACTTTATAAACATCGTGAAGACACAGGCCACAAAATAGACTTTAAAAACACCAAAACAATTGCCACCGAGAAAACTCTGCAAACCAGGATCATACGCGAAGCCCTTGAGATAGAGAAGCGCCCTAATTGCCTCAATACCCGCGACGATGGACGTTGACTTCCCAATACCTGGAAGCCTCTCATTGCTCACATCCCCTCAATCCGCGCCAACCCAGTTCCCGCACAAAGCTCATCACGCACCAGCCCCGCCCACACGGTCATTAAACCTAGTATAAATATAGGTCCACAACCCGCAAATCCTCGGTTCTCTCGAAGGAGTAGGCAGATTGAGACCTTAGAGAGAGCCAGTGACGAGACTTGGGGAGTAGGCAGATTTAGACCCTGACGTCAAGTCACAAAATCCTAACGCGATAATACCTGAGGAGTAGGCAGACTGAGACCTCAGTGTAGAATCACGTTTCCTCACTATACCTATCCTTCTTATTCTTGAAAATGGCTCCAAAATCGGAGCCGAAACGTCGAATTTCAACAAATTCCAGACGCGGTTCAACCCGAACTTCTAGTTTTCAAATATCTGACCGCGGAAACCTATCCGAACACATAAATATATATATATATATATATATATATATATATATATATATATATATATATATATATATATATATATATATATATATATTTCTTCAAACTTTCATAAGACAAAGTTGAGAAATATTATCCATGATACTTTACTAATAATTGTAGTCATATAGCAAAGTCATACAAGAATTTTGCAGTAAGTTAATTTTGAGTTTTGTTTCAATTAATTCAGTTGTTTCAACAACTAGTATCTTTTACAGAAGAAAGTTCCAAGAAGAAAAGTCATACTGTGATACTGAAAAATCTATAGAAAACAAATCAACATAGAAAATCACAAAATATAAACAAAACTAGTTTTCACAGATCAAATTTTGGAATAGGTGAATAAAGCATAGGGTTCTGTCTCATTATGTCTAGTACTGTGACAATCAGTTCTGGGAGTGTACATGCTAGTTTTATTTTTGGGAATTTGGCACAGTGTTTCCATTATGTATAAACAGGTGACAGTTGAAAGTTTGTGGCAGATGAATAGAGGCTTACAGTGATCTCTGGATTTCGACTTTGTAATATATTTCAATGACTGCCCCTGGAGAGCAAATACCGTGTAATAAAATTGTGAGTTGAAATGGCTCCAGATAGCTTTTCTCATCGTCCATTGATATACTAATAAGTCCGCTCACTCTCGCAAGCGACCCAAATCATCCCCTCCGGTCCTCGCGCGTCTCTTGCCCTTTCTGTTTGGCTTGAGCGCCAGCCTGGTGGGCTAGCCAGTAACAGTTCGCATAGCCGCAACGATGTCCGTATGATTTACGACCGCTCACAAAAAGAGCGGCACTTTTCGACCACATCAAAGGAGTCACCAGACTTATTAGTATATCTATGGACGATGGCTTTTCTATAGCGAATAAGTGATTCTATTATTGAACAGTAAGCCAATCTAGCTCACTTGATATTACTCTAATTGCGTAACATTCAGTGGAGACTTTTTTACTCAAATTTTCTCCAAAATTTGTGTATGTTAATTTAGTATGGTGTTTGTTTTCTATGTAGTAATTCTTCAATTCTGAATCGTCTAGTAGGTATACGTTTGAAAGAAGTTAGTTTTGTTTTGTCTGGGTTGAAATATTTCACTAGATTTGAATGCAGATTTGATGCAGTCAAAAAACTAAATAATCACAAGCAATTTAAAAGAAAAATTAGAAAATATATCATGACAAATGAATCCCCACATTAATAAACTATTTGTCTCTGTCAAGGAAACAATTAAATACTAAAATTCAATTAGATATAGTTTTAGGTTTAGCTACAAATCTTGAACTTACCTAATCAATATTATGATTATTATTACTTATTTTCCTTACCGTCAAGCACAAACCTTAGGTTTTTTGACGGTATTTACTATTATTTTATAAATATGTACTAGCTATTGAATAAAAAAGAATTGAATTGAATTGAATCTGTTGTCATCATATTTGATAGCTGATAAATTTATTTATATCACTCCATATACTAGCGGTATCGCAAAATTAGTGAATCTCCCTAAGATGTTTGTTTTTTAGGTCATTTATATAAACTAGTAACAAGACAGGTTCTGTAACAGACCCATGTGGTACTCCTTGTTTGATGTCAGATTGTCCACTTGATCTTCACACAAATTGGCTAGGTCCTGACAGATATGAATCGAACCAGGTCAAATTTGTTTCTCTTATCCCATAATGGCTGAGTTTCCGCAACAGAGTTTTGTGATCTGAGCAATCGAATGCCTGGACAGCCTACTGTTTTTGGGAAGAAATTACGTTGATCTCCCATTCCCAAATCGTTCAATAATTTCAAAGAGAGTTGATAATGAAAAATGCTGAATCGTTGGTACCATTTCATTTTTGTGTTTGTTGCTCATTGTATAAATGAATGAAAAACTTTGCTGCAACAGCGCTGCTATCATTGATGATAGAGTATACATTCTCAAGAAAGAACTAAATAGAATCTGTGGTAAATTTCGAAATCTGAAAGCAGAATTGAAGGCTAGACAACACAATGTTTCTCGAAAAGAAGGAAAATTCTTTTTTTCGCAAATCTTCTCTAATTTTTGAGAGATTTGATAATGAAATCGGCAACATTTCATCTGCGGTACTTTTCGAACTTTGAGAGCCGAATTAAAGACTGGACCGCACATTGTTCTCGAAATATTTTTTTCACCAATTGCTCAATAATTTTTGAGAGAGTTGATAATAGTGAAATATTAATCGTTGTCAACATTTTTCCATAAGGATTTTTGTGTTGATTGCTCCACGGATAAATTAGTGACAATACTGCTGCAACAACTCTGTCATCAAGATTATGCATTCTCATGAAAGTACTGTGTGTACTTTTCCAATTTTTAAAGCCAAGACTGGACTGCTCACTTTTTCTAGAAAAGAAGAACATTAACCTTTTTTGGTACCAATCTTTCAATTATATTTGAGAGAGTTGATAGTAATTGAATAGGCTTGAATCGTTAGTGTTTGTTTTTGTTTGTTGCTCATTGGATGAATGAATGAAAACACTGCTGCAACAGCCCTGCCATCAATAATGATAGCGTATGCATTCTCAGGAAAGGAGAAAATAGCATCTGAGGTACTTTTCGAACTTTGATTGACGAATTGAAAACCGGACAGCACACTGTTTCTCCAGAACCTCTATCTTTTTTTTCACACATTATTCCTTAATTTTAGAGAGATTTGATAATGGAATTGGCCTGAATCATCGGTAACATTTTATTAGGCTTTTTGTGTTTGTTGCTCATTGAGAAAATGTATAAAAACACCGCTGCAACTGTCCTGTCGTCATTAATGAAAGAGTATGCAATCTCATGAAAGTACTCAATAGCATTTGTGGTACTTTTCGAACTTTGAAAACCGAATTGAAGACTGGACAGGATGTTCCCACTAAACATTGTAAATTACAAAATATTGCAGCAAGTTTGAATGTTTTTTATCTTTGCAAACTTAATGTAGGTTTTTTGTAAATATGTTTTTTTCAGTTTTCAAATGAAAAGTCTCTACAATCTTCCTTCGTTAAACTTACAAAAATGAAATTAATGGAAATTTCAAATGAATATCTTATTATAACTTTAATAAGAGAGTTGGTGGTGAACTTCCACGTGCAATGTTAACTGATTCAAGTTCACTGCAATTTTCAGAACAAAATCTTACTGAACTCTAATATAAGAGTTGGTGGTGAAGTTTCACATGCAACGATTAGGTACACTGCAAATGAAATATCCACTTACTCATTCAGTGAGGATATCAATCCTGCTAGATTATCACAGAGATTCGACAGAATGAGTTATGTTTTGTGTTGGTGCAAGAAGCGTAAAGTGCATTCGTTCATTACAGTGTTTTTATGGCTCTAGCTCTACTATACTTCGCCAATATCAGAGACCTTGAGTAAGGGGGCCACCTCACTTCTTTACCTCCCTTCTACTGGTTTGAAGAATAGCTTGTAACATTTATGAGGATTGTGTGGTAAGTGGGAATTTTGTTATAAAAAAGGATTCATTTCAATATATGTATGACCCATAAATATATAGATCCACATAATCCTAAACATTGAAAGTGCATAAGGCTACATATGATGGCATTAGTAATTGTTAAAAAGTACACATATTTCCATACATGTACCACGTTGAAGCAGAAAGCAATAGTGTGTGTTATTTTGTTGAGGGTGGTTCCACAATTGAACTCGGATTATAGGTGATGAGATAAAATAAACAAATCCATTTTTTTGTTATTATAGTTATATATTATATTCAATTCTCAATTAATTCAGATAAGATTTTTAGTAATTTTTTGTAGGCGCTCATAGAAGTTGACCATAAATTATATAAAGTTTTCATATCATTTCAAGTAAACTTCCTGGTCACTTCAGTTATACTCATATTAAATTGTCTGTAAACTCGCAAAAGACAAGTGTACTTTTGAAAGTTAACGGGAGAAAAGATGCCATCTCTGAGAAAACTTGCTAGCAGTCAATTGTGAAGTAAACACTCGCAAAACAAATT
This sequence comes from Chrysolina oricalcia, assembly GCA_944452925.2. Taxonomy (NCBI): domain Eukaryota; kingdom Metazoa; phylum Arthropoda; class Insecta; order Coleoptera; family Chrysomelidae; genus Chrysolina; species Chrysolina oricalcia. The sequence goes on from OX101814.2 coordinate 61,475,503, forward strand.
TTGCAGAAAATTTGCAGCAATTTGATATTGTTTAGTGGGTTGATTCTCGAAAAGAACGAAGTTAATCTTCATTTCAACAATTGTTCAATAATTTTTGAGAGAGTTGATAATGATGAAATAGGCCTGAACATTTCATAAGACTTCTTGTGTTTGTTGCTCAATGGATAAATAAATATGAAATTAGTTTCAATTTTATCGGACACCAACTCTGTCGAGCAGTGTATCCTAACAAATGACTGCATTGTCTTTTCCCCACCGAATATATTTAATTATTCTTGTTAGCTCGTGAGCTACAGGCGGTATCGTCTTGAGCTATTTTCTCGTTCTGTGTAGGTACACAGAGCTGTCAGAGAATAGGCAGTGACGGTTACAAACTCGCGCTCAGAGCACGTGTTGCCCGCATCGTAAGCGGAAATCCGTCTAGTGTGCCAAATGAAACAATTAGACGCCGGGTTCGCGAGTTTTTTGTTTCGTAGTCTCGTGTTGCTGGATGCCGAGGATTGTGCATGTATTAAAACAAACGCAGTATGCAGTTGAGTGATGTCGGCGGATTATGCTCTGGGGTTGAGGCTCGGAAGGTTTCCTTGCGTGATTATAATATTTTGTTTTCACTTCAAGTGCTCTTTACTGGGTTGTTTTTTCCAACATCGCCTCTTTCTCATTGCCCATTGTATTATTATAGCTCATCCAGAATCATTTATCAATTTTTTTCCGTTGTTGATTTCTGGGCTCTCCTACAAGATGTTGAGTCGCTATTCAACTGGTTAGATACATTGCCTATGTAGTTTAGATGCCCATCAGTTTTTCATTAGAATTTTTGTATCGAAGAAATCTCCCAAATTATATATTCGTTAGTTACTGGGGCATCTGAAAGCCAATGAAATAGCTTGATCCATCTACTTGACTTACATTATCATCTTCTTGATTTACATACCATGACTTGAAAAACGCTAAAGCGGTAGGCAACGATAATATAAAATCCAAAACGTTGAAATTAATCAGTTTTCACATCCTTTAACATTTATTTCCAATATTCACCCGCTTACCCCTCAAAAATCGATGGTAGCACCTATATTTCAAAAAGGCGACATAACAAACATTATCAATTATAGATTTTTTTTTTGATTGAACATATAGCAAAGATCTTTGAGAAACTAGTTGATTCACGACTTGTTACCTACTTAAACAAGTATGCAATTTTGTCGAAATTATAATATGGGTTTAGAAAAAAAATATGTACACAACACTCTGTTTTCTCATTGACAACAAAAATCAATGAATTTTCAGTAGTAATATCCCAACAAAATGCTGAATTTTCAAAAAATACTTTCACCTTGCTGTCACGAAAACTGTGTAGCTTAGAAACACCATGAGAGCTTGCTCGAGTGATGTTTTGTACAGCAACACAGTTTGAGCGACTGGCAAGGTGAAAGTATTTTGAAAATTCTGCATTTCGAAGGGATATTCGATCAGACAATTTCGCGAATACATTAAATTATTATGGACTATGCGTATTGCAGGAACCGTTCATCATGTGCCATTAATGTCAGTTGAAGAGTTGAACCGTCAAAGTGACGTTTCTCTATTCACAGAAATTGTTGTAACTATGGAAACGTATAAATAAGGAAGGAGCGAAACACCGATTTGAAAATACCACGGGCTGGAGACAGTATTTTCAAAAAGTCCTTTTCTCATTGGTTTGAATTCAAAAAATGATAGCATCTGTTTGGTTTATATAATATGAGGGAAATTGTCGATACGAGTAAGCCGTGCTTGTGCATATTTATAGATGTGTCAAATGCATTTGATACGATAAGTCATAGTCTCCTATTGCAGTCCCTAAAAGATAGTGGTATACAAAAAAGTTATTTGTACTTTTTTTTAAAGTAACCTCACCAACAGATACCAAACTGAGAGAAAAAATAGTACTCTAAGTAACGGAAACGCAATTAAATTCTAAAATTCATAATTAAATTGTTTCTCCGATTTCAACATATTTCGTAGATATAATTCTTCGTATTATTATGTCGTTTGTATTAATATTAATAATAGTATTACAATATATTTTATCATTCATGTCAACATCAATTTCACACTGTATCTATTCTGTGTGCTTCCCGAAATTTATTCCATTCCATTCCGTACTATTTCATACATTTACATAGGTATATTCTATATATCAATACTTCCAATATGCACTGCATCGTTGATTTTATATTACTAACCCTACTTATGAATATAAGTACATCTTATATTAATAACTGAAGAGACTAAGTAAGATAGAACACTAGGTAAGAACGCCCAGAAAAAATCTAATATTTTTGCCAACGAACTATCAGATGCATTTTGTAAGGCCACATGGTATAAAACTCAAAGTTGAATCAATAAATAGATAGAAATGTTCTACGTTTCATTATCAACATGAAAAATTTGGGGTTGATTATCAATGACGAATTAAAATTTGGTCTAATTAAAAAATCATCCAGAAAACTAAATATCCTTCATCAGCAAAGATATACTCCAATGAAAAGAAGCTACCTAAATACCAAAACTACGTCACAATCACACTCGACGCGCGTTTCGCTAACAAAGTTAGCATCTTCAGGAGCTAAAAGCTTTCATCTCCTGAAGTAAGCTTTTAGTTCCTGAAGATGCTAAATTCGTTGCCGAAACGCGCGTCGAGTGTGTTTTGGTGTTTGGGTAGGTTCCAAAATATTCATTTATTGGAAATATATACCATGAACACGAATACAAAACTGATCGATTATTTTACTCTATCAAATTTTAATCATTGTGATAGTGTTCATCATAATTTTTGTTGATAATTTTATTAATTATTATTATCATGAAACGGTGCTAATGATGAAACCCGAAGTCTAGGAATCTAGACCTCACGATATACCAACATACCAACATATTCTTGGCGGGATCTGAATGGAATATTATCAGTTTTGCTTTTGACCTAGTCATTTTATTCGAAAAAGAATCATGGTCACGATTTAAAAAAAAGCAGAATCTCATCACACTCTCATCGAAAGTTGGTTAAATATTGAACCATTATCAATTCATGTACAGACAACATTCTACGTGCCTTTCTGCAACTATTTTATTAGAAGCCTTGAACTATATACTTTTCGAACCCCATTTAAGATATGTAATCATCGGATGGACCGAAAAGAGTGTACACCAAAAAGAAAGTAATTCTGAAATGTATAATGAAAACAAAAAATAAAGAGCTGCCACATATATAGATACAAAAATAATGGATATAATACAATATTTCTTGAGCCTTGCAACAAATCAGTTCATAAATGAACAAGAATTGATTGGAAGAATATATCAACAAATTAACAGAGTACTTAACCTTTACTAAATACCGTTTTTTCACAAATTCAGATGCGATAGGACTAACAGTTACCTATGAACAAAGGTATTTAATACATTACCAGAAATGCCCTCTGAAGGTCTAGTCAAAAATTCATAAATTATTGTTTACATCAAAAAAAATAGCAATGCTTTGTAACCTTCTTACTTTTCTCGAGAAAGAAAAAGTTACTGTCCCGTTAGCTATGGTAGTCGGTAATGGTGGCCGGTAATGGTGGCCGGGGTTGGTCAGTCATATATCAAATCCAGAAAGTAAATGGGCGCCCACTTGGCTCTAATAATAATAGTTCTCAGGATCTTGTCCGATCCGAGAAAACAAGACACTTTAAACAGTTGGAATTCTGAAAAAATATTCAAATAAAACACATGTTGTTATCAATTTTCAATCTGTCACTTTGTTAGAGAAAGTATGTATATTTGGGAACCACTTGAAGTAAAACACTACCTTGCTTTTAACCCCGTATATTCAACAAATACCTTTTACCCTTTAATTTATTACACTATCTACATAGTAGTGAAACCTACATCTGGGAAGTTATATTTCACACCACAGAAGGTGGAATGCAATTATAAGAGAGACCACCTGACTTAGTGCACCAAAAATGTAAGAAAAATAATCATGAAAATACCTGGTCAATTTTCCAAATTGGATGTTGACAATAGCGAATGTTCAGTACTGTACATGGGCTTTACATGTGACTCTTAAAATGCAGTCAGATTACTGATATTAAAAAATATTGGGCAGGTAAAGTTCATAGAATAAAATTGAAAATAAAATAGTTCAACAGGCCTGATTGCCTAGGGAGCTAGGCAAGGTGGAGTCTAGGTTCCCACGATGATTTCACCACATACTGGAAGGTAGACTATCTTCCCATTCACCATAACAAAGTACGAGATGGAGCGACGAATTACTGTGGGGGAAATAGCTCATCGTCCATTCCTGGATTACATCCAACTATATACAGTTCTTGTAGACTGTGCCATCCTCCAATCCTCACAACCAAATACAAAATGGGGAACGAAACTCACGGGAATGGGGAATAACCCAGTCTGCTACATTCAGGATCCTCAATCTCGTCTGCTTTTGTATAGCTCCTACATCCTAACACAGCGTGAGAAGGTACTCTGTCAAATTAGCATGATAGAGTGCTCTGCCACAGACTTCTTGGAGAGAGAATCAGCTGTTGGCTTTACAGCCTCGGGAAGAAGGGGGCTATTGCTCTACCCTGGAACCCTAATAAAAAGGAAGTTGGGATTTTCGTTCAACATATCTTTCACTAGGTTCACTCACCTTACACGAAGGGATTCCACGGGCTACGCCAAAAATAAACATAAATCGAAATCGTGCGACACGAGGCATCATTCAATAGACTCGACTCAACGATGCTTCCGCAATGGCGTCCAAATTGGAAAGAAGGAAAGCAGGTCAAATGGCTTCCTAACGGGAAGACCAAGGCCTTGTCTTCTTTTTTTCCTATTTGGATCTGGATCACGATCACCATCTGATTGGGATCATGATTTATGATCAGATTAACTGTCTAGTGACAATTTTAATGACAGCTATTTTAGAATGCCATCTATAGGCAATTTCTCGAGAAATTTATAGGGGTGCATTTGACATGCTAACGGTAGAAAAATATAACAAAAAAGAAAGCTGGGGCTGCTTTATTTTTACAACATGGTTTACCATGCAATCAGTAAATGTTTCTGTTCACCAACTCCACGACTCGTGCGCACACGAGAGCCAACAAACGAAGTTAGTTCTCACTATCATTGACAATTGTACCGAAGGAAAACTCAAAGTAATAACTTGTTAGAACACTATATCGAGTTGTTTTCTATGTAAAACATTCAATCTGAATAGGTTTATGAAAATAAACAGTAATTTCAACAAGATATCTTACTCGTGGCGCCATCTAGTAGCGTATGTCCCAACCCGTTTAGAGGACAGTTAAAATTATTTTCAGTTTTACTTCTTGGACTTTTCAAACTCGACAGCTTCTACATTTTCAAACTTCTACTCAAAACATTTCAACGTAATATTTCTTGTATCTTTATATCTTATGAATTCCTTGTTCACATCTGTATATTCTACAATTCATAATCATAACTAGTAATTTATGGATATCTACATCTGCATATAGATTTCTCCTATAACATTTGAACATTTGAAACTTCTAACATTTTCAGAGTTTCATATCATACATTCTCGCTTCACATTTCTCACAGTTCTATTCGTTCTCATACTATTTACAATTTCAGTTATAATGTTTACATTATCAAATTCGCATATTATATCCTATTTTTATATCCAATAAGTATTACTAAATTTGTATAGAAGTATAGTACATTTTATTTGAATTCATTCTATATCATCCTTTACATTCTGAAATTCATACTATCATACTTTTATGTGAACTACATTAAATATGTCCAAAATCATTTTGTAAATAAATTATTATTACCTATTACTACATCCATGATTGAAAAAATCAATATGTAATGCAATAATTCCATCTCTCAAATTTGTGTAATTTCAATATCGACGCTGTCGATTGATTTTTGTTCACTCTGATATCAACTGCTGAAAGTTTGATCATCGTTTACATTAACTACTCCACACATTCTCTCGATGATGAAAAACTAATGGCTATTTAATAACTGAGAGTGGATTTAACAAGCGATTAATTTGATATCAATTTGCTCGGTATCAAATGCATGATAAATCCATTGGAATCCTATGAATCATTGAATATATATTATTGAAATTGGCAAAAATATATCACATTCGTGATTTACCTCCCAAAAACATTAGTTCTATCCCTAATTGAAATAAATATTCCAGTTGATGCACAACATGCTCTCGATATGATTAATTTGGAATAAACTCAAAGGATTGTTTCAATTATTGAGGGTAAATATTTATTTTCTTATTTTTATCGCGTTCCTAGTATGAATTAATTCCAATGTTGATTTTGATAGTTGTTAAATATGGAGTTGTATTTTAGATGACAAACAATTTCCAAAGAAAAAAGAATATTGAAGGGTAGTTCAAAAACATTTTATTTACCATACATACATTCGATCTGTTATTGTCTGACGATGAACATGGTAGATTTTGTTCACTAACAGATTTTTCTAAATGTAAAAGTTGTTTGTGTCTGCCTTTGCAGCCATTTTCGTTACATTTGATTTTATAATTGAAACATCTCGTAGACATATGACCAACTCTCAAGCAGATGAAGCAAAGTTTGCGTTCTGAAACAGCAGCTCTTCTTTCAGTTACAGATTTTTCCAGAAAATCTCCACATTCAGCTATGACATGATTCAAACTGTTGCAATAGTCACACCCATTTGAAGAATTATCTCGGTTTCGTTTCTGGAACTATGTCTTTGATTTGATTTCTGAAAAGGATTTAAAACTGAAGCCACAGAATTCACTTCGTCTTCAAACTTCTCGACGAAGTCTTCAAGTGAAGTATAATAATGTTATTTTTCTTCCTCAAGACGGTTTTTTTTACTTTTGCAAAGCTGCACTTCTGAATTTGCGGTAATGTTTCAACTTACGTAGACAATAGTTCTGGATTGAACAAATAATTTCTGCAACCAACATTTTTCATTGTTGTCACCATATTTGACACCGCATTCAAGAAAAAAATATTACTTTCCAGATTATCTTCTTTGATTGGGTTCAGTTTCTTCACTTTATCCATCAGCGATTGAATAATCCATTCGAGACGACCAAAATTAATTTCTAGCATCTCAATTATTCTAGGAACGTTATCTGATGTTATCAACAATGCTCTAACAGTATCCCTTGCTCTGCCCTCCAGCGCTCATAAGATTATGAGTTTTTGTTGTACGTTCATATTCACTACCCTCCAGGAAAACAAGTAAGGTCCCGGAGTTTGTGGCGCAATAGTAATTTTGTGGTAGCTGCAAAATTTTCTACACATTGCTTTGCAATATCTGCAAGAATCTCATTTGTTCTGCTGCAGCTCACAGAATGAGACTTTTCTATGGCAAAAAAAGACTGATTCGATGGTTCCATTTGTTGGATAGGTTCGGAGCCAACACACTTTCTTGCATTATCAATCCACATATCAAATCGATGAGGGATTTCATACTGTTTCCCTTCAATAGACAAATTGGCAATTCTATCTTCTAACGATGATCCTGCGTCAATGATTCTCTTCATTACTTTCATTTTCTTCAATAGAACTTCACGATTTTTTCGATCATGTTCAGCTTCTCTTCTGCTTCTTCTTGATTCAACTTCTCTGCTCTTCTATTATTTCCATTTCGATTTTCAGTTTTGACGCTTTTGAAATTCTAGAAGTTGTATACTTTTCTTGGAACTGCTTCTGAATTCTGGCATAAAAATTTTCATATCTACTATGACAATTCTCCATAACTGATTTGGATTCAATGTTAGGCGTTTGGATTCAATGTTAGGCGTATGTTCAGAGACCACTGGAGAGGCAACTTAAACTGGAGAGGGAATCACAAATGGGCTAGGAGAGGTTTCAGGCACTGTAGCTGAACTAGTTGAAACCATATTCTCACTCGTAGCATATCTTCTAAGCGGAACTCCTTCAGTGCACCTTGTACTCCTACGCAACCTCGTAGCTCTATGCTCTATCATCTTTAGCAGTATTTCCAGTTCAACCCGGTTATTAAACAAGATATATTAGACCTTCTGTCGATATGTCTTGAACAAAATCACTTTCAATTTGACAATAAAATATATTCTTCATCTGAAGGTTTGATCATGGGAAATTCGCTGAGTCATCTACTGGCAGATATCTTCATGGACAACCTTGAAGGAATAATTCACAAGCACCCACTCTCGCAACAGTTTTTGTATTGGTACAGATATGTGGATGACATTATAGTTTGTTTTAAAGGTACCAACAGACAGTTAGACACCTTTCATAAATATGTTAACACTATTCAACCAAACATTGAATCTCACATGGTTGGATCCGAATAAATTCGAGATCATGAATGAATTGCCAAAAACTGCATTTCAGTTCATTACAAAGAATTTGAGTAATGTATTTGAAAATATCAGTTATATTGTTGTACAAGATGAACTACGAGCTTTGGCCAACTTTCAAAAAATTATCTGAAATTCAAAACTCTGAACAAGATCTTAATGATGGCAATGATCGAACTAAAGAAGCAGGAGAATGCTCAATCAAAACCCCATGCATGTCATGCAAAAATTGTATAATATGGGTTTTTTTCTGTTCTATCGAAATTCAAGCAACATTCGTTAGCCCACAAGCATTTATATTTGGTATATAAATAAGTTCTCACACTTTATTGCAAACAAGTTAGATGTGAGACTACATTCTCCTAACTCGTATATATTCAAAATAAATATCGTAATTGCTTGTCTCAGGGAAACTTGAAAGCTTTCATATTAATGTCTGTCGAAAAAGATTTCCTCAATAAAGTAGGAAAAGAAGTTGTTATCGATTTTATTGCTGCGAAAAGTAATACAATGAAACGTCTTCTTACTTATTGAAATGTCAAGATTCGTTCACTTTTTTAAATTGTTTTTTTGCTCAACTTTTTTGTGATTATTTGATCTAAGCGATATTAATTATTACTTAATATTCAAGGAAAAATTATATTTCTTTGTGAAGTTCCGTTTTACTAGTAGTAACACAATGAAAATGCAAAGAGAAGTTAATTTTTTTTCTGTTTTGTTGTTTTATTGCTGCTCAACATTTTTGTGATTATGTGATCTCAGTTATATTATTTAATATTTAAGAAGAAATTATGTTCCGTAGTGAAAGTTCCTTGTTACATAAATTGTTACATAAATTGTTAAAAATTATTAATGATGTACACAACACTAATGAATGAGAAAAACAACTTACTAACGTGAGGATAGTTTGAAGAAAATAGCTAATGCTTTTTCCTTATCATTATGTAGACACAAGTTTTTTCAAAAGATGACGAAATACGAACACATTGAAACCCTGTGTGGACTGTATATTATCTCAGCAGAGACAACTGCAGTAAAAGATTTAAAAAGTACATTATTTCTAAGGATTCATCAAGAATAACAATATTTAAAAACATTTTAAAAATAACTGACGAAAGCGTCAACCATTTCACGCATTTCGTTGCAGAGTACAAAACAAAAGAGAGAGAAGGGGGAGATTGTTACTTGTCAGCTGTCAAATAACTTGTCAATATGAAATTTGTGCTGCCACGAAACTTGTTTATGATTTATGCATGATTTATGCTATGGGGGTTATATGAATTGGAGAAAGAGGTTGTATTAGAATTTAAATTTTGAGATTTGTCAGACTCTAATTTATATAAACTATTACTATTTATGTATATATAAGCAAATTCTCTAAAATAAATATTTTCAAAAATCGGTTGGTGCGTGATTTCATTTACAGACAAAAGTAGGTGAATGAAGAAAAGTTGTATTTCGTGCAGAAATTTATTTATAAAATCATAGCTATGATTTTATAAATAAATTTCTGCACGAAATACAACTTTTCTTCATTCAATTACATTGGAACGTGCACACAGCTGGACAAATTTCATAAAAGTAGGTATCTCGAATGATTTCGTATCGGAGATTTTCCTGTGATGTTCCATAAGGACTGAGGCCGCTTCAATGATGGAACTCGGTAGGAGAAATATCCCCAATCCGGCGCTGTCTAGTGTCCATAGTATGTATTCTGGATAGCTCGAAAGGACCATGTAATTTTTGAAGAGTGAAGCACAGTAAACCTTTCGAAAATTTAATTTATTTTCAATATTTTTACTGATTTTGACTAATTTGTCAGAAAAATAATTTTTCATAACAACATAAAAAACAAGTGTTCTACAGCAGGAAAAAAATTCTAGCTATGTTACCCTATCCTTCAATATTTCAAATTAACGTTCAGCATTAACAAAATGAAGTGAGGGTGGCAGACCTTCATGCCATTCTCCGGAACGAGATTTTTTTCGTCACGCCTCGTATCCCACTCGCGATTAACAATTATTCTTTCATAAGCGAATGGGTCAGCATCGATACAATAGCGTTTAATCCTCTATAATTCGACTCTCGCCCCCAGAGCATTGTTTCCCCCAATAACAAACGACGTTGTAAACGATGTGTGGCCTCGTAAAGGGCAACTCCAGTCCATATTCCAGGACGGTAAAATTTACACATATCTCTAATGGTGCTTCGAAGAGAACTTCACCGATTTTGATGATAATAAGTTACGTTTTGGACCGGGTATCGTATTAAACTGGAGTGCTAACAAAATTTCATTACGGAGTGCATGAAAGCGTGTTTGAACAGGTTGAATATGAGTGCGGCGCAGAGCAAAGTGCCTTTCAGTTTACTGAAACTTTTACAAGTGTGGATTATTATGGTCGGTTGCAGTCCCATCATGTCAGGTTGGTTGATTTTATTTTTTTCGGCTAAGTAGGATTTGAATTGAAAGTTGATTTTTCCGCTCGTTTCGCTAACAGAAAATCCCTACTGAATTGTAGAATGACCAGGAGATTGTCATTGTGTTAACAGAAAGGTATTTTCGAAATTTTCAATCACGTGATACTGGTATACACAAGTTACTCGGGATATGGAAAGAAACTATCCATATACCAAATCTGCGTCAAATCAAATCTTATCAAAATAACGTCATTGTCCAAAGATCATGACTCTTGTTGACATAGAGCAAATATGTATTATAAGTTTAATTGGACACCAATAATATGACTACAACGACTAATGCGATACTTGAAAAAAAAATTTTTTTTCAATATATGAAAAAACTTCAACGGAATTTTTTGTGGAACTGTTTGAGGACAAAACTATATATGTATTTTAATCAATAAACATCCTACCACCCATGTGGTTAGTATGAAAACAAGGAATATTAAATCTGTGTAAAAAAAGAAATAAAAAAATTTCATGGTGACGTTTTGTAGACCTGTTTGAGGACAATGAAACTGTGATATGAATTTTTTCGATTTCCCATTTAGTTTTCGAGTTTTAGAAGTTGAAAGAAACCGAAGATCCACATCTCAATTTTTTTTCAAGATTTCAAAAAAATTCATTGGAACTTTTTGTAGACCTGCTTAAGGACAATAAAATTGTTCATTGACATTTTTTTGATATCATATCTTGTTTTCGAGTGTTTGGAGGTTTAAGAAAATATTGCAAAAAATTTTTCAATTCAATAATTCTTATAAATTGTGAAAGGCTTTCGCGGCCATCGTCACTTACATGGTGGTTCTTCGGGTAGTAAGGCCGACGTGTTTTCAGAGAAGAACTCGACGTTTCGCCAACACGAGTGGTTAGCATTTTCAAGAGTTATTTTAAAAATTTTCGCTTTCTGTAGTCGCTGTCAAATGCTTGACATTTGTTATACGTTGTCTCAATAAATAATACCTGTGATTTGACGTTCTTACATCTGATTGGTCCATAGCGTTAGCAGACATCATAGAATCGTTCGTACCGTTATTTTGTGGGTAGGGAGCTAATTGAGAATTTTTGAGAACTGGAAGCCAAACCTTGTTCAGTTGTAGTCCTTCTTCGGTTCTGTTGAAGTTGCTGTGGTGTTTCTGGATTTCAATTGCTTCCCGGATGAGTCTTGGGTAATACGCAGATGTTGAAGAGATGACTTGGGTTTCTTCAAATTTCACTCTATGGTTATCGTTGTTGAGAGTATGTTCTGCGACAGCGGATTTCTGTGTGTGCCCTAACCGACAGCAAGCCTTGTGCTCTTTGATTCTTGTTTTAACGGAGCGTTTCGTGGTTCCGATATAAACGCTGCCACAGGAACATGGAATGCGATGAACCCCAGAAGAGCATAGTACGTCTCGTTTGTCCTTCGCTGATCTAAAGTGGTCTTTCAGTTTCTTTGAAGGTTTATAAACGGTTTTAATCTCATATTTTCTTAGAATACGGCCGATACGATCTGTAACTCTGGGAACATATGGTAAGAATGCTTTTCTTTTTTCGGTGTTGGTTTGACTACTACTTGGTTCACTGGATAGACAGTCATTTGGTCTACTATTGATTCTTCCGTCTCTGATTTCTCTTCTATTTTTCATACACCTCTCAATATCTATTTCTTTGTATCCATTAGAAAGAAGAGCGTTTTTTAGATGTTTCAGTTCAGCTTCCAGGTATTCAGGTTCGCAAATTCTTCTAGCTCGATCAACTAATGTCTTGATTACACCTTGTTTTTGGCACGGATGATGGTTTGAGGTATTAAAAAATATATTGAAATTCTGGGCACCCAGAAAATTTTGGGGGTGTATAGGGGAGAATGAGGAGTGAACAATGAAAAATCCGGTTGCAAAGCGCTCCGAATAATTCGGGGTTAAGGGGAGAAATGGAGAGTGAATTATTGAACAAGCCATAATTTTTCGTTCTTTCGAAACTTCCGATATGACTGAAAACCTTTTTTTACATTTTTTGTATATTTTCAGAAGGCGACCAAAGGGTCCGGTAGAATTTGAGAATCTTTCACCATATTTGAAATTTTAGAGGTTTTATAAAAAAAATCAGTATTTTGTTAATTTTTTAAGATATAAAAAAAAATCACGAGCACTTTTTGTGAACCATCTGGAGTAGGTAAAATAAAACTTTTCGTGAACATTTTTTCGATATCTAGTTTTTTTTCGAATTTTTGCTGCTTTTAGAAGAACAAAAAGCGTGAACATTTTCGTCCAGAATTTTTCGTTTTTTTTTCAATATTTCGCGGAATATTGATGTTACGAAAACACATCATAAATAGTTTTTATGGGTTTTTCGAATGCGATTAAAAAATGTGAATTTAAAATTCTGTCGCCGTGTTTGAGTTTATGATGGTGAAAAAATATGATTTTTCCATTACCATGGAAAAATTTTAATGGAATTTTCTGTAGATCTGTTTGAGGACAATGAAACTATCTATTCACATTTTTTCGATATACCGTATAGATTTTGAATTTTTGGTGTTTTCGGAAAAAACGTACCTACATTTCTCATATTTTTTTCGAAAATATGAAAAAACTGTATCAATTATTTTGGTAGATCTATTTGTTTTCGAGTTTTTGAGGATTTTAATTGTTTTTTTAAATTTTTTGTAATTTTTCCACTTCTGATCGAATTAGAGAAAAATGGTTTGGAAGCGTGAATGTGGCTTGTGCAGACGTATTCCAAGTGATTTTAAGATCATCATTTGTTTAATTAGTACGGTTAATATCTCAATTTCCCATTTTTTCAATATTTCCTCCCAGGTAGCACATCATATTGGCTGAATCTTGGTTCCATATTGGTCCAATACAGATATATAGTAAATTAAAAATCAATATCGGTCCAATATGGGTGAATATTCAAAAAACAATATATTAATAATATTGAGGGCTGGGATTAGCGCAGTGGTTAAGCGCTCGCCTGGTAATCGAGAGATTGCAGGTTCGATTCCCAGACGGTGCGATCTTTTTTCATTTTCAGATGTGAAAGTATGAATGACTGAGGCACGTGTCGGCTGGGAATAATCCTCCACGATTCACTGTTGCGTTAAAAATTAATAGTGCTGCTCCTAAAGTGGCGTATGGAGTTAGTAACAAGGCCTATCCAGAACACATGGCTAATGACCATAGCAGTCGATGCCAAAACACCAAGGAAGAAAAAATTAATAATATTGGTGGAATATTGTTTAAACTAGTCACATGAAATATGGAGTCAATATTGGTTGAATAATTTCTACCAATATCGATAATACAATATTGGTTATATATTGTTTTCCACATCTTTAATAAATATTGCAATCCAAATATTCCAGTCATATTGATTATAGGGAAAAAACTATATTGTATTTCCAAGTTTGATAGCATATTGGTTGAATATCATTTCCACTTTATTTGACAACTTGTAATAACTCATATTCAGTCAATATTGGTTGAATGATATTTACCAATATCGATAAAACAATATTGCCTTCACATCATTTTCAACATCTAGAATAAATATTGCAATCCCAATATTCCCCTCATATTTTTTTTGTTAAATTTGTTTTTACGAAACTCCCTGGTTTTCGGAGAAAACCCCTCAAAAGCAGAGCGATTCTAGGAATAAAAACTATATTGTATCTCCAAGTGTAATTACACATTGGCTGAATATCATTTCGCCAATATTCAACAAATCCTAATAATTATTATTGGGACAATATTGGTTCAATTATATTTGTCCATATCTTTAAAACAATATTGTCTTCATATTGTTTCCTACTTCTAGATTGAGATGAAATTTGAATATTGGCCAAATATTCAATGAAACATATTGAAATTATATCATGATCAAACGTGGATAAAAATCCGCTAGGTGGCTCTACATATAGAACGTCTTCCAAAACCTACGAAAGTATATTAAATACTTCCCATAACTTGTTTTCAAGACAGCTCACTCATTGGTTATGGCGATCAAAAGACAGACTCTGGTGTCACCTTCATCAACTAAAAGACATTTAATAATTTACCAAGGTATATTGACATTCACCAATATATCCAAATCCAAATACCAATATCGATAAATATTTTCAAGCCATTATTGCTTCAAGAATATTTCACCACAACTATTTTTTAATTATTTAAACAATATTCGACCAATATCGTAAAATGTTCACATTTTACTTCTGGACAATGTAACTTTTGAATTTTGTGCCAATATTGTCAGAATATTGTATTAGCGATATTGTACCAATATCGCCGAATATTTTGAGGCCAATATTAGTTCGAGAATATTTCGTCAATATTATTCAATTAATATTGGACCAATATCGCCGAATGGTCACATTTTTTTTTTCTCGCCAATATTGCATTTCAAATATTTTACCAATATGTTCACAATATTGTACCAATATTTTACCAATATAGGTGTGCTAATTGGGCTGGTACGGTAAAAACGTTTCACATTTTTTAATGGTTCTGATGGCGGTCAAGAAACATGTTTTGATAAATTGTGGAAATATCAACCTTTTCTGAGTTATTTCGTATTGTCCAAAATGGACATTTTCAGATTTTTCAAATTTTCCCGGTTTTCCGATAATTTTCGTGAAAAACAGTTTCCGTAGAATTTGTTCGTCTATTCGAATTCTACCTTTCGCATCTTTAGAAATTCAGTTCAAATGAACGATACGGCGTATTTGATTTTTTCTTAAATTGATATATTTCGGAAAATCACCGAAAAGAAAATGTTAGCAATTTCCGATCATAGTTAAAAATTGTATTCTGCTGTATCAATTTGTCCTCAAGGAATATGGAATGGATTAAATCAACTCCTGACCTTGTATCGAAGGAAGTAGGAAAACCAAAAAAAAAACGAAAAAATCCTTCCCACTCAAATAGGCCTGTGTTTTTCATCAAGTTTAGTAGTCTTTTTGGCTGTATTGTGAATTAATGACTTTTTTATTAAAATTACACATGTTTTTTTCAGGGTTGGAAAAAATCATATTTTGAAAAAATCGAATAAAGCACGATTTTTTGAAAAAATCCTAATTAATCACGATTATTTTGATTTTTTCATTTTATCATACAGTTTAACTATATTTTTGCAAAAAACGTAGTAATGTGAAAGGTTAATTAACCGCGGCTATTTAATATACAGGGTGGGGCACCGAGAACGAAACAGATCGAATATCTTCAAAACGAATGTGTTGTGAATAAAATGCAAAAACACGTCGATTTTTAATACAAGGGGGACAACCTCCTATCATAACCTCAAAACTGTCATACCTCTCCCCCCACCCCTTGGGCACTATCACCCAAACAATTTGAATAGGGAAAGTAGTAAGTGTGAGACATCACTAAAAAGGTAATTTCATAAAGAATTCAGCCATGTCAATTTTTGCCACCTAACTTTTCATTTTGGCGCCCTCTTGTGGGAAAAACAACTGTTCCGAATTCCAAATTATTATACTGCATTTGCAAGCTATTTTGACATAAATTCGGTGGCAATGCATTATTAAAATTTTCTAAGCGAAAAAACAAAATGGCGGCTCCAAAATGGCGGACATGATTTGCAATTATGGTCTGATTCGAATTAAAATTGATATGTGGTGGTTTTCAAGGTCGGAAATTACGATTTGTTTGTCAATGTAAAAAAACAAGATGGTTGCTCCAAGATGGCGGACGTAACTTGTAATTCTGGTCCGATTCGAATCAAAATCAGTATATGTGGATTTTAGGGTAAAAAATTATGACGTCAATGCAAAATACCAAGATGGTGGACGAAATTAGTATTTGTGGTTCGATTCGATTCAAAATTGGCATATATTGGTTTTACAAGTTATCAGTATGACTAAACTGAATTGATTGAATTGATAAAAAAAGCTTTTATACAAATGCGCTAAAAAGGAAATAATATTTTTTTTTAGATTCTATGCGTAACAGAATCAAAATTTTCTCCTTGCAAAAAAACCTATTTTGTACTCGTGGCAAGCTTTTGAATCTGTTATGCACAGAATAACCTACGTCACACGTCTAAAAAAAAGAGTTCCTTTTTAGCGCATTTGTATCAATTTAAATCATCCGTTTTAGTCATACTGAAAACTTGTAGAACTCCCATATGCCAATTTTGAATCGAATCAAACCACAATTACAAATTTCGTCTACCATCTTGGTTTTTTGAATTGACATAAACATCATAATTTTTTACCCTGAAAATCCTCACATACTAATTTTGATTCGAATTGGACCACAATTACAAACTCCATCCGCCATCTCGGAGACACCATCTTGTTTTTTTGCGATGACAAACAAATCAAAATTTTCGATCTTGAAAACCACCACATATCAATTTTGAATCGAATCAGACCATAATTGCAAATCATGTCCGCCATTTTGGAGCCGCCATTTTGTATTTTCTCTTAGAAAAATCCCATAATCATCGAACTTATGTCAAAATAGCTTGCAAATGCAGTATCATAATTTGGAATTCGGTACAATTGTTTTTCCCGCAAGAGGGCGCCAAAATAAAAAGTCAGGTCGCAAAAATTGACATGGCCGAATTCCTTATGAAATTTCGTTTTTAATGATGTGTCACACTTACTACTTTCCCTATTCAAATTGTTTGGGTAATAGTGCCCAAGGGGTGGGGGAAGAGGTATGACAGTTGAGGTTATGATCGAAAGATGTCCCCCTTGTATTAAAAATCGTCGTGTTTTTGCATTTTATTGAAGATATTCGATCTGTTTCGTTTTCGGTGCCCCACCCTGTATGTAGCCAACAAAAATAAATCAATTAAAATCATGAAAAAATAACTTATTTTTATCGAATGAACCATTCAAATCTCTCGCCACTTTTCCAACATGGTTGCTATTTTTGGACGACATTTATAATAATGATATTGATTTCTCAGATGTAAAAGACCCTAGTCTTTAAAATATAATTGTCTGATTTTATGTTGACTGTGTGAAAGAAAATAAAATTAAACACATTTGATGAAATCGCTGATTTTTATTGAAAAAATCGTTTGATTCAAATCGCGATTTATATCATGATTTAAATCAAAATGATTTAATCGTGCCAACCCTGGTTTTTTTCCGTTTGTAAAGTATATTGTATTCAAATCATTAAATTGACCATGAATTAATTTTAGTGAATTTATTGATACTGTCGACACTTATTCATATAATTGCAAATGACCATAGTTGATCAATGAATGAACGGAAAAATAGTTCATATTTATAATCTATTTAGTATCAGGATCTCACACAAAGCTGGTCCCTGCCGAAAAGCTTTCTTAGACCATTACCGTAACACTCTCTGGGGAAAAACTAATTTAATGACGAAACTTCCAGCCAATTGTGACGTTTCTTCCTCCGACCTTCTTGCGTTGAGATGTTTTTTCATCTCGTTAAGTTTCCCATCTGTCAGTGCCGTGAACTAATGACGCTAATTTTCAACACATTAATATAAAATGGCAGTTTTTTTCGTCGGAGATTTATAGGGCAATAAGCCGGCTCTAATAAAAATTTCTTGAAACCAGAGTCTATTGTGTATTTTTCATTCATTGGTTGTGTCGCAGCGAATTCCTGCTGAAAAACTTCGAAGAGTGCAGCGAAACGAATGAAATCTCGTCAACGTGTTAGGCCAGTCGTTTTAGCGTTTAAAATCAAAAATGGGGAAAGAATAGCAAAAAAAACGAATACTTTCACAAATGTTCTATTTTAGTTCGCAGTGAAAATATAAAAATTTGCGCCCTCCTACATGGTTGGCAACATTGTTCAAAATGTAAGATATAAATGATTCTAGTCATTTTGTAGAGAAAAAATGCAAAAGAGTCTCAAAATGACAAAAACAAAGAAAATATTATTCTTTATCGTTCCCCAATTCTGCGACTATTTCCAAGTTTGGCATTCTCAGAGTAAATAAATTATTTATTCATACTTTTGGACACCCCAAGTAGCATACCAATATTGGTAAAATATTTTTACAATATTGTGAACATATTGGCAAAATATTTTAAATTCAATATTGGCGAGAAAAAAATGTGAACAATCGTCGATATTGAACCAATATTACTTGAATAATATTGGCGAAATATTCTCGAAGCAATATTGGCCTCAAAATATTCGGCGATACTGGTACAATACCGCTGGTACAATATTCTGACAATATTGGCACGATATTCAAACGTTATATTGTCGAGAAGTAAAATGCGAACATTTTGCGATATTGGTCGAATATTGTTCTGACATTTCAAAAATAGCATTGGTGGAATATCCTCTGAGCAATAATGGCCTCAAAACATTTATCGCTATTGGTACAATACCATTTGGAGGTATTGGAGGAAGTGAATATACCTTGGTGAATTATCGAATGTCTTTCAGTTGATCAAGGTGACACCATCTGCATTTTGATCGCCATAACCACTGAGTAAGCTGTCTTGAAAACAGGTTATGGGTGTCAACAAATGCGTGCACTCGGATAGTTGGAAGTTAGGACGCATTGCCTCTTCCGGCTAGCTCAGACCGCCTATCCGAAGTACAGCATCGTCGCAAAATCTCAGCAACTCCGGAGCTCTTCATTTATTTGGGAAACCAGCAGGAACGCGTCTGACATACGAATTCTTTCTCGATATTGTTGGTGTTGCCAACCAACGAGGTTCCATTAATTCGCATGCCAGGCCGAAGATCGCTAAAAACCAGAAATACTATTTACACTTGACACTAAGCACTACTGAGCCATCCAGAAGTGAGGGCTTCTCTCCTGGGAATTGTCCGAGCCCTCGGGCGGCTCCTGGATGACTGCCTAAAACAGCCATTTGAGCCTTTATTTATACACTGGCCGAACATTTTAGTTGGCCAATGGTATAACAATTTACTGGTAGGCGGAGCCTATTAGAGCTCTCGCCTCCAGATATACTCTCCGAGTATTTTTCAAACTTCAAAAACTTTAGTATTTCTGGCAGATTATGACACGGCCCCCCTTTAAGGGATCGCTTGGCATGTGGATGGAACGTCGTTGGATTTGCCCTGAAAAGGGCCAGTTCTCTCGAACGTGTACCTAAAAATAAAACCTAAAAGAGAACTATGTTACAGCTACTGGCTATCCAAATCTTGCAGATGTCGTTGCAGGCTTATCGTAGGGATTCCAGGTTACTCCTTTACGATACTTTTATGGGATGTACCATATATCCACATTCGCTCATTATCCAGCTTCCAAAGAGGGGCCATATTCACTTCGCCCTTGCCCACTGGCTAGGACAACCAACCGTTGGCGAGGTAGCTTTCACTATGTCGAAATACCCCTGCCTCCTGGCATGGGAACAACTAGCTGGCTGTGGAATGGACACTTCCATCGAACCCACGAAGGACATGGGCATCCTCGATTCCACTGGCATAACTCGCTTCAGATTCATTCCGAAAGTGCATCCAAGAAAACTTTCCGATAAGTATCCTCAAGTCCGGGTTACTGGAAAAGTTGTTAATCGGGGGCCCTGCTCCATCCGGATACAGTCGTAAACTCCTGTTTACGGGCCCCACGTTGGGCGCCATGTCAACAAATGCGTGCACTCGGATAGTTGGAAGTTAGGACGCATTGCCTCTTCCGGCTAGCTCAGACCGCCTATCCGAAGTACAGCATCGTCGCAAAATCTCAGCAACTCCGGAGCTCTTCATTTATTTGGGAAACCAGCAGGAACGCGTCTGACATACGAATTCTTTCTCGATATTGTTGGTGTTGCCAACCAACGAGGTTCCATTAATTCGCATGCCAGGCCGAAGATCGCTAAAATCCAGAAATACTATTTACACTTGACACTAAGCACTACTGAGCCATCCAGAAGTGAGGGCTTCTCTCCTGGGAATTGTCCGAGCCCTCGGGCGGCTCCTGGATGACTGCCTAAAACACCACCACCATGCACCCCCTAAGGTTGAGGCCCGGAAGGATGAACTTCCCAGCACTCGTACGTACTCGAAAGCTCACCCCCCCTATCCACCACCCCCGCTCGTTAAAGCGGTTCCTCATCCTGATGACTGGCGATCAGCAGAATAAAATCTGACCGTTTGATATGGAGTGCCCAGCCAATTCTCGGCTTGAAGCTCCCTTATATCTGACATGAGTTGACTTTTAAACAATGACTTTACTTTACTTTACTGTGCATGGTGCCCCCCTGAAACTGGCTGAAGGCCTGAAAAAACTCTCGGCTGAGGGCCGAGTGCTGTGTGCTGAGTTAATTGAAATTGAAATTCTACTTGGTCGGTTCTTCGTGGATCTGAAACATAAAAGCATGATTAATCGTGATTTGGTGCCTGTTGAAGTAGACGTTGGCGTCGCCGAAGGTCTCGCCTCCGCCGTACTTCTTCAGGGGTGTCGTTGTCTCCTTGGTTTACTGGACGTCTGTATTTGTCTCTGTCTCTGTCGTCTTGCTCACGTCTGTTCTCGTGGAGCTCCGTGAGCAGCGGGTTTGTGTGGGTCTCTACTCTGTCTAGAGTAGTCCCCACATGTTGTCTGATCAGTCTGTCGATATAGTCCGGGTGGATGTCTAAGTCTCGATATATGAACCTGTTGGGCATATATTGTGGTGCGTCTGTTGCCGTCCTCAGGCAGACGTTGAAGAAGGCCTGTATCTTCTGCCTATAACTGTTCGCGCACTGCCCCCAAGCAGTGGATGCGTACAATATGATGGGCAGAAGAATTGTCTTGATGAGGCGTAGTTTCAACTCGAGTGCCATGTTGCTCCTACGTCCGATGAGTGGGTACAGCTTATGCCTTGCGGCTTTCGCTATAGCTAATCTGTGGGAGACGTGCCTCTGAAACGTGAGTTTCTTGTCCAGGGTTACTCCTAGGTAAACGGCTTCGTCTACCCATGGAATTCTCTCGTCGTTCATAGTAACATGGCCCTCGGGTGTCCTACGTCGCCTCGTGAACAGTATGGCCTTGCTTTTGTCTGCATTGATTCCGATCTTCCAACGATTGAACCACGGTTCCAGCTTGTTTATCTGAAGTTGCAGCTTCGATGTTACTCCTCTCTCATGAGATGACTCAGCAAAGATTGCCGTGTCATCTGCATAGAGAGCAAGTTTGGTCATGGGGTTGTCCGACATAGGCATGTCTGCAGTGTAGATCGAAAACAGGTGTGGTGACAGTACTGCTCCCTGTGGTACTCCTGCTTCTAGCCTCCTTCGTGAAGAGAGAGCATTTCCGACTTTGCATCGGTAATGTCTACTCCTTAGGAAGGAGTCTATCAGCTTGACCATTGGTATGGAGTATCCGGCATCAACCAGTTTTGCGATCAGCCCATCGTGCCAAACTCTATCGAAGGCCTTGGAGACGTCAAGGAAGACTGCTCCTGTAAGATGTCCTCTTCTCGTGCGGTTCCAGCTCTGGATGGTGGCGTCCACTATCCGGGTGACCTGGAGTTCTGTTGAGTGTTCCTGTCTGAAACCGAATTGCTCATCTGGTAGGATGTTCAATTCTTCAGACATTGTCTCAAGTCGAGTCCTGATCACCCTTTCTGCGACCTTACTCATGGCAGGTGTTAGGCTGATGGGGCGGTGGTGCCTAAAACAGCCATTTAAGCCTTTATTTATACACTGGCCGAACATTTTAGTCGGCCAATGGTATAACAATTTACTGGTAGGCGGAGCCTATTAGAGCTCTCGCCTCCAGATATACTCTCCGAGTATTTTTCAAACTTCAAAAACTTTAGTATTTCTGGCAGATTATGACATGGGAAGTAGTCAATATATTTTCGTAGGTTTTAGAATACGTTCTATATGTAGAGCCACCTGGCGGAATCTTATCCAGGTTTGATCATGATATAGGTTTCATTGAATATTCGGCCAATATTCAGAATTAATCCTAATCTTGATGTAGGAAACAATATGGAGACAATATTGTTTTAACAATATCGGTAAATATCATTAAACCAATAATGACCAAATATTAATTAATTAGATTTGTTGAATACTGGCGAAATAATATTCAACCAATGTGTAATCACACTTGGATATACAATATAGTTTCATTCCTAGAATCGATATGAGAATATTAGGATTGCAATATTTATTCTTGATGTTGAAATCAATATGACAATATTGTTTTATCGATATTGGTAAATATCATTGAACCAATGAGTTATTACAATTCGTTAAATGAAGTTGAAATGATATTCAACCAATGTGTTAACAAACTTGGAAATACTATATAGTTTTTTATCTCTAGAATCGATACGACTGGAATATTGGGATTGCAATATTCATTCTAGATGTGGAAAACAATAATATATAGACAATACTATCGATATTGTTGGAAATTATTCAATCAATATGACTCGATATTACATGTGACATTCTACATTCAAAACAGGTTCAACCAATAGTCCACCAATATTATTAATTTGATATTGTTTTTTAATCATTCACCTATATTGGACCAATACTATTTTTTCATTTACGATATACCTATATTGGCCCAATATGGAACCAAGATTTAGCTGAAATGATGTGCTACCTGGGTCATGATAAGCTTTGAAGATGATACAGTAATATTGTTTACATCAAGCAGTTGGGAGGACCCAAAACATAATATTCTATCAGAAATTTATAATATCATTGATTGGTTTGATCATAAATTGCTAACCGTAAATTTTGAGAAAACAATATTCCGTCCTATAACAAGCTATAAAAACAAACTACCTCGAAATAACACTCAAGATATAAATTATTATCATAAAACAATTGCAATAAAACTCACTGAGAATATAAAATATATGGGGATTATTATAGATTGCCATCTTTGTTGGAATAATAAAGTTAATAACATTGTTAATACAATCGGAACCTTTTGGGCCGATTCAAATACCTCGCTGAAATCTTACCTTTTCACCTGCTCAAAATGCTCTATTCTACTCTTGTAGACTCCCTTATAGCATATGGAATTATCGGATGGGGTGACATCACGGATGTAAAACTACAAAAATTTAACAAATCATTGAAATATTTTTTTAAGTCTTGTTCAAAAAATAAAGAACTTAACCATCAGATAACTTATACAAGGAAGCCAGGACACAAGATATTCGACAGATCTTCTTTCTTAAATTAGTGTGTATTTTACACAAAAATAGAAAACATATTGACTTTTTCTCACATTATTATTACCCAGCAAGGGCTCAATTTTCGAATAAGGTAAAAACTTCATAAGCCATAAAAACAGAGGGAACAAAATGTAATTCGTTTCTTGGACCAAGATTCATAGATTTAATTTGAGAAAGCTTACTTTTCAACAATTCTAATTCTGAAATATATTATAGGAATGAGTAATTGCTACTGAGTAACAAGACACGAAATATTTTGCAGGGCAGGATTTTACATTAGCCCCTTTCAAAATGTGAAAAAAACGACAAAATGCTAACTTCAAAAAATCATACGAAGTTAACCACGGATTTTTCTGTGAATTTTTTGAGCTGGAAAGATTTTTAGAGTAGCAGTGAATAATACTTAATTCACGGAATATTTTGCCGAGCCGGATTTTACCTCATACGGCCCTTTCAAAATGTTAGAAAAACGCACGAAATATTTTGCCGGGCAGGATTTTACGTAATTAGGCCCTTTCAAAATGTGAAAAAAACGACGAAATACTAACTTCAAAAAATCATACGAAGCTAACCGCTGATTTTTCTATGAATTTTTTGGGCTGGAATTATTCCGAAAAAGGCAGTTAATAAGACCTAATGCACGAAATATTTTGACGGGCGGGATTTAACGTCATTATGCCCTTTCAAAATGTGAAAAAATCGACAAAATGCTAACTTTGTAAAATCATACGAAGCTAACCGCGGATTTTTGTGTGAATTTTTCGTGCTGGAAGGATTCCGAAAAAGGCAGTTGATGAGACCTGATGCACGAAGTATTTTGCCGGGCAGGATTTTACGTCATTAGGCACTTTCAAAATGTGAAAAAATCGACAAAATGCTAACTTTGAATAATCATACGAAGCTAACCGCGGATTTTTGTGTGAATTTTTCGTGCTGGAAGGATTCCGAAAAAGGCAGTTGATAAGACCTGATGCACGAAGTATTTTGCCGGGCAGGATTTTACGTCATTAGGCACTTTCAAAATGTGGAAAAAACGACGAAATGCTCACTTTGAAAAATCATACGAAGCTAACCGCGGATTTTTCTGTGAATTTTTCGGGCTGGAAGGATTCTCAGAGATGCACTGAATGAGACGTAATGCAAAATATATTTTGCCGGGCAGGATTTTACGTCGTACGGTCCTTTCAAAGTGTGTAAAAAAAGGACGAAATTGAACTTCAAAAAATCTTAACGTGAATTTTTTGGTCTGAATGGATTCCTAGAGAGGTAGTAAATAAGACCAAACGCACGAAATATTTATATGCATTCACAGTGACATTTGAAAAGCGAGACAATATTGAATCGGTTTCTCATGCAGTAAAATCCATGGCCGGAACAATTTGGTAGCCACGAATTCGTGGCCGAGCCACGTTTTTAACTATGATGTGATGTTATCAATATCGGCTGGCCACGACTTCATCGACGCAGTAAAATCCGGTAAACTCGGGATATAAATTCGTGGCTGCTGTCACACCGGTGAATTTCTCATGTAGGTAGTTATTATTTTACTTCTGTTTTTCAAACATCAAACAGGTGATAGTCATTGAAGTTTATGAGTTAAATAGGGACAAACACGTATCTCTGAAGACATCTCTGCAGACATAGCAAACAACAGCCCTATTTTGATGTAGTCTTGATTTGCTCACAGGGTGGAGCGATGACTTGCTTTTTTTAAATCGTCTGTCCAGCTTAAAACAAATTAAAATTTTGGATTTCATTCCTTTATTCCTCTGCTGAAGTAGTCTAATTTTTTGTTGTATCAGACGGATTATAGTTATTATAATGTTATAGTTGCAGAACAGTAAGTAAATTCCATGTCCAACAAACTCAAATTTAAAAAATATCACTAAACTACATATCGTCGTTGTCACTGCAATACGAGCGATGTCCAGAAACATTCAATTTACAGAAGACTGTGGATAATAACTACTAATGACCATAGCAGTCGATGCCAAAACACCAAAGAAAAAAAAATACTGCCGCATAAGAATTTCTACCGGCATTCATTGTTTTCGAATTTGAAGTATAAAATAATCGCGCTTAGAAATTTTTATGTAGTACCTATTATCATTTTATGTGGAATAAGTTTCGTGACATAGCTCGTATTGCAGTATCAACGACGAGTTGAGTTTGCTTATTTATTTTTTAGTGTACCTGCACTGCAACAAGTTTTTTCCTAATTATTGATAGGTTTCTAAGGTCGACTTGAATAGTAACAATGTTTTCAACAGCTATTTCAACAAATAGTGTACTTTTGTCTCAAAATCGGTATTATGCCATATTTACCATGCTGCGACGCCCATGGTTTAATTTGACAAGACGATAAATAAATCGTAAACGGACGTAAACAAACATGATCGCCAAGTTAAGAGTGAATACAACATGGAATTCCAACCTGGTCATCGAGTGCAAACGGATATATCCGACAATGCCCATTTTGAACATGATTCGGGCGGAGATGTTTGTAAACAACGTCGGGTATGTTGCTTTCAAGAAAGAGACAGAGAAGCCCTCTCTATCACTTTTATTGCTCGGAGAAAAAAACAGCTTTTGTGAAATTTTGCAATGTTTGGCAATTTTTTCTTCATTTTTGCAAAAGTGATTGGCCTATGTCTGGTATTGTACTCTTCCTTTGAATTTTGCGGAAGAATCCTTCATTTCCTTGCGTATTTTTCATTCGGATATTGAAATAAAATTATTACAAACTGAATTCTGCCAACATTGGGAATTCACTCCAGTGGATGAGAATTATATGAAATGGCAATTTCGAGAAGTGGGATTCTCCTCAGATGTACAAATCTCAAATGCGTTAACATCTTAATTAGTTGATACAAAGTTTAATTCCTAATGTGATATAAAGAGTTTTTTGATAATACTTCAGGAAGGTTAATAAAGAATGGGAGGGGTGGAATTTCAGAGTCAGATCTATGAGAATGTCTTTGGTACTTGCCTCAAGTTCTATATCTGCTAAATTGAAGAAAAAAAATTTCCCAGAAAACGGATCTTCGGACGTATAGGATCAAAGGAACCAGCAGCAACTAGTATGAAAACTGACTTTTGGTGAAATTTGCTAAAACTTCAGGACACTGTAGATATCGATGTTATGACTATTATCTTCCTAAGCGCAAGGTTCAAAAATGGACAGTTTTTGTGATAGTCAATGTTAAAGGTAGTTAAATTGACTTTTTCAGCTATAAGTTGTAGTTACGTATGCCATGAACAGATCGTTTGTTTCAACGACTCTATACTTCCGAAACCTCTTGGAAAGGGTTTTTTTCTGGGGTAGCTGATAACGAATCTGGAGTCAGAATTGAAAAATTTACTTCAGTGGTCCCAACATGGCCTGCAAAAATGATTCATCTATCGAAATTTCTGAACCTCGATGAAAACTTGGGACGGAGGGTTTCAGGAACGCTCCTAATGATAATGGGATCAGGATTGGTAAATTCACGTCATGAGACCCTAAAAAATCCGAGGAGGAAGCGTCTAGCAAAAACGTGTACAAGACTTGAAATTTTTGAAAGGCTCTAGACTTAAGATTGATACTGAAAAAAATCAAAATCGAATTGGAGTGACTCAAAGACTCGAGATTGGGAATGAAATAACTGATAGCCAAATACTATTGACTCTAAAACTCAAGATTTTGACTGAAAATTCTCAACACTATATCTCAATGACTCGAAGATAAACCATTGGAAATGACTGAAAGCCAAATTCCATTCAGTGAAAGATTCTAAAATATGATCATCAATCAATCACGTGGACGGATGATTAGTTTGTATTCCTGCGAAAACTTGAAATAAAAAATCATTCCACAACCTGCTTGTTTGAAAAATATTCTGTGAAGATTTTCATCCTCATGAAACGATATCATTGGCAGAAGGGGAACTATCGTTATTCTTTCTGTTACTGTGTCAGTGTACTGACGAATCTATCAGGCATAATTTCGTTGGAGCCTAGTTCATTCAAACAAAAAGTGAGGTAACGCAAGATCGGAAGGAATTTGAAGTATTGGAATCCCGTAGACACGTTCATGATAAAAAACAAGGTGAGGTATAAAACGTAAGGTAACGCAAAAGTAGACTTCTTTATTATTTTCTGCGTTGCGGTCTTACCTGTAGCCAATCAGAGGGCTTTCAGAAACGATGGATTCCGAGTGAAGACGACTGGTGTGAAACGTTATAACCAGAAAATCTAGATTGGTATTGAAACACCTTTTACTTCAGTTGTCAGTAAGACTGTTTCGAAAATGAAAAGTTTGAAATGAATATGGATGATTCTTTTTTTCAAATTGAACCCTAATCGCATTTCAAATACACAACTGTCAGTCGTGTGTCTTGATACAGTTGCCTTTGTAGTCATCAATTCACAGCATCGACAGGCACCTTAGACCGAGGGGGAAACATCTCCTTTCAATCTCGTACAACTTGAAATTTTGAGTCATTCAAGTAAATTTTCAGTCATTGAATTTCCGGTTTGAGTCTTTCAGTCATCGGCTTGAGTCTTTCAGTCATCGGTTTGAGTCTTTCGGTCTTTTAGATATTTTAAATCTCGTACATATTTTAGCGGGTGCGTTGCGTTGTGCCCACATTTCATTACACCCACATTTAGTTGTACCCACATTTCGTTTTGCCCACATTTCGTTATGCCCACATTGTGTTGTACCCACAGCTCCCGAACCCAGCCAAATCAAGCGCTGTTGCCAAATGCTGACATGCAATTTTCTAAAAAATTTATTGTGGGACTAATGAGACATTTCGTTACACCCACATTCAATAAAGTTGCGTTTTGCCCTTTCGTTAGAGCCACATTTCGTTAGGCCCACATCATATTACACCACAATTATGTTGTACCCAAATTTCGTTACGCCCACATGTCTCTGAAAAAATAATTGTGGACCTAACGAGACATATTGTTGCACCCACATTTAATGAAATTGCGTTTAGCCCAAATTTCGTTAGGCCCACATTTTGTTAGGCCCACATCTCATTAAATCCACAGCGCCTTGTACTCAAATTTCGTTACGCCCACATGTCGACGTATCTGAATAACTGTCATCTGTCAATTGGTATACATGGGATATGTTCCGTAAATCAACTTGGTTACTTTGGTTGCTCGTTTTCCGTTCCGTAATTGTAAAATGTTCGGTTAGTTCCTGAAAAAAGGTGATATACGGAACTTGGTTCCTGAAAGAACGGCAGATGATCTGTGATCTGTAAACAGAACGACGATGAGTTTTCAGTGCTACTCAATTTCGATTTGTGTCATTTGTGATTATCATATCTGTATTTGAAATTTATTGAGAAATCAAAAACGTAATGGAATTGTAATCTGAGGTAGGTGAATTGTTAATTATTTTATACAGTGTAGGTTTGATGATACTTTTTTGTAGACCAATACATCCTTCTTTTGTGCCTCCTGCGCAGTCCTAATGGAAAATCAAAGTCTGACAAATTATAATTGTTCAAAAGATTAAAAAAAAGATTCGCATTTACATGAATCAACACTATTTTTATTTCAAGCTAAGCATACTCACTTTAAAACATTATTCTTTGACGTTTGTATAAAAAAAAATGTTTGCAACTCGTGCGCAAAATATTTTTCCTGAAATCGTTCAAGAATGCCCACTTTCTCGGAGCTACTTCAGACCTCAAATTACGCTAATCTAATATTTTAGTCCGTTGCTAAGCAACGAACTTTCCCGGACCGTTTTCGGACCTAAACGGTACGGGAAAGTACTTTTTCCACAACCATCCACCTTTTTCACACTTTTTTTCTGAGAAAGTAGCACTTCCCGGCCTAGTCCGGGAAGTACGTACTTATTTAATATAAATAAGAATTAGAATGTTTCTGTTGGTACGTATCTTCTGTTCGAATTTCAATATATAATACAAATAAGAACTAAAATGTTCGAAATATTCAAATTTGGAATCACAGCCAGGGTAGTTTACTCTTGATCATAATTCTATTTTTTGTTCCCCCCTGTACACCGTTGGATATTTAGAAGTTTGATAACTTGAATATAAGTATTTCGTAATGCACCAATTTTTATTAGGAATAAAATTTTCTGACAAATCAATAAGGAAAAAGTTTCCATATGGTGCAAATTTTTGAAACTCACTGTATTTAGTCATGAACACCTTTTCATAGGCCACCCATTTTAGGCGTTTTCGTCTATTTATGTAACTGAAAAAAAAGTCATCCGGTTAGCAGATGGGTGAAGGTCGACCTCTCTTCGTCTCTTAGACTAAATAAATGCGTTTCATTGATTTGTTATTCTACATGGTTGCCGAAAAAATAGTGTACGCAACATGTCCAAAAACAGTTTTTTTGGACTCATAGACTTCCAGGACTCGCTAATGCTCGCCCTAGAATTTGGTCTACTCGTACAAAAAAACAGTATTTTCTGGACTTGTTATGTAAATTACTATTCCCGTATCGAAAACGATACGGGAAATTTTTTGACGGCTTGTTTACATTTTAGACAGTTATTGAATTCACGCAAACAATATGAAGAATTCCTTAGTTTTTGATAATGCTGATTGCGATTTCAGAAAAAATAGTATGTGTACATCGTAGTAAAAGCACATTCCTAGACTTCAATGCTTGTTGGCCTTTATTGCTTTTACTACTAGATACACAATATACTATTGGTGATCTCGACTATCCGTTCTCCATCAAAGTAGCATTTCGCACGCTATAGAAACAAAAATAACTATTTTTGGTGCAAATTTCTAAATTCCACATAGTTTTCCACTTCTTTTGGTGTATAACCTAATATTACTTCGATCCATGTTATCCAATAAAGTAGAAATCAAAACCGTACATAGACAAACTGTATTTCAGACAGGAAAATATTCAATGGACTGGTTTATAGGAACTTTTCGTAACAGTTTTGTATATGATTCACCAATCCTTTGAATTTGTCAGAATTATTCCAAATCCCCCTTATCAAACAACCCACATCAACCAGTAAATACACAACATGTCAATCAAAATGATATTCCGAAGAATTCTTGTCATTCATGTTTGAATTGTTCTTATTTGTTTTCGTCCTTGCTTCGATTTCCGACAATGTTTCCTTAGGAACAAAAGCATACACGATTGAATCCTTGACATGACACACACCATTCAATGCGAAAATATGTCTTCGCTTATAAAAGGGGCCTTGGTAGCTTCAAGATATAAAATATCCCAAGGCATCAGGCTACATAAAAGTCATTCTTGTTTAGTGTGGAACCCTACTGAATAAATAATAAAAGTTACAAAAAAGTAGATCTGTTACAGTGGAGTCGAATGGATTTATATTGAAGGGATGAATATTATGATGCAATAATAAACACCCTGTTTTATTATCCGTTTTGTTTATTCGATTCAATTCATCTGGGTTTATTTGGGTAAATATAGAGGAATAGCTGTTTGTTATCGTGCTATGTAATAACAAATCGCATCTAATAATGCTTTCTACACGCCTTCTATCAACTTTACTTGTATTTGCGTACGACATACAGGGCGGCCCAACAAAAACTTTCTACACTAATTTACTTGGAAAGACGAATTATTTTCGGAAACTCGTCAATTTTGATTTCTGTCATGCAACTTCATCCCCCTGGTGGGAGCGGCTACAACCTTGTAAATCATAAGGGAGAATGGGTCATAGATCTCATTCTCTATCCAAACTTTTATGTGTTTTCCAAATCGATTTTAAATAATCAAAATCTTACCTGTTCTTATCAAAATTCAATTTATTAATTTTTGTTCTGTATATTCGAAATCTTCAATTGAATCAGAATCGATTTGAAATTTGGTATACATTTATCAAAATGATTGAGTTTTAGATACAAAAGTAGGTCCAAAAATATGTAAAAATTTATTTTGAGAGAGACGCAGACTCCAGTAAAAAACCTACGAAATCTTCAATTGGATCAGAAACGATTTGAAATTTAGTATGCTTATACCAAAATTTTTGAGTTTCACTCATTTCCTTTCAAAAAAAATCCATTCAACTCGATTTGAATCTTTCATTTCGAAAACGGTTAGGGATAGAGAAATTCTGCAGAGGCCAATCGATTCAAAATGGTCTAATTGGTATATTCAAGTGAATCGAAGAATCAAAGAAAAAAAGAAATTTCACTCCAAAATGCAAATTTTCAGATCCACTTGTAATTTCCATTATTTAAGTAAAATTTTACGCTGATTTCAAAAATATATGATTTGTTCATATTCAGACAGAAGATTCAGACTGAAAAGTGAATAAAACGTCGAAAATTTGTAATTGCAGAGGTTCCGTAAAAAACTAAGAAATTTTCACTTGGTTCAGAGACAATTTGAAATTTGGTATGCATGTACCAAAATTATTGAGTTTCACGAAAGGAAGTACAAAAATTTGGGAAAATTTAAATCTGTGAATAAACCTTTTCAACTCCATTAAAACCTTTCAATTTGACAACGGTGGGAAATTGAGCAATTCTGCATACGCCAATCGATTCAGAATGGTCTAAATAGTGTGTTCAAGTCAATCGAAGAAAAAAATAATTTTCACTCCAAAATGGTTGTAAAAATCACCAAAAATGCAAAATCGTCACATCCGCTTGTTACTCCAACTATATTACTGAAAGGACCCCGCAAACACCTTATGGAATTTGGGTCCCTGAGGATTTTTTTGAATTTTTGGTATGATGCAGTCCATGTGATTCTCAACCAATGTTATCATTGCGCCAACCCACAAAAACAGTTTTGCTGCTAGAGGGCGTTGAAATCACCCCTTGCGCAGATTGGACTATTTATTTTTGAACCCGGTAACAATATTTTCACTTGTTTCATTGTTGCTAATTTTGCACAATATTGTGGTGTTTTATAAAAAAAATTATTACCCCCTCCCCTTTTCCCCCCAACTCCTATTACGAAACAAAAAAAAATATTTCTCGAGTGCCTTTAAATTAATCGTCGAATGTTTAAATATGTCTAAATAAGGGAAATAGCATTTTTTTATGATTATCCCCCCACTCCCCAAATGACACACAACGAAAAAATTTCAGAGGATTTTTCTAAATTTTGATATGATGCAGTTCAAGTTATTTTGAATAAAACTAAATTGGGTGAAAATCCCCAAAAATTAATAGATTTTATGCTAGGAGGCGTTGAAATCACATCTTGCTCAGAATAGACTATTCATTATTATAGGCGGAAATAGTAGCTCTACTTATTTTAGTTTAGATTATGCTGATCAATTGTGTAATTTTTTATAAATTGAAAATCTAAAACCTTCTCATTACCCCCTACCCCTATTTTAAAACATGAAAAAAAATAATTCCCGATTACTTGTAAATGCTTTATCAAAATAAATGTTTTAATCAGCTGAAATTGAGGAAATCGTACAGTTGTTTAATTCCACCTTTTCCTCCCTTCAGAAAAATATTGGTTTCGCTGACTTCTTAGTAGGGCGTAGTTCATGATTTTTGAATATAAATTAATTGGGCGAATATCTTGAAAATAAATAAAAATTAGACATCAACAATTTGAATTTGAGGTGGTGATTGAATTAATTTTTTCGTGTTTTGAAAGAGGGGTTGGAGGGAAGGGGAGGTTTCAGATTTTCAATTTATAAAAATTTACACACTTGTTCGGCATAAAATAAAACAAAAATACGTAGAGATATTGTTTCCGCCTATAATAAAGAATAGCTATTCTGAGCACGGTATGATTTCGACGCCCCCTAGCATCAAAACTATTCAGTTTTGGGGTTTGTCACCCGATTTATTTCTATTCAAAATAACTTGAACTGCATCATATCAAAAATTCAGAAAAATTCACCGAAATTTTTTCGTTTTGTGTCATTTGGGGGGTGGGGGGATAATCATGAAAAACTGTTTTTTCCCTTATTTAGACATATTTGAATATTCGACGATACATTTGAAGGCACTCGAGAAATATTTTTTTTGCGTTTCATAATAGGAGTTGGGGGAAAAAAGGGAGGGGGTAAGATTTTTTTATAAAACAGCACAATATTGTGCAACATTAGCAACAATGAAACAAGTGAAAATATTGTTACCGGGATCAAAAATAAATAGTCTAATCTGCGCAAGGGGTGATTTCAACGCCCCCTAGCAGCAAAACTGTTCATTTTTTTGGGTTGGCGCAATGGTAACATTGGTTGAGAATTACATGGACTACATCATACCAAAAATTCAAAAAAATCCACCTGGACCCAAATTCCATAAGGAGTTTGCGGAGTCCTTTCACGCTGATTTCAAAAATATATTCAGGTTCATGTTCAGGCAGAAGATTTATCCGGAAAAGTGAATAAAACGTCGAAAATTTGAAATTGCAGACCAAGGTTCCGGAAAAACTACGAAATCTTCAATTTAATCAGAAATAATCTGAAATTTGATATGCATATACCATAATGACTGAGTTTCACGGAAGGAAGACCAAAAATTTGGAAAAATTTATTTCTCTTAAAAAAAAACTTTTCAACTGGATTTGAACCTTTCAAATCGTGATCGGTTAGAGAAAGAGCAATTACTCTGCAGACGCAAATCGATTAAGAATGATCTTATTAGTCAATCGAAGGAAAAAAGAATTATCTTCCCAAAATAATTGTAAGGGATAAAAAATCACCAAAATACAAAATCACCAAAATTGCAAAATCGTCAGATCCACTTGTAATTTCCGCTACATACGTAAAATTTTGCGCTGATTCCGAAAATATATGATTTGTTCATGTTCTGACATAAGATTGGAGCAGAAAAGGGAATCAAACGACGAAAATTTCATAAAAATGTTTCAATATATTCCAAACTGACTCCAAACATAGCTAAGGACTAGATAACAATGCAATTTTATTGCAAGAATTTCAATAAAACGGGGGAATTCAATGTTTTTCGAGGAAGGAGTTTGTTTTAAGATATTTGAAGTAACGTGGATCAAAAAGAAAAAGGTTCCGATAAATGAAAACTGTAAAAGAAGCTTGAGTATATGGTTTGAACCGAGCACTTATATGAGCAAATGGCAAATTCTCTAAAATATTTTGAAGTAATTTAACTCGACCTCTTGAACATTCCAATTCTGAGGACGGTAAAAGACGGTAAAAGTTGGTAAATGATAATTTTTACAAAAAACGTATCCTGAAAACCAAACAGCTAAATCCCGATTGAATGATAGAAACAAAACAAGTATTTTAACTTTTTTGTTGCATTTGATTATTTTTGTTATTGTGAAATTCTGTGTTACATCAAAAACTTTCAATATATTGTTGGGAAATACGTTTCTGTGATAAAAGTAACGATGTGAGGTTCATTTTACAGGAGTTATTACAAAATTACAGGTTTCTTCGAAAATATTTTCTATGACTATTAATAGAATACCTGGTACAATTGTGTTAATTAGCCTATTTTTGACGAATTAACAGTATTTTTTTATTATTCTCTTCAAACGGTATTAATTCACTGAACTGAATGGTTCCCTTCACTATTATTACCAGCCCAAAACCCATGTTTTGTTTCAATTCACTGTATTTATTGAATTATGACATGAAAAGTTGAAACAATAGTGTCGTTCGTTAGACGTACTCTGATGACTCTACTTGCTTGAAGTTGATCTTTCAAAAGAAAAAGACAAATGAAGTATAAGTGTCAGAGAAAGATGAACAATGTGAAAGTCGATCTCGATCTCGATCAACTAGAGCAGCGTTCAATGAACAAGCCTAAAGATATCTCGTCTATATCGTACGAGTGTCGAAGATAGTAGCGCTGTTATTCCCGTGAAATTAGGCCGGGACTGCATAATCTGGTCAAT
Organism: Chrysolina oricalcia; assembly: GCA_944452925.2. Classification (NCBI taxonomy): domain Eukaryota; kingdom Metazoa; phylum Arthropoda; class Insecta; order Coleoptera; family Chrysomelidae; genus Chrysolina; species Chrysolina oricalcia. The sequence goes on from OX101814.2 coordinate 61,511,282, forward strand.
CTGACAACATAGATAGATAGATAGAGTTTATTTAACCACGTTACATACAGTATGTTTGCGGCAGGTCAGAATCAGTACAAAAACAATTTCATGTTAAAATATCAATACAAAACAATTACATGTTAAAATATTAATGGTAGTGGTAAAAAGATTAAAAAATATAAAGATTAAAAAAATATATCAAATATCAATAGGTAATAAAATTGTAACGTGAGATAAAATTGTAACGTGAGATACATTGCTGTTAATTCACTAAAACTCGTTAAAATAATACAGGATATATACGAGTATATATATAATCGTATCTATAATATGAAGAACAAAGAAAGAACACGAAACGCAGGATCTTTGCAGTATTTGCATCGTATCTATAATATGACGAACAAAGAAAGAACACGAAACGCAGGATCTTTGCAGTATTTGTAAGTCTAGACTCTAAGAGAGTTGGCTTTTTGGAGGTATTCCGATACACTGTAGAAACAACTTTCGAGAAGAAATCTTTTGATTGTTATTTTAAATTTTTTGAATTCAAGTAATTTTACTGATCTATCGAGAGTATTGTATAAAGTGAGATTTAAAGAGTTTTGGTAGCTTATAGCTAATCTGTGTCTTTGAGGATTTAACAAGTCCGCAGATCTGGTATTGTAATTGTGTATATCGGAGTGCTTAGAAAAATTGCTCCTGTTTTTATGTATTTCCAGCAGAACTGTAAATATATAAAGGGTAGGGAGTGGCATTATACTTAGTTTGATGAAATAGTGTTGACAATGATCTCTATAGCCAAGATTTGCCAAAATTCTTATTGCCCTTTTCTGTGATCTGAAAACCCTTATTGCATTATTAGAGTTACCCCAAAGAAGAATGCCATAGGATATGACAGAGTGAAATAGAGAAAAATATGTGATTTTGAGTACATTCGTGTTAGTGACAGGTTTGAGTTGCCTCAATATGAATAAGACACTTGATAACTTGCTAAGCATATAGTCCACATGGCTGGACCAATTTAATCGATCATCGATTTTAATACCCAGTAGTGAAATATTTTGTCCTTTTTGATAAAGAGGATTTGAGGAGACGATCAAATTCTGAGTTTTGTTTTCATTTAATTTTAATTTATTTCTCGTAAACCAGCTTTTTGCCACGTTCTTATCGTGTTCGGCAGCTTTAGGTAGAGCATCATATGACTTACCCGAGTATATGAGGGTGGTGTCATCAGCAAATAGGACACATTTTATCGGTGCAATAGACTGACATAAGTCGTTTATGTATACTAGGAACAAGAATGGTCCAAGTATGGAGCCTTGAGGTACACCATGTTCAATTTGTTTGAGATCTGATTTCCTTTATGCATAATGGTCTCAGGTGCTCCACGACAAGCTATGCTCTAGTGTCAGGAACCTCTCCGACCTCATCCCACTTTACCTGTGAAATGAGATGATCAGGTTTTTGGATAATCCAAGGTCTTCAATATTCTTGAAGAAGACATCATACGTTAGCTCATCCTTATGTTGCTGTAGGAGATCCTCAGTCCCTGAAGCTTCTATATGAGATTTTCGCTGAATGATTTGCAACTCAGATTCTATAAAAAAGCCACTTTGCTCACAAGCTTGGTTTCGAGGGGGTGACCACTCATCAGAAAACGTACACGTATTGCCGAAATCCCTTATGATTTCCTGAAGTATTTGGGATTTCCGAGGATTTCCTGGAAATCTTATATGATTTCGAGAGATTTCCGGGGATTTCGTGAGAATCATATAAGATTTCGAGAGATTTCCGATGATTCTGTGGAAATCGCATACGATTCCGAGAGATATCCAAAGATTTCTTGGAAATCCCAACCGATTTCAATGGATTTCCTAGAAATAATAAGAAAATTATTGCGACACGTTATTGGAAATGGGAGATTTTAAAGTTTTGGTGCCTTAATCACAGATAATGAAAAGATTTGTTACTTCAGAGTCATTCTCATTCAAATTTATTTCATTAATTTGATCGAATATCAGGTAATCCGAACATGTGTATTCTTGAGACCGAAATATTATTTTGCAGCAAAGTAATGGAGTTCTTGGTAAAAATGTTTTTGATGTACCTATCATTTTGAGAATAGATTTATTAAAAGAAATCGAAAAGAACTAAATTCTGGTTTCATCGAAGTTTATATATTGATCCAAAAAATAATAATTTGGTTGAATGAAACAGTCAAATTTGATTGAATCAAATTAATACCTATTGCACGAATGCTTGTCAAATTCGCCGTATTGATTCGACACTAAGATATACTTGAGAAAATTAACAAAAAAATGTATACCTAGTTAGAGGAACGAATGATTCATTTGATACAATGAACATGCGCTTAAATCGAGGCTTTAATTGAGAGTTGATATTCAATAATTTTTTTCTTGCTTCAACAAATTATTTTGTCGCGCATATATGAAACTTATATTTCTTTAGTTCGAATGAATTTTGTACAATGAGACCAATTTTGTTTTTTTCGTCAAGTATTTTCTCGAGTATTATAGAACTCGATCAATCCTTGTGATTCTTATCATACAATTGTATGTGGATGGTAATAGACGATATAAAAAAAATTGGGAAATTTTCATTCACATTGCTTTACTCAACCCAAAATTATCTTACATTGACTACTTTGAAAATTCCACACTCAAACATGTTTTTTTTTGATTTTGAATATCTTTTCAATTTTTGTTTTTTCCTCGTGGTTAATGCAAAACGGTCCGTTTCCGATTAGGTTAACAGGCCCAAAAAATATATATTTCTTTTCAACCAACTGAACATCCTCACACTTGGGCCACGTATATGAGACTAGTTCCCATTTGAGGAATTTTATTTTGAATTGATTGTCTGAGATGATGTCCACAATACGGCCAATATACCACGTGACGTATTATACAGCATAGTGTTTTATCATTATTTGTAAACTTGTGTCTTCGTCTCGGTCTTCGTGATTTAGATTCTATTTTATTACTTTTTTTTCGATGTACTCATATTTTTGCATCGCATATTCCTGTCTGAAGACAAATGTCCTTTCTCATGGGAAAAGAGCCAACATAAAGTTGATTTTCTCACAATAATTTTTTTATTATTTGCATTTGTGGTCAGAAAAGAAAAATCTGACTCCATGTTTTTATTTAAAAAAAATTATTTCACCCCCTCCAATCCAATTTTTATGCCCCACCACCCCCATCACGAAAAAAAGTCGAAAACTGCCAATACCGTATTTTTTGTTTTTTAAAATAATTTTTCCTATTTTTCTATTTTTTTTTTCATTTTTGATCATTCGCGGACACGCGCACAGCCTAAACGGACGGTCCTATCATAAAAAGTAAAGAATTCAAATCTTTCTAGAATTATCCAAGGGTGTGCCAAGAGCTATTTAAAAAAAAAATTAAAAAATTATTTCTCCCACTCAGTTACAAATTTTTGCCCCACCACCCCTCACCCCGAAAAAAAAGTCGAAAACGTCCTCTACAATGCTATATTTTTCGTTTTTATAATATTTTTTTAATTTTTTGGGCCCCCTCCCTTCTGAACATCTTTTTTTCTTGAAAAAATATTCTGCGTACGTAGCCACCGGTTTTTTCCGAAATTCCTACCTGTTCGCTAAGTAGCTTTAAGGGGGGGTGGGGTGGGGGAAGGAGTAATTTTTCAAAATTGGAACGCCCGCCCTCTATAACTGCCCAAATGGTTTCCCAATAAATCTTCAGGTATCGGAGATACAGAATCACGGCTTTCGAGGAATTCATGATTCGACAAGTTAATACAAGGAAAAATATGTTACTCTAGCATCTATCAATCGTTCGTTTCTACGCATGCATTATAACTTCGCATTTCTCTAGCGACTGCGATTTCCGAAGAGGATTTCGGTGATGCTTTTTTGTCAGTGATTTCCGGATTTCCGATAGGATTTCGGGGATTTCAAAATGATTTCGGATTTCTGGAGCAATTTCCTAAGTGATTGCGGGATTTCGGCCGAAAATCAAGCGATTGCGGTCGACTGCGGGGCAAATTTGTACACGTATTGCCAGAGTGGTCACCCCTTCGCTTGGTCTATTTCCTGGAACACCGCAGAAAGGTTAGCGAGCTGTATCTGTAGTTCATATATTCTGTTGCATGATGCTCTTCTGAAATATCATCAATCGTTCCACCGTTAGCAGTCTCGTCGGGTTCATCCGTCACTATGGAGACATGCAAAATATCTCTTTTCCAGTGCTCATACTTCCAACTGACATCAAAGCATTGGGACTCACTGCCTCAGGAGGCATACAGCCAGCAGAAATTGAAGAATATCAATTCCTTCTTACTATTTCTCAGTTCTCTATAAAACTTTACAGGTCTCCATTTTCAGTATTTGTACTTATAACAAAGAAATGGAAATATTTTAGTGAATATAATGTTGTGTAATTTTATCCAAATGAGAGCAAATAACATTATCCGCAACACTGGTCTTTTTGAAATCCAACTAGATATTGTGTACATTTCGCACAAGTATGGTTTTCAAAGCCTTTTTTCACCCTTAAAGAATTATAGAAATAGCAAGCGCGCTCTTTGTTTCCCCTGTTCTCATTACGAATTCTTTCAACACGAAATCTCTCTCTCGGCAATCCCCGTCGGCTACTTTCCCGAATTCACAGCCTTTCAAGAGGTTTTTCAAAGAAAATCCCCACGGTTATATTTTCCAATGGCCTTATTCATTCAAGTCATTAGGGTTCTAGGAAAACAAATGTTTCAATACTCCAACGTTATTGCTTTCCTCCAGATTTCCAGGGGAAAGTGTTTGAAAACACGATGAGTTGTTGACTCAAACTTGTTGAATATGCGGAACGTTTTCCTCTATTTAAAATCTTTTGCAGAAATTGGATGCGACTGAAATCGATTGATTCCGTCCGTAGTCGTGAAAGATAGATGGAGTTAACTTTATTCTGATAGGTGGAACAGAAGCTACATCGTAAAACACTTTCACACAATCCTATAAACATAAAACGGCATTTACAAATGAAAAAGATTTTCAAACTTTTACCTTCAAGTCGAGTTTTGTTGTTAAAATTGTTTTTTCCGTTAACCAGCTGTCGTCCCCTTACGAACGGCAGCCCTCAAAAGTCGAAACTTGTGCGAGCCAAGGATTAACGAGGTCTTACCTTTTTACGTGCGATTCCTAGCACTTTCTCGGGCCATCAGAAAAAATTCTGCAGTCGCCACGGTTTGAACCACCGCCGACCGGTAGCCAGTGAATAAAACATTGTCGCTTTAACCACTCGGCTACCTGGCCCACAGAGTAGTTGGCAATAGGTTCAAACGTTATCAATTTTTTATTGAACAATATACATAAATCGCGATTTTAGTTATTTTCTCACTTCTGCAACCATGAAAATCAAGTTTAATTTAGTTTTTTGAACGAATTTGACAATTCCAACTAATTTGAAGACAAAACGTATATCAATACAGAATACAGATCAAAATGAGAATAAATGAAATAATGGTGGATTCATGCAGCAGTCATAAGTTTTAATTCTTAAGGAAGAATATTCTTCAATGATTGGTTGGAATAAACCGATCAACCAATCATCGACGAATATTCTTCCTTATGACCTAAAACTTATGACTTATAACAGATTCACACATCTCAGTTGGTGTGGCCAAGTATTGATTGTGAAAACAATTTTCATTAAGAGAACTTCGGTGAATCACTTGAAACTATACATGAGGACTGATAGTTAACAGTGAGAGGAAATACATTTCAGAGATTATCAATGAGCACGTTGAACGAGGTTTTGTGTTATTTTATCTCAGATCAATAAGTAAACATATTGATCTGAGAATTTTATCCTGGGTCAGGTTATTATCTAGAGTGATGACTGACAGTTTCACCTAGAGCTATATTATAATATGAAGAGAATATAAGAGTTTGTATTTTTTCTTTATTCGGTTTCAATAGATCGAAGTTGAACAAAGTCTCAGCATGATTACCATGCATTTATACGGGGTGATAAGAAAAAAAAAAGTCCTTGTAAGTTTTCCTCTTCATCCACCGAAGTAACAATTATTGTTTTGTGATTGACTCAGAGGGTTCTGAAAACCATAACAAGCACAGATACAATAAAATTCTTCTGCTGTTACAACATCCATGAAATCTCTATAAAGCTGCTATAAATCTACGAGGGCCCACTCCTATGGAGGTTTTCAGAGCTAACATTAATAATACTTTCATCAAACTAGAATAAATCCAAATCGAACTGTTACTTGGGCAGGGCTCTTTGTTTTCATCACTCATAATCATTATCATGTTGTGTTGCAATTATCCCTGGTTCGCCACGTATCTGAATAACTTCTCCTAATCTTCCTTTTCGAACCCTCGTGACATCCTGATGAAGGTCGGTACGATCCCAGAACCCATACTACCTGAACTTCCTTCGTTTTATCTAGTTTTTCGAAAGCTTCTCCACATTCTTGTACAAGCGCTGAGCTTAGTCGATTCTTGTTACTAATTACTATCGTCACGGGAAGAGACTAAAGCAAAACATTATTCTAAGCTCGAGCCTCAATATTTCAAGCGAAGGTAGCGGCTATTACCGTTTGCACGAGATTCTAATGAGAGGCCCCAGAAACCACCCATAGTTATTATATTCGACAGTCAGGTGGCAATAAAGGCCTTGCAAACCTGCAGGTTTTTTTCAAAACTAGTTTGGGAGACTCACAGAAACATCAGCGATCTAGGGGCAACGAACAAGGTGCGACTTGTCTAGGTACCAGCGAAATGGGAGCGCCGATGTCCTGGCAAGAGCAAGGGCAGCATCAACCCTCTTTGGACCGGTACCAGCCTGCGGAAACCCGTTCAGGGACATCAAGCAGGACACGAAGAAATGGATTAGGAACCATCCCCAATCCTTCTGAGAGATCGCCTATGGCAATATTCACGAAAAGATGATGATGATGGAGTCAACCATGCTGCCCTCAAGAAATCTTCACGAACTGAGCTGGAACTCTCTCAGAAAGGTGGTAGGACTCCTAACAAGGCTCTGCCACCTGAAAAAACACCAACAAATACTGGAGATACACCAAAGCTCTACAGTATGCAGGTTATGTGCAGAAGAAGAAGAAATATCCTCCCACATCATGTTCGAATACCCTGGCTCTCATGAGGATGCATATCTTCAGACACTGCAGTGTAGAAGATATCATCCCACAGGGAAACCTCGTGAGGAATCTCCAGAAGTTCATCAGAAGATCCAGAGTACTCACGAGATATACCTGACAGTGCTGAGCAGAATGGTCCTACTCAGAATTATACAGTGTCTCATTGAAACACCCCCGTATCGTCCGTAATAGTTGAGGTAGAATGATAAAACTCCTATGACTGATGGAAATGCTCAAAATGCACTTACCACCTGAATGGGGTTGGCCTAAGTGATATACACTGCCCGCCACTCGCGATGAAACAACCCATTATCCCGGAAAGTTAAATTATGGACCAAAATTGGCCCAAAATTCCTTTGGATTCATGTTCAGGATCCCTAAATCTCTAATAATACTCCTGTTTCCTGAACAATTTTCAGTTCTGAAAAAATCGAGTTTGTTTCAACAATACCTACAATTCCGAAACCTTTCCCGTAGAACAATGAGATTTCCAGGATCGATAGATACACTAGAAATGAACTCACTGCACAAAAGGAGTCATCATACATGATATGCACTGCACGCTACCAGCGATGGAAAAATATGTGGTTCCTTCGCTGCTGGCGTGCAGTGTATATTACTTAGAATTACCATTTGTGTGCAGTGGGTTCATTTTTGATGTATCTAGTGATCCTGGAAATTTCATCGTTCTTTGTAGAAAATTACGGAAGATACGGGGGTGTTTCTATAAGAAGTGAAACAAATTCGATTTTTTTTGGACTGAAAATTGTTAAGGAAACAGATGTATTATTAGTAATTTGAGGATTCTGAATACGAATCCGAAGAAATTTTGTGCCAATTTTGCCACCTAACATAACTTTCCGGGATAATGGGTTGTTTCATCGAGTGGCGAGCAGTGTATATCAATTAGGCCAACTCCATTCAGGTGGAAGGTGCATTTTGAGCATTTTCATCAGTCTTGAGAGTTTTATCATTTTACTTCAATTATTACGATAGATACGGGGGTGTTTCCATGAGAAGTGAGACACACTGTATGTACTTCGGCCAAGACGGCCAGCTCCGCGGTGTAATAATAATCATAAGCTTTTATCGATAAACTGCAATAAAAAAAATTTAAAAATATAATCGCATGCATTCATAATCAATTAATTCCATTTGACGAATCTCCGTACATTTTCGTCACTTCACTTTTATTCTTGATATAAATTTCCACAAAACACATTTTGGAAGATGAAAAATGTCCCAATCAAGACGCATCCGGCTAGCCCGAATAAAAAATCACCAATTAAAACCGAAACATAATCACGAAAACATTTCGAATCCAACGAACCATTTCGTCTTTATTATCGCACCATTAAACACAGGAGTAAAGTTTTAACAGCTCTTAATTATAGAAGTTTGGTCCACAATAACAAACCAATAGGTGCATGCTCAAGTTTATGTCTTGATTGTCATTAACTTTAATTGAAATCGAAACTGAGTTGGAATCTATTCATTCGGAAGTTGGGAATTTACCGAGAATGTTTTCGATTGCGATACAATTACGAAGTGATGGTTGGATCGCCCGTTGATCTTTGTTCTGCTTTTTCTTAGCAAGAAATGCTGGTGTAGGAGTAGCCCTCCAGAAGCTACTTATTTTTTCATTTATTGACAAATAGTCTTCTGTTATAATTTCTGCAACGTTTTTGAGCCAATTCTATTTGTAAGGCTTTGAATAATCAATATCCTGAATATAGATCATTGCAATATAATTAAAAAATAATCGGAAAGGACTAATAAATCCATAATTATGGTTGTTCTACAATGTATGGCACATTAGAAATATCTGGAGAACAGAAATACAGATAATTTCGAAAATTTGTGGGCGTGGATAATAAAAGATGCTCTATCCGTCTAATATATTTTCATAAATACAGTGTTGCCACTTGTATCAAAAAGATTTTCCATTCGAATTAACAAAGTAGTTATTTCAAATGGAAAATCCCGTTTATTTTATAATTTTTGGAAGCCTATGAGATTCCTCATAACTTCCCGAAAAACTCCTTATACCTATCTGTGATGGTTTTCCAATAATTATTTTGTCCAATTTATGTGCAAAACCTGACCATTGAAAAGTAACAAATTTTTCCCAATGCAAATCTACAAAATATTGCAATTTGAGTCATAGCTGCATTAAACCATAAGGTATTCTGTTAATGAACTGGATATCAGTTTCAACATACAAGGAGTCTCAGATGTGAGTTCCTTCCGGGAATTCATGAAAATGACTGAAACCCAGGTTTTCCAAATGAGACACCCTGTATATTTTTACTCATTTGGAAACATTTTTCAATCCAATTGTGTACACTTTCCCTTCACCTATCTCGTCCAGTTTTTTAGTTATGATCATTTATGTTATGAAATCGTCTTCAATAATATAAATAATGGTGATTCAGATAGTAGACTAAGAGACTTCATTTTGACAGAAAACTGACATGTTATTTCTCCATTGTCATCCTGAATTGAAGTTGAATAGATGTGGAAGTCTATGGCAGAAAAAATTATTCAAATGTGGCTGATAGATTTATTCATCGTTTATGGTCAATGTAACAAGAATGTCAGCGGAACATGCAGAGAGTTCAATGAAAAAGATTTCATAAGAAGGTAACAGACAGTTTGTACCCAGGTGACAAAATTTGAATTTGTCCCTGAACAAAAGAAGCATTTATTTTCCGACAGATATTTTCCTCATATTTTTCTCTCTGTTCATAGTTATGTTTTATGTGTATAAAGTATTTAATGAATTTCAGTAAATTTTTTCAGTCAAGGTTTTCAATCAAAGTTTTATTGTTTTCCTATTCGAATTTTTCGCATATGTTTCCCACCGAAGTATAAATCTCATTTGTAGTTTATCAAATAATTCTCTGATGATTTGTTGATTCATCAAATATTCTAACCAATCTAGGCTTTCCATAACAACAGTTGTATTCTGCATGCAATTAGATAATTGTATGAGATGTTCCATATTTTCTTCCCTTAATGGTTCCATACTTCATCTAGAATATCTTTGGTTTTTCCAAACCTCTTACCCAACATTTTGAGTACACGAATTTTTTCCAGAAAATTTATTCAGTCATTGTAATTGTTTGTTAATTTTCTCGAGCTTCTTGTTCAATGTCGCTTGTAGTCACTTTAATGTTGTCTATTCAATCTTTGATATATTAGTCTCAGATATTTCTGTTTCATCTTTCTCGTTTTCTTTATAATCGAGTTGAAATATTTTCAATGCCCATTTCAATCTGATTCCATTCCTCCCTGATTCCAGTTTCTATCTTTATAATTCAGCTTACTTGTCTTCAATTTCATTGAGTTATCTTTTATTGCTTGACGTTCTTTTTCTAATTTCAGTTTTCTCATCATACTTGTTCTTTTTTTTACTTTGTTAGTCACTATCAGTTAACTTTTTTGACGATGTGTATCTGCTCTTCCTTTCTATATTGTCAATCGACTCTGGTAATTCCTTAACAGACCTCAAATTTCTATAGGTATTACCTTTTTCGAACTGAAAAACGATATGGAGTGTTATTTACCTGCATGGCAATACATTTGGCGATGGCGCATATGAGATACCGAAGCAGCAATTGCTGTTATCTAACTAATGGTGTCGAAAAGAGGGTATCGAGCTACTGACGAAGAGATAAGGATAGCAACTGAAGAATTTGATAAGAACAAAATTACTGAAGACATGACGATAATGAATATACATTGATATTTTTTTACCGCTTTTGGTGGAGCCTAGGAAAGACTGACTCAAACATTGAAATAAGCTCTGAAGATAGTAAAGTTCTGAATGAGACCTGCCCAAAAAATCATATTCTGAGGACCTTAGCCTAACGATCTGGAGTGTTTGAAACCCAATCAGAATTGGCAGATCCCTTGGAACATCAGAATTGGAAATTGCGAAATGATATCTGGGAAATCTATGGCAGTTGAGTGAGAATACATCTCATCAGTTTTGGGAAAGATGACTGTAGGAATATTTACCTAATTTGAATAAAAAGAAAAAAAATTTCCACAGTACAAAAAATTTGGAGATAGAGGATTTGGTGGTTATTGCTTACAAGAAACAGCTTGCCACAGCGAGTTATAGCAGTTCACCCTGGCTCAGATGGCGAGGTGAGAGTTGCAGATGTCCAAACTTCACTTGACTTCACTTGACTCTTTCAGACGACCGATTGGTGTGGTCGGGTAGTTAAAGTTGTTCACTTCGAGGAGGAGGAATGTTATATTTTCGTTCACCCTATATTCATGATGTTTTGTTGATTAAAGTTGTTGCTGTCAAATTATTCATTTGAGAGTCTGACCTGACAGTTTTTCTTTCTTACGTGATTTGTTAGCGGTATTCAACATGTTTGGACAAAAAGAGGTATTTCGATATCGTCAAAGTTATTCCTTATATTGTTTTTTCAATCTTCGACTAACTTGTAGGTCTATGTCAGAAACCTAGTTACTACTTCTCATTAACGACGTTGAACAGTCACTAGAGCAATTTTTCTCAATGTGTGAGATTATTCCAAGTGCTCTTCAAAAGAGAAACTCTGCTCTTCCATAACAAGAAGCTCTGTGACAATCTCATTCAATTCAGTTTTGCTTTCAAAAATATGTTAATGTGTTTTACAACTAATTTTCGTAATGTATAGAAAGCCGCATCGTTATGTAAATACTTTTATGGAGATATCCGGCTGTAGAGCAGAGAACAAGTGTCTGCTAATACTTTTATATTAAATTTCTTGCCTTGTTTGAAGGATTATAATGCATTCCTATTTCCATAAGCATAGAGGATATTAAATTTTGATCCAGAGAGGTTCAGCTGAATATAAACGCGTTGTGATGCGAGAGGAGAGAGAATAATTTTTGGACTCCAATTCCCATATTAAAACTCAGTTTCAATATTACTGGTCTCTATTCATTTATGTATTCATTTCATCTGCAATGTTGAAAAATTATTATTTCTGTATATATGATCAGTTCTTATGCTATACCGGGTGAGAATGATTTCACTAGCACGTCTCTTTCATGTTATGTTTTTGAAGATGTCAAATGACTCTTGACACAGTTAATATAGATGTCACTAACGATTTTTTGAGTTTCCGTTTTGATATCAGAGGCAGATAGGTATTTGTATTCTTAGTTATTTTGAACTTTTTTCAGATACCAGTCTTGATGTCACCTTCGGGTTCATAAGAGCCTTCAGTGACGCCTGGCTGTCTGAGCATATTTCGATCCTTGCATTACGCATTGCTCTCATGTTGATTTCTCTTTCGCATTGCAAGATAGCGTACATCTCTGCCTGGAATACGGAGGTGTTTGTTCCTAGTGAGACGCTTATTTGGGAGTTTCATCCCTCACTGTTTATTCCAGCACCAGTTCCTTCCCTAGTTTCAAGAATGTTGCTTTCCACTATGTCGTTTATCTGGTTGTTCGATTTTTGTTGCCTTAGAAGTCCTATTCTTGCCTCTTTCATAATTATACAAATCAGTAAAACGCAAAGTCGTCTTTCATAATTGTTATATCAATCGGTGGGAGATCCAACAGTGCTTCCATGGCTAATGTTGGTGTTGTTTTCATAGCTCTCGTTATGCTAAGGCATGCAAGTCTTTGTACCCTGCTCAACTCAGCCGCGGCTATTTTTTGTTTTGTCTTTGTCTATCATACCAAATATGCATGTGTGATCATGATGATTATGTATATCCATTACATCATTTTGCGATTTAGCCCCCATGTTTTCCCGTGTGCCCGTCTGACTATCAATAACGTCGCCTCTGCTTTCTTCTTTACTTTTGCCAGCTGTTGGTTCCAGGCAAGGTTCGAGTCTAAAATCACCCCGAAATATTTGGCTTTCCCCGACAGCTGTATAAGGAGACCTTGGAGAGTTAGAGGTCCTAAGCTCTCTAACTCCATTCTTTGGGTGAACACTACTTTGGTTGATTTGGAGGGACTAATGGTTAGGCCCTCTTTATTCATCCATGTACTGATTTAGGGCCATTTGCATTCTTCTCCTAACCGTGTTGTTAAATTTACCTTGGACCGTAATGACTATATCATCTGCGTATGTGATGATTAGAACGTGGAACAGATATCCTCAAAGTTGTTTATATTGCCCTACCCTGGAACTGATAAGACGCAAAATCGCGAAACAAGTTTGCATGTGGTCCACATGTCGGAATGGATACAGAATATTGTTGGTTGGTTACAGGGAGCACTTGCAGTTGTATCCTCTGCAAAGAGGAACATTGCACAAGTGTCTTTCAGATATAATTCAATGCCCATGGTACTATTAGCCAGGGGTGTAGTTGTTTTCTGAGAGATATTTGCCCACGTTGTAGGTATATATGGAAATAAAAAAAGTTTATAACATCGACTGTCGTTACTGCAAGTACCTATAGTTTTTGTGAACAGGAATATATCATATTCTCATGAGGGAAAGTTTCCATGCAACTCCTATGGATTTTCCTTCGCTCGCTCAAGCTCTGCTTTTGAGGGGTTTTATAGGAAAACCTGGGAGATTCGGAAGAAAAAATACACACTTACGAAGATTTCACTGACATGTATATGGATCAAGAGAAATGCATATATTTTTGTACCTGTTGAAAAGTTTATTTTTGAATATTTTTGAAAGTCGTGTGATGCAATTTTTTATAACGAATATCACTGAAGAACTGAAGTTTGACGATCCTCATTTAGAACAGGCGCAGCAAGGAAATATCAGTACATCAGTAAAGACAATTCAGAAGTATTGTCATTATGATATATAATCTCTACCATCGAAATAATATTTCAAATGTCATTTTGTGAATACATAACGATCACCTCCCCACAGTTTATGTCAAGAACCACCAATTTGAACCGTTTTTCCAATACATCATCCATCATTTGCATAGAAAATCAAATCTATTTTTACCGAAACAAAATAACACGCATTCGATATGCTCAGATTCTGTAACGTACTTATTGGCTTTGAGAAATAAACTCCTAGCGTCTATTTCTGAACCACAGCTCATTATATCTAGCATTGTTTTCCTCATATGTTGACTATAATAGCCCACAGTCTTTGAGATTGTTGATAGTTTGATTCTGACAGGTGATAAATCGTCGTCCGTGAGAATCCATTTGGGGTATTTATATCCCAGGGGAAAATAGACAAACACATGTGGGATGAACGGTCCCCAATGGTAACCTCATCGACCATTTCGATTTATTCAATCACGCATTTCGATAATGTTCACAGTGTGTGCGCTTCAACACCCTGTCATTCTGAAATGCGTTGACTTATTTAACAAAATTGGAATGTTGAAATAGGAACTGAATGTCATATAGGCAGCTGTAGATGAAAATAAGAAGCTCTTTTCACACAAAATGAAAGACACAAACGGCCTATACTACTTCTCAAAAGATAGTTCGTAAATGAGAACCCGTAAATGAGAACCCCAGCAAAATCGCTTTGTAGAATTTTTCAAACAAAAACAAGTAAAAAAAAATAATTTTTGTTTTTTTGCGAATATCTCAAAAAGTATTGGAGGAATCGTTTAACAGTCAGGAGAACTTTTGTAGAGAATCATAAAACCTACAAAGTGTTTTTTTTTTAAACCAGATCGGTGCATTTTTCAATGAGAAAAACCTAGCAATAGATACCATTTTTAAAAAATTCATAATTTTTGAAACCTGAAGAATACTCTAGAAACTGATAGATAATAACATGGGGTTGAACAAAAGTGTCTAGCCGTACCAATTCTACTTTTGATCTCGTAGTTGCGACAGCGGCATATTCAAAATAAAAATTCATTGTGTAAACTGAGTGTGATATTTGATATTTAGGTTAAGATCAAAGTCATTTCGTTGTGAAGATATTAACATCTCCAAGGGCTTTTTTAATATGTTGAGTAATGCTTTTTTTTAATGTAAGGTAGTGTTGGGGAATAAGGCCCAGCGGTAAATAAGGCCCACTGTCTTTTTCCTTGAAGACTGACACATTTTTACAAATCTGTCAACATGGTTAGTTTAATCATCCGAGTGGTGAAGCTTTATTGAAAGATCGTTGAATTCAGTTCGCCATTAACAACACTAGGTGAATGTGCAGTTTTAGGCTGCACAGATTATAAGTTCGTATTTTTTAATTCAACCTATTTTAATTGAAGAAACAAGTGCTCCATCAATTACTATAACATTGGTACTATCTTTCACAATAAGAGAAAAATTAAAAGAATAGCTCATTTTTGTGGAAATTGCATGTTTAAAGAAAGAAAAAGTGCTCGCCCGGTAATGAGGCCCTACCAAAGATCGCGTAATAAGGCCCGCGGGCAACATGCGGAAGTGTCTAGAATGTGGAATGTGGTTACACGAAACTTGCATAGGTCTGACGGCTAAAGATGTTGAGGATTTTTACTGTAGGGAATGTTCTTAAAATTTAGTTTATCAGTGTTTTTTTAATAATTCAATTTCCTTGTTTGAATTTTGTTGAGTTTATCACTTTTTGTAGAAAATAATGTTTATGCACTAGCAGGCGGTAAAGTAAACTTTACCGCCCAGTTCGCAGGGCGTAAAGTGGCACTTTACCGCCCGTGGGCGCATTATGGCCCAGCGGGCCGTAAAGTAGACAAAATTCTCAAATTGTCTATACTCACACATCATTTCATGCAATTTCTAACACGAATTAGAATCATTTCAGTTCAATAGAGCAATACTCTTTCGAACATTTGTTCATAATCGTTGGCAATTTTTTCGGTGATGATCTATTCATTTGAAATAGATTCTCCAATATAACACTCAGCTACTATAGTTTCACATTCCTCATATTATGTTACCCTTAATTATTGTATGCATAACGTATGAAACGTGTAGACCATTGCAATTCAAGTCAGTATTTGTGATTCGCGCTATAAAACCGCTAGTGCATAAAATTTTGTATGTATGACGTGCGTAAAATGCGTTTAAGGCTTTCGGCGTGTGATGGCCCTCGGCTAACGCCATCGGGCCATCATCCACGCCGCAGGCCATAAAGGCCTACTTTACGCCCTTGATACATAAATAACTATTATTTCTGTTTTTTTTTTTGGAGTTTCATTGAGTTTCTACCTTTTTTGATTAATATAAATGTGTATATTCATGTATACAATAAAGAAACGAAACTATGCATAACCTACTATGGGCTTCATTACCCTAATAGGCGAGTAAAAAGGCCCAACAGCAAGTTTTTGAAATTTGTCTTATTTTGATTACTAAGGTATTGAAGGAGACGAATATTGATGATAACAGCGGCAAACATCACAAACAATCAAGTTTCGGTTTTTTTTTATTTGAAATATAAAGGATAAAAAAATATGCAAAAGTTAAGTGGGCCTTATTACCCAACACTACCTTACATATTAAACACAAAGTAATGTATAAACTTTATTAAAATTACTTACGTTTTCGATGGATAGCAATATATTCTCCATATCATCCATGTTTTGGGAATTCTGTTGAAATATATTTCAAAAATACTGGAAGGGACCTCCAATGAGAGTGTAAAGAAAACAGAAAAAATCAAATGTTGTTTATGCATCAGCGAAGGAAATTTTGAAAAATCAATCATTTTTAATCATTTTATTGTAGTTCATTACATAAAGCTCTCATCCTTGAACTTAAAATTATCCAATGAGGATGAATTTCATTGCTGGAAAAGAGAAGTCGAAAAAAATAAGAAAAGTCAGTTTATTAATGAACATATATGGTTCTTACCCACGAAAATTAAAAGAAAGTAGATTCGTAAGCCACCGATATGGCACATACAATCCAGAGGGTTCTGGCATGAGATACTTAAAGATATATACAAGGAACCAATACAATCAACGGATATTGCTCAACTCAAACAGTACCTACGGTATTGAATAATGGAGGATGTGAAGTAAAATTTGTGACTAGCCATGGTGGCAATAATCGAGAATTAGGTCACAAAATTTTGTCTAAATCTGAAAGAGAAACTATAGCTTCCAAAATTGATGTTGAAATCCCCTTTCAAACCATCCTTGAAGAAGTCAGTGAAGAATCTCTTTCAAAAGATAAATTATAGGTAGATTTCCATTCATTTATATCTTTTTATCAATGCGTGCAGATATAAATAATTGAGTTCTGATCTGGATAGAACTTTTTCACATGACCTCTCAAACTACTAATACCTTAAAAATTTTTACAAATAGTGCATCAATTCATTTTAAACAGTTTATTCAACAAAAAAATCAGTTATCAAATAAACCCACCTAAGGATGGATTCAGTCAACTTTAGCACAAGCATTACTTATCATGAACATAATGGTAACATCAAAGGATTTTAGCATAAACTCAACATTGTTGTATAAATAGCGCCATTTGAAATAGCAGATTCAACTTTCGCTTTCAACATATATTTAAGCACAATTTTGAAATGATGTTGACTAAATGCACCTTATGAAGTCTGGAATATCATTCGGTATCCTTTGATTTTATTCAAGTATCTGATGCCAGAACCCTCTGGATTGTATGTTCCAGATCGGTGGCAATTTTTCGTGTGGTAAGAACCATTTAGGTGAGTATGTTTACTAATAAATTGTCTTTTCTTATCTTTTTTGACTGCTCTTTTCCACCAATGAAATTCATCCCCATTGGATAACTTTAAGTTCAAGGATGAGAGCTTTATGTCATGAACTACTATAAAATGATTCGAAATTTTTGATTTTTAAAAATTTCCTTCGCTGAAGCATAAACATTTGAATTTTTCTGCCTTCTTTACACTCTCATCGGAGGTCCCTTCCAGTATTTTTGATATATATTCCAACAGAATACCCTGTAAAACATGGATGATATAGAGAATAAATTGCTATCCACCGAAAACGTAAGTAATTTTAATAAGTTATTAATGAACATATATGGTTCTTACCCACGAAAATTAAAAGAAAGTAGATTCGTAAGCCACCGATATGGCACATACAATCCAGAGGGTTCTGGCATGAGATACTTAAAGATATATACAAGGAACCAATACAATCAACGGATATTGCTCAACTCAAACAGTACCTACGGTATTGAATAATGGAGGATGTGAAGTAAAATTTGTGACTAGCCATGGTGGCAATAATCGAGAATTAGGTCACAAAATTTTGTCTAAATCTGAAAGAGAAACTATAGCTTCCAAAATTGATGTTGAAATCCCCTTTCAAACCATCCTTGAAGAAGTCAGTGAAGAATCTCTTTCAAAAGATAAATTATAGGTAGATTTCCATTCATTTATATCTTTTTATCAATGCGTGCAGATATAAATAATTGAGTTCTGATCTGGATAGAACATTGCTTTGTGTTTAATATGTCCTTTAAAAAAATCAATACTCAACATATTAAAAAAGGCCTTTGTAATGTTTATTTCTTATATCCAATAAAATAACTTTGATTCTAACCTAAAATAAATTTCAAATACACAGTGCACACGATGAATTTTTATTCTGAATTTGCAGCGGTCACAATGCGCATGCGGAACTACGGGATCAAAAGTAGAACTGGTACGGCTAGACGCTTGTGTGGTTAAACTATACGCAGGATGGTTTCTGTCCGATGTGTAGTTCCCAGAAAAATTTGTGGGTGAATTTTTTTTTAGAGATATGAAAAAATTTCACAACAACTTTTTGTAAATCTGTTCGAGCACAATAAAATTAATAATATGCAGTTTTTTGATATCTCGTTTCGTTTTTGGGAAATATTTTCCTGGCTGTTGATATTACAGAAAATGTGCATTAACATTTTTTGTAGATTTTCAGAAGATCGTCAAAGAAGGTTTCTTTGGAGTTTTTATAAAAAAAATTACAATATTCCGAAATATGAAAACACTTCCCGGACCTTTTCTGTAGATTTATCCAAGGACACTAACATTGTCCATAAAAAGTTTTCCAATATCTTGTTTCGTTTTTAGTTTTTGAGATTTTGAATTTCTTCAAATTTTTTTCGTCTTTTCTCCACTTTTTGATAGAGTCGGTGAAAAACAGTTTGGAAATATCAGTGAGGCTTGTGAAGACGTATCCGAAGCAATCTCAAGATTTCCATTTGTTTCATTAGGTCCGTCAATATCTCGATTTTCCATTCTTTTGAAATCTGTCCCGACTATTTCCCGAACTATTTCCAGGACTATTGACATTACGGAGAAAATTCATCTACATTGTTTGTAGATATTTGAAACGCAATCAAGAATTTATATTGTGCAATTTCAAAATCTGTCTCCATCTTTTTGATGGTTTCATAAAAAATTTCAATACTATAATAATTTTCCAAGATATGAAAAAAAATTCACCTAAACTTTTTGTAAGCCTTTTTGAGATCAATAAAAATGTTCAAATAAACGCCATAATTTTTTGTTTTTGTTAAATATTTTCCGTACTATTATTGATATTACGGAAAAAACGTAACTTAGTTTTTGTACATTTGAAGATGGTCAAAAAGGATTCCTTAAGATATTTTGGAACGTCTTTGAGTTATAAAAAAATAACAATTTTCCAAAATATTAAAAAATTTCATACATTTTTTGTAGATATACTGTTTCGTTTTCGAGTTTTAGAGGTTTATATTTTTCTTCACTTTTTGGACATTTCTGTACTTTTTGATAGAGTTAGAGAAAAACAGTTTTAAAATTTCAGTGGGGCTTGTGAATTCGTATCTGAAGCAATTTTAAAATTTTCATTTGTTTCATTAGTACGGTCAATATTCCGATTTTCCATATATTTTTTTTTTATATTTCATAGACCATTGATTTTACTGTAAAACATTTTTATTAGATTTTCTAAGAGCGGCCAAAAAACAGGTCTTGGTGAATTGTTCAAACATAAACGTTTCCGAGAAATTTCATATTTTTCAAAATTTATTTTTAAAATTTTTCTTGAGTTTTCCCAGTTTTCCGGTAATTTTCGTGAAAAATCGTATGTATACATACAAAAATGTATGCATTTTGGTCGTCTATTTGAGCTCTACCAATTGCAATTCTCGGATTTAGAATCATCGGTTTGGCATATTTTTGAGTTTTTCACCTTTCGGAAAATCGTCCGGAAAAACCGGAAATGCATTTTCCGATCCTTTTGAAAAACTATACATAGTAGGAAATATATACGTATACCTTCAAATAAATATGGAAGGGAAAAAATCAATTTCTGAACCGCTATCGAGGAAAGTGTGGAAAACTGGAAAATTCCCGTTAACATTTTCAGAATTTTCTAATCGCAAAAAAAATTTAAGTGGCGAATACTGTCCCCGAGTTATTGATATGATTCAAATTTCAAAGCAATATATCCAAGAAGTTGGAAAATATAAGGATTTGAACTTTTTACGATAGACAGACAGACGGATGGACGGACGGACAGAGAGAATTTTCAAAAAAAAAAAATATGGGAATCATTTTCGGTCGGACTACAAACTTCCCGCCGTGGGTTCAAAAGATTCACTTTACTCCTAAGATTTATAATCTACTGATGAATTATTTTGACGCCTTCTTTTTCCTGCGTCCTGTATATACTTCTCAACGGAAAAGCTCGTTAATCGCGAGATCGCGTCTTTGTAGTTTTATTTCTCCCTTCCCGGGCACGACGAAATGAAATTATTCGCATTTTTCAAAGAATATTGGCGAATGCCACTCTGCCGCTCCGTTTTTACTTTAAAAAATTTGATTTTCCGAATTGAAGACAGGCCCAAATTGGATTTTCGCATACACACACGCGAGTGCTAACAATAGATTGACAAAGCCTTCCATTGTTTACGCAAGCAACAATCGTGTTCAGCTGTTTTGACTCTTCAGCCGTCAGCACCACCTCATTGCTGCATGCGAAATGTGAACACACCAGAGAGCATATACAGGGTATTACTTTCAGATTTCGCGATGAGCTGTGAGTTCAGAACGGGAAAATTACATTTACAATATAATATAAATATCTATTTATATACCGGGTGGCTACGGAAGTATTGCCTACGGAATATCTCAGTTATTGTATGAAGTAGGTTTGCAAAATTTGGAGCGTCGATATAATGACATGAGAGCTAGAATTTGAGCATATTGACATGTCGAAGTTAACTTCCGGTCTGACCGGAAGTAACATCAACTTTCTTATTTTAAATGGAAACCCTATTTTTTTTTTTTTCGCTTTATTCAGCATTCAATTCCCTTTCTAATGACATATCACAAGTTGGTATCTAACCAGAAACTAGATCAGAAAAAAATTATTATTGAAATTCACCGAGTAGGCCGTGGAAGCAAAATGAAAGCCAAAAATTGAAAAGTTGGCTATGTAAACCATACGTCACTTGATAACAGTTGCTACTACTGTGATATTTTATTTTCATTCGTCGGCGTTATAAAAAGCCGCCAAAAAAAATATTGGAAAAATTGGGAAAAAACAATACTCTGTAGGTCCATAACTTAAATAGGAACATACAACTTTTTTTTGCCTGTACCATTCAGCATAACCATTCCTTTCTAATGATATAATAGAAAATAATTTTTTGAACTGAGATACTGAAAAATCCAATTATTATTCTTCAAATAACAAAACAGATTATCGCCATACGCAAAAATAAAATTAAAAATAATGTGGAATGATAAATTATATCCTGTAGGTTCTAGGTTAAATAGGAACATAAACGTACTTGGTCTGTGCCATCGTCCATAGATATTCTAATATCTACCTATGGACGATGTTTGTGCTATTCAAAATAATCATTCCATTGCAATAATCATTCGAACCAAAATATTAACAAGTAGGCTGATTAAGATGTATTTTGGAATGAAACAAAAAAGAAATGAGAGCTGTCACGAACGCTGCTATCCATATTATTTTGACGTTCGAAGTAGTGTTTTTGATTCTGCCATTTTAAAAGGGTTTGGAAATCGAAATCAGTTAGTGGAATATTCAAAAAATGCCCCGTTATTCACGAACCGAACAAATTGACATGCTTCTCATTTATGGTGAATGTTTAAAAAATTCTTATGCCGCTGAACGATTGTATTTAGAGCGATATCCAGGGAGGCAGCAACCGTCAAGAAGGTATTTCCAGTGGCTTGAAGAAAAATTAAGAACTGAGCCTGATGTTCACGAAGACCAAGAAGCATTTGTTATTAATGAGGAAACTGAAATCAATGTATTAGCTTTAGTACAATATGATAGCACAATTTCCTCAAGGCAGATTGGCGCCGAATTAGCTATAAGTAAGGACTCTGCTAGGAAAATTTTGAAAAAACATCGATTGAAATCCTTCAAGTATCAGTTGCATCAACATTTGTATGAAAATGACGGTGAAAGTCGCCTGAAATATTGTAATTGGTTTCTTCGACAAAATGCTGATAATCACCTATTTAACTATTATATCTTGTTTACGGACGAGTCAAGATTTACCAACAATGGATTATTTAACAGGAATAATACAAGGTAGGTACTGTACTTTATTTGGATTATTGTCGATAGTCGAAGTGTAAAGTGCTAAAAGTGTGAACGGTCTTTTGTTCCAGGTACTGGGCGATAGCAAACGAGCACCGGTTTCGACAAGGCGGCTTCCAGGAGAGATTTGGTGTGAATATTTGGGCAGGAATAGTTGGAACTCATATTGTTGGCCCCATTCTTTTTCAAGGCCAACTAACCGGAGAGAGATACTTTAATTTTTTAACGAATGAAATTTCGGAATTCATTAACAACCTACCAGCGGAAATAACTGAGAGAATGTACTTCCAGCAAGATGGCGCCCCTCCGCATAATTCAAGAATAGCGAGAAATTATCTTCAAAATCGCTTTCAAGAGAGACTTATAACAACCCATGGTCCAGTCAGGTGGCCACCAAGGTCACCTGATCTTACTCCGTGCGACTTTTTTCTATGGGGGCATCTTAAAAATAGGGTGTATTCCACACAGCCTACAACTCTACATGAGCTAGAAGTAAAAATTCGTAGAGCTTTCCAAGATATCACGCCCCAAATGTTGAGAAACGTTTTACATGAAAATATCACTAGAGTCAATAAATGTATTGACGCTGAGGGAATACATTTCGAACATTTGTTTTGAATTTATTTTAACTTTAATCCTATCAATTTGAATTTTTTTTTCGATAAATCTGTTTTTTCGTTATTTGAAGATTAATAATTGGATTTTTTGGTATTTCATTTCAAAAAATTACTTTCTATTACATCATTAGAAAGGAATGGTTATGCTGAATAGTACAGGCAAGAAAAAGTTGTATGTTCCTATTTAAGTTATGGACCTACAGAGTATTGTTTTTTTCTCAATTTTTCCAATATTTTTTTTGGCGGCTTTTTATAACGCCGACGAATGAAAATAAAATATCACAGTAGTAGCAACTGTTATCAAGTGACGTATGGTTTCCATAGCCAACTTTTCAATTTTTGGCTTTCATTTTGCTTCCACGGCCTACTCGGTGAATTTCAATAATAATTTTTTTCTGATCTAGTTTCTGGTTAGATACTAACTTGTGATATGTCATTAGAAAGGGAATTGAATGCTGAATAAAGCGAAAAGAAAAAAATAGGGTTTCCATTTAAAATAAGAAAGTTGATGTTACTTCCGGTCAGACCGGAAGTTAACTTCGACATGTCAATATGCTCAAATTCTAGCTCTTATGTCATTATATCGACGCTCCAAATTTCACAAACCTACTTCATACAATAACTGAGATATTCCGTAGGCAATACTTCCGTAGCCACCCGGTAGACCTATTAATTACAGCATTGGCGGTTGCATTCGGTGCCATATGCAGGGGTTTTCTCAAAAAAAAAATGGTTAATGACAAAGGGTGCCTTCGTCATTAAAAATTATAATACAAAACAAATTATAAACATGGTATTCAGAAAAAATGAGTAGAAAATAAACGACGTAAGAGCCATCAACAGGGCGTCACAACAAACAGTTGAATTTCTTCTTCACCCCGCCCAGCTGGCTGGTAGGCATAGGCTTATGTTTATCAAGAGTGAAAGTGAAGATTAAGAACTCGTTAAACATTAGCAACACAGCGCCTATTCGTTCTCGATTACATCGCCAATCAGATACAAATTATTCGATCGTACAATCGATTTTTTGCAAAAATCAATGATTTCATGAAAGAGATAGTATGGACTTCCAATAAGGATTCCGGAATGTGTCAATTTTTTCCACTCATCATGTCATATCAATTTTGCTTTCTGAAAAATCATCATATGAAAAATTCACTAAAGTTCTCGAATTAACACAAATTATTTGGATTATTTGCTGAAGAACCAAAATATCAAAAAAAAAGACATAAGACCGATTCTCGTTTCATCAAGCTAGTGTTTGCTTTTAAAGAAAGTCCCAAAAACAATCACAAAGTGTTATAGATGATAAATCTATAATCTATAAAGGGGGTTGTATGGAAGAGCAACTATGTTGAATACCGCCCCCACGATATAAAATGTATTTTATGGTATTTTTCATGAAAATAAAGTCACATATCAAATATATCATATATAAATCAAAAGATTAAGGTGAGAGCTCAGAGATGGTGCAACTAAGAAAATCATGGATTGAATGAAAAGAGAAGTTCAACTTTGAGTATATCTTGTTGATATGTTTTTTCCCAATTCAATTTGAAGTTTATTGAAGTGTGTAATAGAGACCACACTGACTCTTTTTGGGTATAGGGTGATCGGCAGATTATTCTTGACCTTCATTTATTGAAGTAAAATTGAACAGTTGATGAAATGTTAATTAGTTTTGGGAATTAATGTTTTACAACAAAAGGAATACAAGTTGAATATAGTTCTACTTATGCTTTTTCGAGATCTGAAAGCCTAATCCGCCTAGTCCCAGCACATGATGGCATGAGAAAGACAAGACTGAACCAATCGCACTCCAGAAACAGGGAATGACTGCGATATTCCTTACGAAAAAAAAAATTATGAAAATGATAGTGATAATAATAATGTCGGTAGTATTTTTAAATCAATTTAAATTACTTCAAACATAGCATCACACTGATACATGACAATCTAAGGGCGGGTTGTACAAAACAAGTTCATCAACAGTTCAACTAAACTGAGTTCAGTTGTTAAGGAACTAGAAATTCCCTTTCCTACTCAATAGCAACTGGAGTGAGTTTACCTAAACTATTGTTGAACTTGTTTTGGTAAACCCGCCATTAGTTATTTGTTATGATGGTATTGGGTATATTTGTGGTATTTGATAAATTGACGTAATGAAACCTAATTAGATTTGATGAAGAAGAATAGCTCACTGATTCAGTAATGACTTGCCCTGAGGAATCCTCACTGTAATTCTAGTTCAAAAGTGGACTTGGCCAACAATCTGTGACAGCAAGTTCTAGAGAGTATTTGAAGAATTTATAAATTGGTTCTGCCAGAATTGACTGCTGATAATTTTATTTTGTATTGCTGTGAGGTAGCTTATTTTAGGAAACTTACCCTTTGGGGTTACATATTAGCAAACCTTCACTACAACACAAAACTCTGGCTGTGGTATTAGATTCATATACACGACGTTTCATTCAGTTTAGTACTAGACACCTCACTCAGCTACCTTCTCATAGCTTGCTCCTCCAGTTGTGCTTCTGGCTACCGAGTTCTCTGTCAGACAATTCTCTCCACGGAGTAGTTAATGCAGTTTCATTAGACACTCTACCTAGAAGTGCTGTGGTATTCCATTCCATTCCATTCTAGCTACCTTCTTATAGCTTGCTACTCCAGTTGTGCTTCTGGCTACCGAGTTCTTTGTCAGACAGTTCTCTCCACAGAGTAGTTAATGCAGTTTCATCAGATACTCCACCTAGAAGTGCTGTGGTATTCGGCAGGAAACCATTCTAGCACATACAAATATTGTTTCTTCTCCACTTCAATCAGGAGCTATCTCATACCCAGTGCACAGATTTACGGATTATGGTGACAATCATACCCTTTTCTCTTCCAAAGCTCCGATTTCAGCCCGTGGAACCAGAAGTAAACGAGGAAGGAACATGAAATGTGGATTCAGCAAAAATTTATTATAGAATTCGATGTGAACAAAACCAAAGCATATCTTTCACCAAAGCCAATTTCACAGTGGTCTTCGTAGTTATGTCAGTATCCATCCCAAGGAAGTCCTCAATTCAATGCATAGTTCAAACACCGGCAGTACCCTTTATGGGAAAACCAGGAACTATACCAAAATCAAATGCTGCCTACCAACAATATTTTTCACTCGTTGAACGCCTAGGCTTTTCTGGGTGAACGCAGTTGGTGAACAAAAGGTCAAGTTACTGATTTCAGGGTGTTTCGTCCTATCAATCATTCTCTTCAAACCTAGGGAATGTTTACTTACATCTGGATACCATTTTTTCTGTTAAAAATCTTTGTTTCTTTTCTGTGTGTTCTTGAGTGACTGTATCACATACCATCCTTTTGAACCTTCTCGTTATAAGACAAACAGTATAATATCTCCAGAGTGAGCTTGGCAATCATATAGATGGTGCCCACACTTCTGACAACTCAAGCAATAGATCAATTCGGAAGAAAAAAATGTATTAATAAAAATCATGAACATATCACCTAGGTTCATCATAGAAAAATGATAAATTGTAGATACATCTAGAACCGTAGACAGTGGAGGACAACAAATCGCAAATGGCAAATGGCGCATAATTTAAATTATTTCATTTATCAGTTAGGTCGATTTCTTCTTCATATCACATGATAGATGTCCACGAGCTATGTATAAGGTGTAGATAACAGAGAAGAGGTAAAGAGTGGAAGTGAAGATGTTATCGATAATATAATATGCCTGCTGTCTCAGGATTATTTTAATCTCTGTTCTGAATTGCCAGAGGCACCTTATCTGCTAAACGGGTAGGGAAGATGGTGTACTTTCCAATTCCATAGTAAATTATTGAATCTCCCACAATATTGTTTGTAGGTCTGGGCATTGTTTGAATAGAAGTGAGATATTTAGTCAACGCCTGTGGAATCGGTATTGAACCCAAACGCAAGTGTCATCTAGCGTGATCAGTTACAAACATGAATTTTTGACGTCATTCCAATTCATGGTTCTTCAAAGAACCCTGATTTCAGTGCTGTGCCATTGTTTCAAGCAAGTTACCACATGACTTGTAGGCCAAATCACTAAAGTAACGACATGACTTGGATGCGAGATCACTGTCGCCATCTACATGTCGCCTCTATTTGAATCCAATATTAATGACATAAGGATGGCTTACTGTCTTACTTCTATTTCAACAATGGTCTGGGTAATATAAAAAAATTAGGTACACCGGGTGATGTCGTGAGATTTGCATATTTCAAGAAAATTTTTGTTTTCGTGTTGAAGGCTTACTGAATCCAAGATGTATGGAAAGGAAACTGTTAATATTTCATAGTCCTTGAATACCTGCCTGTATGAGTCTCTTCTTTCCTGTTGCACAAATCTCGTAGAGCCCTTTTTTCGAGCACAAAAACATTTTTCGGTATGTCTCAGCTGCATGCTTCCAAAATTGAAATCTTGTTAATTAAATGTGACTCAATTAGATCAAAGTACGAGGTTATATCTGCAAATAGCCCCAATTCATTCGAGATCAGTCAAATTGCAAAACAATAGCTTGACAACTTCCTACAATGATTAATGATATGACGTTCGAAATTTAGTTTATTGCCGATGTTAATCCCTAGGACTATTGTTGTTGTTTTGTTAAGTGTAATTTCTTTGGAAATTTGTAGAGTTATCTGGCACTGCTTGAGCCATTCATCAGTTTCCCAAAAGCGGATGACATTTGGAAATTGCTCTGGTATTAAAAAATATGTTGCAATTTGTACGATGATTACAACGACAGCTGTTTCTACTTTGAATACATTTTTTTCGACTTTTCTCTGAATAATTTTACCGAACCAATGAACATTTTCCAGACGACAAGTATTTAGAAATATATATCAAAGATGTAAATGGAAACATCGTACGAATTCGCTTCGGAGGCATCCACCAAATAGAAATCCGAAACAATGTTTGCCATGTGAACAGACACCCTTTGAGATGTTTGTATTGCTATTCTGACATTACGGCGGTATGTAAATAGTGCGGCGCTACGAGCAAACGAGAATTTTTGCTATTCTCCTCCTATAAATATCCACTTCTAGATCCTTTTTCAGACACTTCTCTAATTAGACTTGCATCAAACGGGTAGTGCTCGCAACAGTACAGAAATATCATTCGCAGTACAGCTGGTCCAGAGCAGGACCGAACTGGACAGAGTTGTCGACTGAATTCAGCCAAATTATTTTTCACAAAATACAAATATCAAACCCCATAAACCTACTATAAAATGTCAAAGTATGACTTGGGTTGTTGAAATTAGAGGAAAAAAAATGATAGACACAGTATTCCTAAAGATTGAGTAGAAAACTATCTACTTATCAAAATAAATGAATCAAAGATCTTGTATAGAAGTGTATAAATTTTATATTCATTGTAAAGCGTTTTCGAATCACGTCATTTTCAGTGCTTATACTAGTCAGGCAACAGGAAGTATCGAAATTTGAAAGAACATTGTACGTTTATATTAAAAAAAAATTCAGCTTAAGAACCAACGAAAAGACATCTTGAAGATTGTGGCCATTTGTGTATGTTAAGTGAATGACACACAGATGGCTAACAAACAAAATTTCAGATATTAATATTCCTCCTGATTGTTTCTCTTTAGTCTCTTTTGACGCCTTCTTTTTCATTCCTTGTATTTCTTTGCTTCACTGTGACTTATATGTTTTGTTTTCGTTCCCTAGCATTAAGTATTTCTTGACAATTCCTAAACAAATTTGTCATTTGTCATTCGAAGGAAATAAACTGAATTGAATTGATTTGATGTTTCATACCTCTTTCCCAGCATAGACCCAGGAGATTGTTTGATGTTAGTTAGACAACTACTCTTTTCTAATTCCAATCAATCCACATATTAAATTTAGGCTCTTGTCGATTTGGATTTCAAACAAAACTTTTTTCAATTCAGCAATTCCTTCTATCAGGTTTAGTCATGGACACTAATCACAGTCAATCTACCATTTCAGAACACCCAAACTTTCCAAAAACTTCATTCTGGCACCAATATATCGATGACATAATACACCATTTCAGTGTGACGTCATGACGCTTGATTTGGTTGATTTAAGTCAGGATTTATTATCCAAACAATGTTTTCTTTCGGTGTTTCAAGTGTAAGTTTGAGTTGGTACTGATTTTGAGAGCTGTTTACTATTGATAATACTTGTATGATTATAACTGAGACGCATCCAAGTGAGGTGGTAATCATAGTTGTTGATATACAATATGAATTTTTATAACTTTCACTCATAACTCCATTAAACTTTGAAGTTCTCAAAATCACCACCAAAAAACCATAAGCAAATACAATAGTTGGGTAATAGAACCTGACTTACAGCAACTACAATTGGAAGCGTGATGTCATGGCTAATGACCATTATATATTTTTAATCTTTCTCAGTTATATCAACCCAAGAACTCAGTTGACTATGAAAATTGAGACATACAATAAATAACCATATTTGGACATCACGATTCATAAATTCAAAGCCCTAGAGTTCGCCATTCATGGAAAACCGACCACCACTGACAATATCTACCTTTTCACTCTAACTATCCATATAAACAAAACATTTCATAATTTGAGGTATTTGGAACGATAGAGTAGTTTTTTTACAAATACAATGAAAATTTGGTATGATATTTCTCGACAGTGGCTACACCAGCTGAATTTTTTTAGGAATTTCGTACATTCAGAATCAGAGATAATTATACTCAAAATTGCTCCCCTATAGACTTTTAAATCACAGCACCATATGCCAAATCAATCATTGTTTCAAATAACACTCTGTACAGAAGAAACGCGTCTTACAAATTTGATGAAGAACTATAAACTCGATTACAATGCTGATAACCGAATCTGGAAAAATTCGTCCATCCGAATATCGGAATACAAGCTCCCAAAGTTGGCTATGATTTGATCGATGAGAGCATAAAAATGACCACGACAAGAGCAATGGCAACAATGGAACAAGAGAAATATCTCCCGAAATTACGAAAGCGTAGAAGGGCCACAAAGAATAAAATAAATTAATTGGACTAATTCCGACTTCGCAACTCAGAATTAGTATAATTCCGACTTCACAACTCGGAATTAGTATAATTCCGACTTCACAACTCGGAATTAGACTAATTCTGACTTTGCAACTCGGAATTAGTATAATTCTGACTTTGCAACTCGGAATTAGCCTAATTCCGACTTTGCAACTCGAAATTAGTATAATTCCGACTTCACAACTCGGAATTATTATAATTCCGACTTCACAACTCGGAATTAGTGTAATCAATGCGATTCCACGAGTTGGCATTGGAGTGAAAATGTAAACTTGAACTATCCAGCAAAAACTTTGAGGATTTAATACAGTGGGTGGTTGGCCCTAAGATCCATGAAAAAATATACCAATTTTAGATAGGCTATTAATGTGATTGAACGCTACAGCGATTTGTACAAGACAAGTTTGCCAATAGTTCAACTAAACCGAGTTCAGTTGTCAAGGAACTAGAAATTTAATTGGCTAATCCCTAGCAACTGACGTAAGTTTACTTAAAATCTTAGTGAACTTGGTTTGTACAACCCGCCCTAAGATTTTTGGAAACTATAGATTCTACTCATAGCTTGATGCACCAGTCCACCCGACATAACGCATATTTATTTTCTAACATCATCAACAACACCTAGGAGTCCCCAAGGACATACTGGAGGAGTTTCTGTTTTTTCTTTGTTTTTCAATAAGGTACACACAGCACCGACAATGTTGCCAGCAATGACAACAAAACAGAAACCCTTTGATGTTTAACGCCTTCCAACAGGACCGCGGAAAGTTGCTGCAACACAACACGTTTTATTGATGAAAAATTTCAGATTTGTTGTTGAATTTTTGAAGAAAATGTTTTGTTTCTGTTTTGTTGGTTTGATGTGGACACAACATAACAGATGAAAACGTGTTTTCTTTTTTTTTTAATGGATGGATTGAATTTGTTGTTAAATTGTAGAAAAACATTAAGTTTATGTTTTTTTCTGTGTTCTTGATTTGATGTGGACACGGCGAGTTGAAAACGTGTATTTTTCCTTTCTTTCTATTAGAAATGGAAACGTAAAAAGTTGCTGCAACCAAAACAACACGTTTTGTTAATGAATAATTCAGATTTGTTGTGTGCATTGTTGAAAAACATTGATTTGATGTTTTGTTTCTCTATTATTGGTTTGATGTGGACCCAGCATGAGAGTAGAACAGGTATTTTTTCCTTTTTTTGTTGGAAATGTATCAATTAATCTGTCAGATTGACAAAATGAAACGATGTAATTAATGATCAATAATAAAAGTATTGCTAAATAGAAAAGTTGATAGGCATAAAACCAGCACCTTTCTTACGATTTTCTCTCAATGATGTGTGTTCATTTTTTCCATTAAAAATACTTAACATGTGAGGAAAGTTATACTTTCTCACACGCTACTGCCGATGCCCAAACGACGCCAAGCGGAGTTCGGCAAGAAGTGGCGTGCGGGAAAGATATTTTCTACTAATATCAAGTAATAACTGTATACACAAATACATATAAACTGACGAGTTTGACCGTTAGGGATCAATGTTCACACTTTTACTATAATTCCAATGGAATCGCAATGATTACACTAATTCCGAGTTGTGAAGTCGGAATTAGGCTAATTCTGAGTTGTAAAGTCGGAATTAGGCTGATTCCGAGTTTTAAAGTCGGAATTATACTAATTCCGAGTTGTAAAGTCGGAATTATACTAATTCCGAGTTGAGAAGTCGAAATTATACTAATTCTGAGTTGCGAAGTCGGAATTACACTAATTCCGAGTTGTGAAGTCGGAATTATACTAATTCCGAGTTGTAAAGTTGGAATTATACTAATTCCGAGTTGTAAAGTCGGAATTATACTAATTCCGAGCTGTGAAGTCGGAATTATACTAATTCTGAGTTGTGAAGTCGGAATTATACTAATTCTGAGTTGCGAAGTCGGAATTAGGCCAATTAATTTATTTTATTCTTTGTGGCCCTTCTACGCTTTCGTACGAAATAGACCAGGAAATATAGAAAATTGTAACTATAGAATTGGAGAATTGGACAGCATTCCTGTCCATATTGTCGTCATTAGACTTGGAATTGGAAATTTTCGTAGTATATTTTACCTCTAATTTGGACCTATTCTGTTTGCTTCGAAATTCATGATTCTTTTTCCTGAAGTTCTGCACATTTGCATAAATCAAGAACGATTATCATATGACATTCCATTTTCCATTTTTGACCAACATCGCTGCGACTGCATTGCGTATTATCTTCGAATGGCTTTCTTTAATGAACCGTCTCTTGTGAACTAAATTGGTTCGAGCCATTGCGTTAAAAATTTATCTTTTTTCAATCACTTTCAAGCAATCTGATCGTCGAGACTATAGAAGGTACTGACACTGACACTAGCGAAAGAGCATAGCGCCTCCGACACTAGATTAGATGGTTGAAATGGTAGGGAAATCGTACAGTCGGAACCCATCATGAAAGTAGGTTCTTTTATGTCTAATGGGCCGCAAATAGAAAATTTTGGCGCATACCGTAATGTTTTAAATACCTTAATTCACTTTTCCACCGTTTCTTCACGATACGTCTTAGCGATTCAAACTCCTCAACATAACTCAATATAATTAAATGAATTCCGTGTGAAATTGATTTTTTAATCCGCCTAATCGATAGATTGTATTACGGTTATATTGATAAATTCTCAAAATATAGAGAGAGACTCAATCAATTCCACCAAATGAATATTCCTCTTCATCCTATTTTGACCCCCTATCATTCAAACTGAAAATACCTTGCCCAACAAACACAATGCCAACAGTATTTAAAAAAAAATCCATTTCATTCAAATCTTCTAATAATATGTCATAGAATCCCAATGTTGGACAAGTCTGGAATCTAAAAATTGAACTGTTATCACCTTGATTATGAAGCTTATTCAAGATTGGCCAAAGAAGCCGCAAGTTTAAGACTCAACTAGCTGAAAACGTTAGAATTATAGACTCCAACTCCGAAAAAAGAACAAATTAATTCAAATTCAGTTTTTTTTAATCACATAAATGAGGAACATGATTTTAATTCCAACTCTGACTTGAAAATTGTATACGTTGGTGATAAAGGCAAAAAACTCGATTTACTAGAGGCTCATGAAATGAATGAAGCAATAAATAATTCATATTTTCAATTTATAAATGAACAGACCCAGTTTGACAGATTAAAACTATATAACTCTTTACTATTCTGATATCCTATCTCAAGACCACATAAGGCAATTTTTCAATGGGTCGCATTCTTTTCTAAATTTTTTCTATATGAAATTCTCAATGATTTTGTACAAAATGAAATCACAAATTTCTTCTACTATTCTACAGAGCTGTCAATCGACGACACTTTGGTAAAGATCTTTTTGTTCCATGGAAGCATTCTGTTTTCTTCAACCGTGAATCACGATGTTCCATATGACAGATGTCAAATTTAATACCTATTGTTACTTCCTAGTAGTCAGATGTTAACGCTTATTTGCATGGACTTTTTTCAAATTTTTTAAAACAAAAATTTTATATTATGTTATTTTAGTGGACCAACAATGGTCCCTAACACATCATATGGATCCCGCACTAGATGCGGATCATGAGGTCGTATTTTAATAAATTCTTTCTTTTTTAATATTACTTTTCTACCATAATATGGAATAGGTCACATAATTTAATGTCATTATAAACTCATTTGTAACCCTGCCTGCTTTTCTTTAGATCAATGTGTAACCAACTCCTATTTTACTGAAGATGAAGGATTAGTACATCGAAACATGTCCTTGGTAAGTCTTTCGACTACATGGGATCTAGTTGATGTTAGTCTTCTGAACACATGGTATCTACAATAAGGATAATTTTTGGTGGAGGAGGTGTCGACTGAGTACCTCAGAAATTGAGTTGTATACTTTGCTGATCTAAAAAACAAATGACCTTTCAAACAGTTTTGTTTGATGACTTCCGAAACTGACATTGAATGTGGATGTCATGAATGTGTATGTCAGTTTGATATATTATTTTATTTAAGAAGTATTGAGGGAACTTTCCGCTGCTGGGTATTACCATCAGTGTACCTGTCATGGAAAAACTCCATAGCCACACAAAAACTTGGTTTTCTGTTTTGTGTCAAAAAATCATTTAAATTTTTTTTTATGAAACTGCAGGAAAATCAAAATTGAACACAACAGAGAGTTGTAGAATAGAAACACTATGAGCTTCAGGAACTGAACGGTGTGAGCGTTCAGAAGGGAAAAAACTTGATGATATTATGGGCAACACCGGCCCTGTTCTGAAAATCAGTGACGAATTCGCCAGCATTGTCTGGATTCTAGATTGCCCTCTGGCGACTTACCAACTATTCAGATTGTATTATAGGGTCTTGTGTTGTAATGGACATGTCGCGGTCCAAGTACTCTGCTGTTGTGTACCTGCTACGCTTCATTATCACGTGACATAACGATCCGTTTTCAGTATCTGCGGCTAGTTTCGGGACGCGGGACACTGGAAAGGCGGAGTTGCATTTTTAAATGGAAATTCGGCTGAGGATTTTCGTTGAAAAATGACTAGTCACCGCTGTTCCATAGAGATGACTTCATGAACGAATGAGGTTCTTTTGCCACGCGTGGATTTTTTGAGAGCAGGACGGGGGATGAGTGGAAATAATAATAACTAATAGGACTCCTAATAGACTCAGCTATTAACTTTTGTACTACACTCAGGCAGCGACTCGAATTAGGTATGGTAGGTATATACAGAGTTAGTCAAATGTATGGACCCGTTTATTTTTCTCAGTTAATATGAGGGTTATCAAAAAAAAGTTCAAATGAAAGTTGAAGAGTTTTCCACTTTGCACCTTTCTACAAATTCATATATTTTTTAGATTTGCCATGGGTGGAGATGTGACGTCATAAGCATTTTTTTTAAATGGAACCATATGTCATGTTTAGTGTCGCAGGAAAGCTTGTTCTTTTTCTAATTTCAGCAGCACCAATGTTATTTCAACTCTGTTAATAAGTACATTGTGTGTCGTATTATTGTGTACAGCACTGTGAATCAGTTAGGTACCTATTGCTTAATATGTTCTAATTCTTTTTTCAATCGGGGAATATAGCCAGTTA